>BFEA01000299.1:1043106-1064784 GCA_003427395.1 Chara braunii | reverse complement strand
TAGGATGAAGCGCAACACACATAGGCATCCAAATCAGCAAAAACACAAGATTGATGACATCTACACTAGGGGCATGATCACCGAAGTATCCTAGGATGAAGCGCAACACACATAGGCATCCAAATCAGCAAAAAGACAAGATTTGGAAGGAGGTAGTAGATGAAGAAGGGGGGGGGGGAGGAGGAGAGGGAAAGGAAGGAGAGGAAAAAGGAGAAAGAGAAGAAGAGGAGAGAGAAAGAAGAAGAAGAAGGAGATGAAGAAGAAGAAGAAGAAGAAGAAGAAGGAGAAACTCCCTTCTCTTTCACTCACCTCTCACTGGTCTCTAGTCAATGGGCTTCCAGGCTTGGTTCTAGCTCCTTGGGTATGACTTCCCCACCTCTCCAGTTCTCTCCCCCTTCTCTCACACCTCCTTCCAGGTTATGTCAAGCTCCTACCTCTAAGGCTAAGGAGTCCTTCCCTCTAGAAGGGCTAAGGGGACCCCTTTCAGCCTCTTTTCCTACCTCACAGCCTGAGGGCTATGGCGGATCACTTCCCTTGCTTCTCTCTAGCCTCTAGACCTTCTCCCTCAGCCCTATCACCATAGCCAGGCTCAGGGCTAGCTCCGGCTCCACCTCCCTTGCTCTATTCCACTAGGACTCTCTCATGGACTCATTTGGGCAGCATGGGTTCCTCTCATGCTCAAATGAGAATGGCGGTCTGCATTCTCAGCTTATATAGGCTGGAACTGGTGCACCGCCCAACCCCTAGGCCTCCCCAAGTGCCTCTAGGTGGAGCGAGGTACCCCCAAGGCCAAATTTCCGGTTTTGGCCTATCTGGAGGTACCTGGGCCTCATTTTGGTAAAGTGCATGCAGTCCGAGTGGCTGGTACCCTCTCGGACTACCCCTTGGCCTACCCCGGCCTCTCTTTACTTCAAAAAGAGCTGCCTTTTGGGGTACCACTTCCCAAAATGCAGCCTTTACCGAAATTTGAGGGCCTAGAGGCCCATTTTTCGTCTTTTTCCTGGTCTAGGCCTCTTTTGGATAAGCTGTTGCATTTTTCCAAGTGGTGACTCCAATCTCAGCCCTGGATTTGGCTGGGATAGATGGTTCTCATCATTTCGAGCTACCCCCAAGCTCCCCTTGACCCAAATTTGAGCCTTTTACTTCAATTTTTAAATTTTTGGTGTATCTGGCTCAATCCTTGGGCCAAATACGCAGTTTTGTCTTGTTCCTCTCTTTGTTTTCCCTCCATCTTGCTGCCAACTCATTCCGGAGCTAGCCGTTTTGTGTCAGCCCACAAAAAAATGGCTAGATCTCCACCTCCGCAAGATCAGATTTCAGATCTAGGGCCCAAAAATGAGCCGGCCAACTCACACTAGCATTTTTCTTTATTTTTGCTGCTTAAATTCAGATATTGCAGAGATAATGCCCTAAGGACCTTATCTTTGCAATCCGGACTGCCCTCCTAGGATCTAGGAGGGATGAGGTCATCATTGAGACCTGCCAGTCCCTACCGCTGCAGTCCCAACCTGGCGGCATATTTTTCTCCACCCTTTCTTCCTCCTTTGTCTCATCCTCTCCTTTTCTCTCTCCTTTCTCTTTTATTACTATTGGGACAAGTGTCCAACAGCTATTCCTCCTCTTTCTAGCTGTTAGACCTTTCCCAAGGCCTGTTTTTGCAGCCGGCATATGGCCGTTACACCTCGGACTGTAGTAGTGGCACCCCCAAGGCCGAAGGGGGCTCCCTTTTGCTGCCGCCACTTCCAGTTTGAGACCCCCCTTGCTCCAATTTTCTCCGGCCAACCTTTTCTCTACGCGGAGCCCTCGGAACTTCGTTTTTCTTGGCCTGGCTGTTCCGGAATAACCCGGACTGCTGGCCGGCCTCCTCATTACCACTATTCCCCCTTGTTTTTGCCCTCGGCACCTCTTGCCGACGTTGCCGCGGCGGTACTTAGTATTTTCATCCGGACACCTGGCCCGGACGGTCCCGTCCACCTCACACTATGACATCTTATTTTTATCATTGTTGCGCTTGATCCAGGGTCCCCYTGGGTCGCCSYAGGTGCCCTCCGTCTTTCCCGTCTCACGCTTGTCTCCTCCGTTCTGTCGACAATTTCCGTCAGCGCCCGACTTCTCCTCTTTTTCGTATTGTTCCTAGCCCCTCCCCTTTTTCCGGCGTCATCCCRGGTGACGACTCGCTCTCGCGCGCCCTCCTCCTTGCGCTGGTCGCCGATTATTCCGCCGACGACTCCGACCTTCAGCCCCCGTCRGCGGCTCCCGACACTTCATACCRTCGATACCCGTCCTGCTAGCGGTTCCGCTGGTGCCGCCATTTTATCTAGGCCCACGCGGTCCCTGGCACTTCGGCCCGCCTGCCCTGCGTCTTTTCCCTTGGTCTCACGCGGTTCCCGGTACTTCGCCCTCCCGGCACCACGTCGTCCCTTTGTCCCGCGTGGTCCCCGACACTCCTGCCCTTCCTGTACCACATCTTTCCTTGGTGCTCCTGACGTCCTCCCGCCTTACGGGAATCTCCGCTCCTCGTTCCTCTTGCGTCCCGCACGCTGTTCCGTTTCCGGGTGCCGGCTCTCATTCAGCTCGCGGCCTCCTTGGCCCTCTTACCGCCACGTCATGTCAGCGCCTTGCGCCCTGTCCCTTCCTTCTTCCTTCCTTCCCTTGTTGCGCACCTCCTATGCTACTACCAACTTCCCGGCGGCCCTTCTCTGTCCTTGGGGAAAGAGTCGCCCTTGCTATTCTCTCACAGTCCTTTGCCGCTTCCTGCCTAGGCAGTCCCTTTCTAGTTTGGCGATCCTGACGACTCTGGGCAGCCTCTAGCTTCCTATTGTCTGCGCCCACGCTTCCGATCTTTCCAGCATTCCTGCCTCCGTTTTTCTCTGCCGTGCACAAATTGGTCATATACCGTCTCTCGAGTGACGGGAAACCATTCAGGACTCACCAGTCCCGACATATTCCCCCCACTCATTCGCAATGTCCTCATCGCGCACCAATCTATGGTCAGTAGGAATTTTGGAGTGATAAACAGAGAGGGAAGAGGAGGGGTGGGATGAGTAGTTAGCTTGCCAGGGTTCTTTTTGTCTTTCCCACTCTTTTCTCGGATCCTTCTTTTAAGTTTTCGCCCCTTGGGGCGGGGGAGGGTATGGAGGGGTCAAGGTTTTGTTTCGGGTTTCCTTTGGATTGCGTAACGTTCCCAAGCTCAATAATGTCTTTGTAACGAGCGCGTAACACTCTTTGTGCATCAACGTCCGTCTCACAACTGTATCTCTTTCTCACTGGAACTCCCAAATACCCAAGAGCGTCCTAACAACCTCCGGTATCGTCCTACAAAAGAGAGGACGGCACGCCCATCACCCTCCCCAAAGACCGAGGTAAGAGGAAGATTTTGGTGGCGAATGTCACAAGGATCATCCACCATGGCTTCCTTCAGGTGCGAGCTAGCAACACGTCAAGGGTTTTAAGCAGCTCGATGTCTCTTTCTTTCTTTCTTTCCTCATCAAGTTGTCTAGCATTACCCTTTGGGGAGGTCCGTCAACAAACATGTCTTGCACTAGTCTTTCATTGTACGTTATGTCTCGCTCTTGACAATGTTTTGAAGGCTGCATTCGTAATCTCAAATCTATCTTCCCATTTCATCGAGAAAACATTCTCGAGCAGGCATCAACCTGGTTTCGTCTCATTCATTACTCTTAGGACTTCCACACCTTTCCAGCAATTATTTTCCTCCCCCCAAAGCTCAGGCATGGCCAAATCCACAAACATTCTTTCCTGGTTCATTCTTCCCCGCTTCTCTGAGATCCTGCCAGTTCCGCATGCATATCACCCTTTTGTCAATCCTTGTCTTCTTCCCTTGTCTTGATTTTCATGTGCGCTGCTCAGTTCTTTCCTTTGAACATTCCTTTCCCAGGTGCCTTGCCAGACTCTTCTTTTCAAGCTCATGCAGGCCAGTCACACCGCCCTACCTCCACTTACCAGTTCATTCAGAATCAATCATACTAGCCCTTTCCTTCCTGGTCGTCCAACCAGGCCCTTTTTCTCAAGTTCATGCCATGTCTCTTGCTCAAGTCCCTTCTGTCCCGGCCTCTTGTCAGGCCCCCCCTTTTCTCAGGCCCATGCAAACCAATTACAAGTTTTTTTTTTTTTTTTTCTGGGCGTCTTGCCAGACCCCTTTTCTCAGGCCCATGCAAAACCAATTACAGGTTTTTTTCCATGCGTATTTATTGGTAGATGGCGCACCTTCCCCCCACTCAAAACGAGATGTCCCCATCGCGCGACTGGTTCTCACTCGGAGGTACGCAGACCTTCGGCCCGCCAACCGCAACTCAGGGACACAAGCCCGTCCGCTTCACAAAAGGAAGAGTGATCAGTTCCTCCCCAGCGAACGATGACTCATCCTTCTACCCGGTTCGACCTTTGTTCTCTTACGTGGCGAGCACCGATACCAAGGTTCCTCCTCACGTCTGTCAGGTAGGTCCAATCCAAGCCTGCCAGGGTCTCGTCTAGCCGTAAGAGTGTTCCTCGCGAATCGTTCCTCCCGAGTGGTGATTTTCTGGATTCCGACCTCTTTCTTTCAAGAGAGTTGGGGCTCTCGATCAGTTCTCGAGTGTAGTTACGAAGACCTCGCAATTAGTCCCGAAACGGTTGTAATGTTTCGGCAGGGCGGTGTCAATGCCCCGTGGTGGTGGCGGACTCCACCCGGTACCTCGCCCCGCCCCTCCCCTTGGACAATGCTGCCCAACTTAGTGCGGGCAGCCGTGGTCCGACCCAAACGGCCATGCCACCCCTCTATGACGTGGCGTGTGGTTGGAGAGTAGCCAAATAGACTAGATGAGAATGACTTTCCTGCCCATTTGGCTTTCTCGCCCTTTGACGTTTAGGCATTGAACAGGAGGCGCAGTTGGAACTCCCCGACTAGAGCTCATTGTCGGAGGTGGTTCCGGACGTCCCGCACCGATCCAAGTGGTAGGTGCCTTAGTCCTTTAACCCTCACCCACTTGAAGAGGAACAGGTCGCGCTGAGACTTTTCCCTCAAAGGGATAGAGGTCTTCGGGGTTGCGGCGCATGCACCGGTATCCCTCTCTTGTTGAGGCCAAAGACTAGAAGAAAGGAAAAATTCCATTCCAAAACTCTTTCCAAGTCCATTTCCAGTTGCCTAGGGTCCCCTGTCTATGCAATGCAATTTCCAATACTCAATCCAATTTCAATGCTCAGTCTCATTCCCATGCTCAATCTCAGTCCAATGCTCAATGCAATATCTCTTCCCAGGCTAAGTCCAATATCTCTTCCAATGTCGTTTCCAAGGCTCAACTCTTCCAATGTCTTTCCCAAAGCTCCGCACTTTCCAATATCTTTTCAGAGGCTCAGTTCTTCCAATTTCATGCATCTCAAGCAGCCATGCAAGGGGACCCCAGTTCCAATTCCAAAGAATGACCCTTGTCAGGGGCCATTCCGAACAACCTGGTTAGGGTCGTTCTTTCCATTTCCAAGTCGACCACCCTAGTTAGGGCCATTCTTATCCATTGCAGTCGGACAACCTGGTTAGGACCATCCTTGTCCATTTCACTGTTTAGCGCCCGAGGGGGTGGGCCTCGAGGACACGGATCCTATTCTCGTCTCGGGGGTTAGAAGATGGCCATCCTTTTGGGGTTTTATGCATGATTCTTCCTCTTTCTCTTATCATTTATCACTCTCATGTCCATCCATACATCCGACTTAGCGTCTAATGCTCAATTTGAGGCTTGCGACCTCAATCAGCACTAGCCCGCCCGGCCGTTCAACCATTGCAAGGGGTGCTGAGTCATTTCAATGTTCTTTCCGCTCTTCCGGCTTCTCATAACATCTCAATGCTCTGGACTTGCCTGGGATAAGTTGGATTAGGCTTCTAGGGAAGAGGGCGCCTCTTTACCCATAGGTCCCCTAACCTCTCACAAGGACTCGTACAACGACTCATTCAACCATGGTTACACAATTCAACGAGAAAGCCTTTGTCATCAACGTTCATTCCAATATTCAAGAGTTGACATGCCCTTGCTCATCTCCTTGAGACAAAGTCAATCACCCCGAGTCCCTTTCTTACTACAAAAAGCTCATGTTTCCCAAAAGGAGCAGGTACTCATACAAAGTAGCCCCGATCACCCACCCCCTACTAGTTTCTTCAATCCAAAAAGTAGTTACATCGCAATCTTTCCAAAAAGAAAACGAGGAGACAAAGTCCGAATGCAAGACAACATTACAGACTCATCTCATCTAGTTCCCTCTGTTTTTCCCTTACTTTCCCTTAGCCATCCCAGCCATCCACAGTTCTATTTTAAGTGCAAAAAGCTCTCGTGCCCATTCCCGAAGAAGCAACGACTTATATGAAGTAGCATTCGTTACCCAGTCCTTAGCCGCTTCGAGCTTAGCAGTTGTCTCATCATAGTTCATTCAGAAAGAAGTTCAAATGCGCAAAAAGAAAGATGGCAGTTCTTGCTGCCCGGTTACCAATCCTTCCCCGATTCCCAGCTATTCCCATGATGCCTGCTGTCCCCTTTTACTGTCCCGGTGCCCTGCGTCGAGCCTCCCTCCTTGCACGGTCCTCCATCTCTTGCTCCATTAGCCTCTTTATCATTTGTAGATGACGAAGCGTTTCTTCTAAAAAGAAGGTTATTGGGGATATGTCTTCTCCCCTGCTCAACTTTTCCTTGCCCTTCATTGCCCACTGATAACCCACAATACTGGACCATTGATCAAACCAATCGCTGAAAGTTGCCCCGAATTCTCTTTTCCACGGGTCCTTTTCTTCCCCTGGGTCCTCCTCTCTTCCCCGATCTTCCCTTGTGGGCGTTGTCACTTCGTCCTCTTCTTCCCCGCTATTGAGGTCTATGACCTCGATGGACTCCTCCTCCTCCAATCTTGGCCTTTTCCCCGGGTTCCTCTCTTCCTCCCTGCTGGTATCGCTTTCAGAGGGGAGGACTATTGGCTCCCCCTCCCTTGGTGGTGAAGGTCCCCTAGTCCCTTGGTTTCTCCCCCCCCTGTTCACAACCAGGTTGTGATCAAACCTCACATACAATTTCCTTTTCCAGGAGCTTGATTCTCCAGCCTGTCTCGACGACTGTCCCTCAGTAGGCCTATTGATGGCGTTGCTGTCGTTTTCATTTCCAAACTCCATTTTTGCCGTTTGCTGTTTGCTCCTTGCGTGGTCCTGTTCATGCATATCAGTTATCGCAACCCCTCATACACACGCATTCCCTTCCACTCCCATTCGCAGCTTTGGAGGCTTCCTTAGAACTCTTGCTTGCCCCCATGTAGTTGGTAGTCCCATTATCCCTTAGAACCCTTGACACATTGTCCCAACACATAAATACCTCGTGTAGACAGTCCCCAGTGTTACCCCACAAAAAACTATGATACATTGTCCCGTGCTCCCAAGCCCAGTCACAGTCAGCCCAGGCAGTCTCCCCACGTTCCACAAAAAGCAAGATACACAAACGAACAATCCCTGTGGTCATGATCACTTCCACAGGGAGGCGGTCCAGAACTTATAGCCAGCTGCCTGCCTTTCAGGCTGTCAATTCCCCAGTTTCCCTGTCCTGAGCTTCTTATAACCATTGTTCCACCGGATCCCTGCTAAAAAATCTGGCCAGTCTCTGCCCCGGAAATGGTCCTCTTATGCTAGTACGATCAAGATCCTCAAGTTCGAACATATTCAGTCCCACCCGCTTAGCGATCCTGTAAGGCCCTTTGAATCTCTTTCCCAACTGCCCAGACCATGTGCTTTCAAGGGCCGAGTTTCTAACTAGCACTTTCTCCCCCACCTGGAGTGGCTCTTTCCGAATGTTCTTGACCTGGTCCCACCTTGCTTTATCTTTCATTCGGCTATCCGTTACACGGTTAACTACTTCCTCCAATGGCTCCTCATTCCTGGCGACCTGCTGGCAACGTGCAATGATTAACTCCTCCGTGGGCAAGTGCAGATTATCATCTAACCTGTTCCAGGGACGAGGGCCTCCACTGGGAATTCAATCTCCCTTCCATACCATAGCTCCGCTGGAATGCATCCCGTCGTTCTCTTTGGTGTCATGTTCTCAGAGAAGACTGCCTGCTTAAGGTACCGTGGCCAGTTCCCCAAGTTGTTTGTTGCAAGCTTAGCGATTGTGTTTTTCAAGGTCCGGTGCCCCCTTTCTACTGGTGCATTTGCCTCAGGGTGGTAGGGCTCAATGATCTTGATTGGTACGCACAGTGTCTTAAGCCTGTTCAACACCTCCTGGTTAACGAATTTTGTCTCATTGTCTGCTATAAACCTGCGCACGAAGGGGTGTCTTAGGTAAAAATCTTCCACCCAATCGGCCACTGCTTTCCCCGTCTTCTTTTTGAGGGCTACGGCCTCTACATAGCCACTGAGATTATCCCTTGCATCCAGGATGTATCTCAACCCATCCGTTGATACGGGCATAACCGCAAGATCGAGGTGAACAAGGTGTTCGGGTCCCAATACCCGAGTGGGTCTAAGGGCTCGTAAACTCGTACGGATCTCCTCTCTTGACATATAAGACACGTCTGACAGTACGTTGCGACCATGCCTGCCATTCCTGGCCAGAAATACAGGGGCACGATCTTTGCAAGTGTCCCCTTTGATGACCGGTGACCTCCAGCTAGCCCATCATGCATTGCTTGAATTACGTCCAGCTGCCTAGACCTCCCACAAATGACACGCCTAGGCGTCATCCCTTCCTCTTTCTTGAACAGGTGACCATTTCTTAAGACGTACTTCTCAGCTTCCTCCCTTGCCTTGGAGCTGACTTCCGTGGATTGTTTGTTCCCTACAAGCAACAGACCGATTTCTCTAAAGACGCCCTCATACATCTGTATGAGGAAGAACTCATGTTCCTTCTGATCCGTATCCTGCTCCTCCCGAGTCTGGTTGACTAGGTACTGGCATTCCTTCCTTGCCCAGGTTTCGGCCAACGTCATCACGGCGTCCCGTCCCCCTTCCACGGCCATTGCCATCAGTTCATCTCTGGCCCCAACTTCTGCTCCCCACGAGTCATTTTCCTCTTTGCGCCGGGCCGTGGTGACTGGCCCTTCTCTGAGTTCTGCAACTACTGCAGGCGTGCCTTTTTCCAAGGTCTGAATCAGCAGCTGGCCTGTTGTAAGCATTGAGCCGGCCATTTCATTATCCACAACAAGGGCCCCCCCTTCGTAATCTAGGAAGGCGTCAATTGGTTCCGCGCCCTCTATTCCTTCCGGCGTGATGCATACCCTACTCAGCCCATCCGCCCTGTTTCGAAGCCCTGCGATCCGCTCGACCTTGTAGTCGAACTGCCATATGAACCCTATCCATCTACCGACGGTCGGATCTATAGGCTTGTAATTCTTCAGTGCCCCGACAACATTGGTGGGGTCGATCCTTAAGATGAATTGCCTTCCGAACAGATATGCCTGGAAAGTCTTCAGGCAATGTAGGATGGCTAAGACCTCCTTCTTGAACTGTGAGTACCGCCGTTCTGCCGAATTCAAGGTCCTACTCTCGAATCTGATCGGTCTTTCCTTGCCCTCCTCGCTTTTCTGTATCAATACGCCTCCTACTGCCATTGGGCCGCCATCTGTCTCTAGGATGAAGGGCCGTCCTACTTCGTCATTGAAGCAGGGTGCTGCTAAGATAACCTGATCGGACGACAGGATGTCTTTCAGGGTMTGGGYTGCCTCTTCCCTATCCTCGGTCCAATCCATAGTGCCACCTTCCCTAATCATCGCGCGGATAGGTTCTGCTATCTTTGCGAAACCTTTGATGAAGATCCTCCATAATCCAACCACCCCTAGGAAGGCTCGTACTTCCGTCGTGGTACGCAGGGGTGTTGGCCACTGAGAGATCTTATCTGTCTTTGCTGGGTCGGGTCTCCTCCCATAGGCCCCACAACGAAATCCCAGTATAGTTACCTCCGGGACAGCCAGGATGCTCTTTGGCCCACTTGCGGTAATATTATAGAGCAAGAACCGCTGTAGGAGATCCTTGATATCCTGCAGGTGATCCCAGACAAATTTTCGCACACTCGGCTCGACCTCCGTCTCGTCCTTGTACCTTGCGCCTTTTACGGGATTATCATCTATATATGGTTCACACTTCTCTGGAAACATATCCCCTGTGATAGCGAGCATCCTCCTCTGCGCCTCTGCTACCGCATTTGTGAAACCCATAGGGGTCACTTGCATCTGCAACTGTCCTACGGGGGTGTGCATTGCGGTGTACGGTCTATCCCTCGCATCGAGCGGCAACTGATCATATCCTGAGTACAAGTCTACCAGGGAGTAAATGTTCCGCCCCGCATGAGATTCTGCCAATAAGTCGGCCTGTGGAAGCGAGCCTGCGTCCCTAATTGTTACCGCATTGAGCTTCTGCAGGTCCTAGATCCACCTGAGCGTTTTATTGCGCTTCCTGAACACGAACCACTTGTTCGTGTAGGGGGATGCGGTGGGTTCAGCCACGAAAGAATCTATCTTGGCTCTAAGCAGGTCGGTGATCTCCACTGCTATCCCAAACTCATAGGCGGGCCCTTTATCATTCCAACACTCGTGCTGTACAGTGTGGATCCTGACAGGGGGAACTAGCTTTGCGTCCAATCGCCCTTTTTGATGATGGTTGAAAGCGAAGGCTAAATGAAACTCCTGACATGCCTATCTTATTAACTGAGTTTCTTCCGGTGTTAGGAACCCTTCTTCTCCTATTTTCATGGTATCTGCTACGTCATCTGGTATGCGATGACCTTCCGTTGCGCGTCTCTCCCTTATAACCTGTAGGATCTCCTCTTCCTTTTCCATGGCCTCTTCCGTTGATGTTTCTACTAGGATCGAGACCGGTTTGACCTTCTTCCCTACGGGTTTGTATTCTGGCACACTGCCCTCTGGGATCGTTCTCCTAAAAAACGAACGGTCGGGATCGGCCTTGCTACCTCCAAGACGAGGGGCTGGATGCTGACTAGCTTCCCATTCAGACAGTAGCCCTTTCGGACCCCATCCTCAAATCTAGCAAGCGTTGCGGGGTCCACCCCCACTTTGTGATACCTGATGGCCTTAACGAGTTGTAACAAATCTGGGATTTCAAGCACCACCTCCGACGTTTCGTTCCGGCCTTCCTTTGGTTTGGGCAGGCTGGCCCCAAGTTCGACTTCCGACTCTTTTTCTTCCACCATAACTTCCAGGGCCTCGTCCTCTTGCCTCCTCTTCTTCAGGGTAGACCCATCTTGATCCACTCCTTCTTGCTAAAAACTTCCTCAATCATGATTTCTACTCTTTCTCTCATACCTTCCATCCGTGCGATTGCGCCTTTCCGTGCACTTTCCTCAAACGTCTGCGACCAGGTTGCCAGTTTACCCTTGGGAGGGTCCCCTCCAGTTCCGAGGAGTCAGAGGAGTTCTCCGCGACCTGTCACCGGGTCCTCTATGTCTACCATGTACGTGCCGTCATGCAAGTGCATGCCAATCATTTCTACATTGGCGTACCAAGGTCTCCCAAGGATTATGTCATGGTCCATTTCTTCCATGACGGTCATCCGTTGGAAAGACCAAATGGATTCCCGAATTCCTGCCCTGACCGCACATTTGGTGACATACCCGGTGAAGGGAATTTCTCCGCCTGCTCCCCTGATACTCCCTACTACTTCCTTGTTTATTGTGCACCCCGTGATCGTTGCGAAATCCCGTCGT
The DNA here is from genome assembly GCA_003427395.1 of Chara braunii. NCBI lineage: Eukaryota > Viridiplantae > Streptophyta > Charophyceae > Charales > Characeae > Chara > Chara braunii. Next base: position 1,053,115 of record BFEA01000299.1, on the reverse strand, counting down.
ATGAGGGTAATTTCTGCGCCGCCATCCACTAATGCATCGGTGTGGTGGGTTCCAACCTGGACTTTAAGTTTTCCTACAGGCAGTGCGTGGAAGCTAAGTTTAGTGTCGGGCGGTGCTCTCATTACTTCGCCACCTTCTCGGTCCTACAAACTCAGGCGAATATCGACAAAGGTTTTTTCCAAGTCTTCCAGGCCCCCTGGAATGCTTTGGAAGTTGGAGACTCCTTGTGGCGCCTCTGCCTCCTCGGGTCCTTGTTCCTGTGGTTCCGGAGCCTCCTCTACTTCTACACGTCTACGCGTCATTAGCTGCCTGAGGCCCTTGAGCAGTCTCGGGCTTGCCTGCAGCATGGTCTGGAAGGATACTGACACCATGGTGCCCAGGAGTTTCCTCAGTGTGTCATCTAATTCGGGCGGCGTCAGAATCGAAATCTGGTATCTGAACTTCTTTTTTGCCGCTGTGGCTTTGTCTACCGGTTCCTCTTCCCTTGTTTTCCATAGACCTTCTCCTGTTCCCTGGCCTCAGCTTCCTCCTGATCTGCACTAGCTCCCGCGGCTTCTTCCATTACTGTGTCTCAAATGAGCTTCTTTTCCGCGCCAGCCCGTCGAGTGGTGATATTTACCTTGTCCTGCCCACTGCCTTCTAGGATAAAATTGGCCTGTGGTCCCCGTCCCCTTGGCTGGTCCCAGACAATCTTGGCTATTGGGTCTGCTTCTATGACAGCTATCTCTAGGTTATTCAGGAGGATGACGGCTCGCCGCATCCCTCCTGGCGAGTTCCAATTTACACGCTCCCCCCGCTGTCCGAGGATCTCGCCTTTGAGGGACCTGCTGCACCTCTGCCGCTCAATATCGTGATTGAGTCTCGGACAGGCCCGTACGAAATGCCCGATCATGGTGCAATACTTGCATTGTTCGTTGGCGGGGTCCCTTCTGCCAAATCCCCGGTTTGCTACAGCTGTCGGAACCACGACTTCTTGGGGCGGGAGGGCGGGTCGGGATACTTGCGCCTGCATCACTAATAGCGCGCTTTCCATTCTTTCTATCTTATTGTCAACCCCGTGCACCCTTTCATGCAGGCTCTCTACTCCCTTTTTGACCTTATCCCCCGTTTTGCCGGTCAGATCTATGACCTCCCCTTCCTTAAGCAGGGCTAGTGTCTCGGTGACCACTGTCTTTTCCACAAGGTCTGTTACGGTGTTGAAGTCCACATCTCTTGTGTACTCGAACTTACTGGTCTGCTGGTATGCTGACAAAATCTTATCCTTATCAAACTCGGAGAACTGCCTGAGGAAGTATTTACTCATTATGCGGTCCGTTACCCCGGGAATTCGCAGCGCCACTAACGTAAATGCCCTTAGGAAATCGTTGTAAGTCACATAGTTTTTTCTCTGGACTGCTGCTAAATCGGCCTCTGTTGCCATTTTCTCTGGCTTCAGGTATTTCCTCATCATCTCGTTCCTGGTTTCTTTCCAGGATCCACTGGACGCGACGATGGCCATAATGTCCCTTCCCAAGCTTAGCGACACGTGCTGCCCTAGGTGCTCCATATTTTCCTCCTCCGTCCATTTTAGTAAGGCTGCTAGGTTCTCACAGTCTATCAGAAACTTCGTAATGTTTGCCCCATCGAACGTGAGTTTCTTCTTTGCATCTGCGAGGTATCCCTGGTTCTTGTTTAGTGCCCGGATGAGGGTGGTGACTACCCTCTTGAGACCACCTTCGGAGCTACCCGCTTCTCCAGCTACACTGGTCCCTTCCCCTTCCTTGCTTTCCCTCTGCTTCTCCCTAGTTTTCGGCGTTCCTTCTGGGTCAAACCATCCTAGCACCCTTTCCCTAAGGCTCCAGAGTCCGTCGCACGCCCCTGTTACTTTCGGCGTGGCTGGCAGTCGGCTAGTGCTGCTGTCGATAGCAGGCGGAGTCATAGCGTTTTCCGTCCCCTCCGCCAGGGGGTCGTTCTTGTCCTTCCCCTTCTTGCTAGGAGTTCCTTTGCGGCTATTATCCTTCCCCTCATACCTGGCCTCGTCCTGGCCGGTCCCACGTCCCTCACGTGACCCTGCGCCCTGGGGGTCCTCCTCGTCCTCGGCCATCATCTGCTCGATAAGCCTTGCCTTAAATTTTGCAGTCTGTTTTTCTATTTCTGCCAATTTACGACTGGCATCCGAGACTTTTGTCTTTTTAGGGGTGGCTCCTACTGAGTTCTGAGGGCTTGTTCTCATATCGTTTCCCCCTTCCCTGTTTTCCTGAGGTCCCCTTTTGCTACCCCCAGCTTTCCCCGAGCTTTCTCCAATTGAGGCGTCCTTTCTGTCTCCTCGGGTTCCTTCCGGTTTGGCTGACTCTCGATCCCTGGCTGATCCCTCGTTTTGTTCCCCATCCCCATTCGTGCCCTGATTCCCTTCGCTCTGCTGGTCATCGATCCCTTCCTCAGTCGTCATTTCTTTACCTAGCCTGCACATGGAAAAAAAATTTTTTGTGGAAAAGTGGCCGGTTGTTCATAACTGCCCTAATCTCGACCCTAAAACCCGCTTATTCCCATGTTTTTTTTTGCGTCTTATATTAATCGGTCCGACTCTCCTGACTTTTCTTTCCCAGGGCATCCTTCAGGTTTTTCTCCCGCCGGGGAACTTGCCGCCGCTGCTTGGCATTTTATCACTGCCGCGCTTTGGCTCTTAGGGCGGTGTTTGAGCCCAGTGGCCTCCTTATCGAGGATGGCCCTTTTGGCTTTTCGACCTCCAAATGCCCTAGAGTTTTCTGGTGCGGGTGGTCTTCCTAGTTCCTCCTTGCCGCGCTATCGGTTCGAGCGGAGCTCCAACCACTGGCCCCCCCTTTTTTTTGGTGATAGCTGCCTTCTTATCTCAGTACCCGTCCCTTATTTCCCTATTTCTTTCTGACGCATTTTCTCATGCCGGTCCCTCAGGCCTGCCTTGCTCATCCGGTTCTTCGAACAGGTCGGCCACCCCAGCAAGATAGTTTTCTCCCATCTCTATTTCCCTAACGATTATTGGTTCATACTCCTCAAACGCCAAGCGAGGCAACCCGAATATCAAAATTTCAATTAGGTCAAGTAATTCCCAGGCCTGATTACCCCAGAACGGTCCATACCTGACCAACACATCGTAAAACATCCCCGTTGTCTGTGGTCGAAAGTGGTGAATCCAGACCAGGGTCGAATCCACTAGGTCCCTAGCCCTCTCAAGGCTGCCAAATACCAGGTCCACCATGAAGCGGGGGACTCGACACCTCAGCCCTGTCATTGGGGCCTTAAACTCTCGCCAACCTCCTACTTCAACCCGGGTCCTCAACCCCATATTCCTCCTCCCTCGCACTTCCTGGCCTACTCGGTTCAGTACCCTAGTAGCCCTTTGAAAGATTGGTAACAACCCATGTCCTAGTGCCAACTCCGTTCCTAACATATGCCACCCAAGCTCTGGCAGGTATACGGTTCCCGTCGCCCTGAGGTCAATGTACAGATCGTCCCCTGGCCCCCTATTAATCCTCATACCATCCCACAAACATTCCACCATCATGAACACCTGGTCCCTTCCCAGGGTCACGGCTCTCCATTCGGTATCAATCCCTCGGACCCTGTAGCTTGTCGCGAGCGATACCTCCCATCCGCCCCCACATTCCGTGGGTGGCCGCGGGTACGTGAGCCGTCGCGACATCCGGGCGCGTCTCATCGCCATTGTCGATTAGCGGTCCCCTGCACAGTTTAAACAGCAAGCGAGTTTGCTTATTCCATCCATTCCCCGACCCTTACCTGAGCAATTCCTTGGTCCTTATCTCAATGCCTCTTTCCCCTTCTATCTCTTTCTTTTTCTCGGCTCTTTTACCAGCCTGTTTCTACTCCCGTCGGCTCATACAATCGGTATAAATAATCCACGTACGTCATCCCCTGACTTATTTCCCGTCGGACAACGCCCCATAGAACTTCATCCCCTACGACCGGGGCCCTTGGCCTGGTGGTAAAAACGGCGCGCAGAGTCTGCAACACCTCATACTTCTGCTCCCCGCTAAACGGCCCCATTTCTAGGAAGGCCCGGTAGTATTCCCGGTGTATCATTGTGTCCTCATATGTCAGAGTGGCAAGGTCAGCTACCGCGCGTCTGATAAGTTCCACTCCGCCTAGCCTTTCCAGCAGGAAGGGCGGCAGTCTCATCCGGACATTCTCACTGGCAATTCAAAGCTCCCGACCATGGCTACCCTAAGGTTTGCTGTTACATCATCCATCCCTGGGTCCGCGAATTCGATTCCCGCCTGCCACACCAACTGCCACGCCCCTTCGAACATGCTCAATGGATCCTCCCCTGACGCCAACATAACTCCAAACTCCCGCCACCCATCCTCTGACATATACAACCGCGCTTCTGCACGCACATGCCCCCTCGGGTCCGGGTTCCATTCCCCACTCTCGTCTGCACGCCACTCAACTTTCGTTACTAAGTAAACCATGTTTTCCGCAAGTTCGACTCCGACCCAATCCGCCACCTGGTGCCAGCCTCCATTCGCCGCTAGCAAGCTGACCTCTATCCCGCCCGGTACTTCCCTAGGCGGTTCAATGCCCAAGGGGCGTTCCTCGAGGAACGTCCTCCTTCGCGCCATTACGCACTCGCCTTTGATCTCCTGGCTCGCAATCCGCACTGAACCCTACAATGGCCAGGCATCCCATTCCCTTATCTTAGCAATCTTCCCGATATTTGCCTGGCCCCACGACTTTCCTGCGCTTAGTCGAACCACAGTACTTCGAACAGTTTGAACACATCATCCACATAGCAAGGTGTTGCTGCTACCTCACGGCGGATTATAGCCTCCCTAGTTTCTGGGGCCACCTCCTGCCGGTCATTCCTTTCGATATCCAAAATGATAAGGGCCTCCCGGGCTCTATCGCGATGGAAGGGCCCGTATTTCACAGATGTCCTATAGAATTCCTCTGCCAGCCATGCGCAGTTCACGTGTATTCGCTCCATTGTGTCGGCTACCTCTGTTACGTGATAAAAACCCCCAAACCAGTCCGCCACGAACTCGGGCACCCAGGTCTTGATTCGGGCGCCAGGCGGTTTAAATTCCTTCCATCCTCCCATCACGACTCTACTGCTGACCGTATCCCAACCTTTGTTAGCAAACCTTTCCCCCGCCTGCCGAGCCCTTGCCTCAGCGTCCCCTAAAATCCACATCGGGTTCTGTCCTGCCGCGAGCGTTGTGCAGAACAGGTGCCAACCTTGCTCAGAGAGAACAATCGTCCCGACTGATTCCACCCTTCCTTCCGCAATCTCTTCCCATCCTTCCTCTTCCCTCAACGGGTTCCAGACACGCTTTACCCATAGGTACGATAGCTCCGGCACAATCTCATACCCCCGCCAATGCACAACAGGTGCCAACCTTGCTCAGAGAGAACAATCATCCCGACTGATTCCACCCTTCCTTCAGCAATCTCTTCCCATCCTTCCTCTTCCCTCAACGGGTTCCAGACACGCTCTATCCATAGGTACGATAGCTCCGGCACAATCTCATMCCCCCGCCAATCACATGTGGTCCCCTTCCATTCATTGCTTGGTGGTACTGACATCTATACTCCCCTTCCGACTTGTCTTGGTTCCCATGTGCAGTCCCATAGCTCGAGTTCCCGGGCCATCGCTCCCTACCTGCACATAGTCGACAACCCGTTTTTCACCAGGTAAGTCCCCCCCCTCAGAAGTCCCAGTCCTCTATCTCGTCCCCATCCTCCTCATCACTGAAATCCTCCTCCTCGTCTAAGAACATCTCTTTCACCCCTTCCAAGAAGGTTTCCCCTGCCGCCACGTTTCGGTAAACTATCTGCCAATACGCTGGACTAGGAACAAAGACTTCGTCCACGCCGAGGAGGTTTAACACCTCAGCTAATTCTTCCGCCCAGTTTCCTTCAAACGACCCTGCTTCCACCGACAATCTAAAGAAGTCTTGTCTAGCACATTGGTACAGCCTCCGGTGTGTCATCGATTGGCATATATGTTCCAGTCTATCCCTGGTCCCAAAGACTGCATCCACCAGAAACGGGGGTAGCACGCACCTTATTGTCCTAAGAGGACGTCTCATATTTTTCCGGTCCTCGAGTTCCACTCGCACCTCCATCCTTTCCATCTCCATTTCTTCCCGCTGACATGCTGCCCATACCACTTCCCGTTCGGCTTGCCTAAACAGTTGATCTGGTGCCGTGCCCAATACTAGTCCCACTACCATTGCATTTTCCAATTCCTGTGATAGGTAGACCCATCCTCGAGCTTCCACTGTTCCCCATAATTCTAGGTCCATCAAGCTAGGTGAAAGTCTCATCAGGCTGACCTTAGTCCAGATTGTCTCTATCCAGAGGAGCGCGTCCTTCTCGTCCAGCATCACGGTTTCATAGGCCGCGGTTCTAGGTCGGTCCCCGTCCCTTCTTCCGGGAGAACAACAGATACCCCATCCCTTACCTCTATAGGCATTTCCGGACCACTAGAGTAGACAGGAGGCGACAACCATCGCGCCATCTTGTTTCCCGGCGCTTGCCCTGTTTTCCACATGAGAGCACCACACGGCCCCTCGTGATCAGATGGTTTGCTTTTCCTTTTTCTAGATGAGAGTTGTTTCTAGACCCCTCATCCGGGTCTCCCTAACTTTTCTTATCCATTTCCCAGGTGCCATTGCCCTACCATACCCCCAATCGATCACCAGTGTTCGCATTGCTTTCTCGGGGTTCCTTTTCCTTCCGACTCCTATCCAGCCTTATCCTCATGTTCTCTCACTCGTGCAGACTCAGACAGGGGGTAGGAATAGACTAGAGGCTCGGCTCCCATCCCAACATCCATCAAGCAGACTTTACAGAGGAAGACACAGGAAAAAGAAAAACTCAAGCAATCATCGCACCCTGGCCGGTCATCTCCTCACCGACCTTTTTTCCAGAAATGGTCTCTCTAATGTTACTATCGGCAGAGTTTTACCCCAAGCCTCAAGCACAGCTCAACCGTCGCGAGCGCGGTACCCAGACTCCAGTGGGGGGTCGCCCTCACCTTCTTGCCCAGAATACCCCATCCCGACTTGCCGCTCGTGTACCCACCGTTAATCTCGGGAATCACCCCGCACATCTCGGTAGGGCCATTGGAGCCAGCCGTCCAGGCACTCACTTCCATCGGTCCGATAAGGAATAGCCTTTCCCAAAACAGGCTACGAGAAGCTATTAATTGCCTCCCAGGCTCCGTCTTTGTCCCCATGCAGTGGTGCTCCCTCCGCCAGTCCACAGGCTAGGCCCCGCCTAAGGAACGTTTCACACCCCGCCCGGCAGATCAATCGAGCCGAAGCCCGTCACCGCGCGGACGAGAATGCTAATAAGCACTCGACGTGACAAACTCCCGTTAGACAGCTCGGTGGCCTGACCCCCTCATACGAACAAACGACACTCTGCAAAGAGAACGATGTTTGGCAACCCGCAGTGGCCGGTGCAGACCCCCCCTTTCCTTCCAAATGGCAGGACGCTCGAAACCCCAATCATGCAATCACAAGTCCCAAGTGGGACACACATAACACACGTGCCTTTCCCCTGGTGCACCCAGCGCTTCCTACCCATAGCTCACAATTTTTCTCTCGGGACAGTGCGTGCCACTCACCCCTAACATCCATACACAGTGCCTGATTCCTTCTCCTGAGCATCTTCAAAGGTGAGCTAATTTTCCTCGGAGTCTAGCAACTCCCTTCCTTCCCTTATCTTCGCTTGTGTGTCCGTTCATAGGGCAGGATTGTTCCTTCTCGATTACCCTTTGTGTTCATATGAGGTTCCTTCAAGCATTAAGTGTGGTGCATGGAGCCCGCTGGGCTCCGGAGAAAAGGAAAGAGAACACTCGTGTCGGTCGGATCACTCCGCCGCGGGATTTTCATCGGAACCCGGACTAGCCCGGAATCCCAATCGCCTGCCAGGTAATCGGAGCCCTTCTTTCACACGAAGAGGAAAGGTCGACCTGCGGCTTGCCCAAGGCTTCCCCGGTCTGACGAACATCAGCCCGAACGAAGGAGGACTAGAGCCATCTCCAGGGGAGATGGATGAGTGTGTGTGCAAACACGCATGTTATTCCTCCAGGCCTGGCCTTGCCATGCGCCCAGCCGCCCTCAAATCTGATTCACTCAAAGGATAGAGCATACACAAGTCCTCATTCCTTGTCTTTAGTTATGTACATGGTCATGCGTCGGGCGCCCACCTCGAGATCGTCAGGGTCAATTTAACCCAATACCCGGCACCTCCATCATTTTTGTAGGGGCCGTACCCTGAAGGACTTTCGAGCCTAAGTCAACCCCACTGCGGGTCCCATTTGGTTCGACCCGCCCACGCTCACGCTTAGGGCGCGGGTCGTTCGTCCCAGGGGCATCCCCACCTAGTGCTTTGAGATGGATGGGGATGGGCCTTTTGCGAGAGGGCTTTACATTAGGGGATGTAGCTCCGGTCTCGATGGTAGCTCTTTAGGCACTCGTGGCGTTTGCTTGATTCTCTTTTCATCTGACCAAGCAATTGCTCCTTCGAATACGCAGGCAGTCTAGGGAGTTCATTGAGAGTTTATCTTCGTTTCGTGTGTAGGCCAAGCGTCATCCATTGGACCACACACTTCTTCACTAAACCTAGCGACTCAAGACCGCCCCTSCGGCATCCTCGGGGTGGGGWGGTTTCACCCGGACCCCTAGCCGCTATATATTTTTTTTTTGCTTGAGTCACTAGTGTTGCATTCACCTATCCAAGACCGCCCTTAGTCCTTCCGGGCGTACAGTGCATTCAAGAGCGCCATTGCATTCAATCACCATGCAAGCCGCATTCGGCATCTACCATTCATCCAAGCATCCAACCGTCAAACCCATCCCGCATTCATAGTTTATGTGAGGTCTACGTCCCTCCCTTATCCAGTTTTCTGGCGGATCCAGTCCCGCTCGACACCCATCCCGAGCTACTCACCTGCACAACACCACACAAAGCATGGACCAAATACAATCCCCATTGGGGTCAACACACCGCCCCTTCCCGCCATCCTAAAAGCTTCCTTTGCCCTTCGATGATCCTTTGGTTGTTTTTCCCTTCCCTCAAGCAAGCCGTGCCTTTATCTTAGTCATGCAGTTGGGGAGGATGGTTGAGTTAAACTGACCTTGTTACAAAGACAACACTCCTTTCCGCTTTCTCCAACGCCCACAACAATCCGGCGCTTTTCCTTCTTAGTGGCACAAGGGACCAACTGCCCTCCCCTTGCCCTCGCTTTCCACCAAGTGAGGATCAAGTTCGTTACCGTTCGTCCCCTGGCAATGTAACAGGTGAAGGTAGAGGTTAGTTACGTGCCATGGAAGGGAAGGGACGAGGTGAGAGTTAAAGGTCAAGGACCGTGGGGAAAGAGAGCGAGGGGAGAGAGGAGGCGAGGGGAGGGGGGAGAGAGAGAAAGAGAGAGAGAGAGAGCGAGAGAGAGAGAGAAAGAGGAGAAGGAGAGGAAGGGAAGACGAAGGGAAGCGAGAGAGCGGGCACGAGAGGCTCCACATCCTAATCGCCCCTGACCCTTGGCCCACCTTGACCGACCCTACCCGGACTCCGCGTGCTCCTTTGCGCCTCCTATGATTCTCGAGCGGACGGGCGTAGGTGGTGGGGGTGAAAGAAGGATTGGGGGGTGGTCGGCTTATGGCGGATGGGTGTAGGTGATGAAGGTGGAAGAAGGGTTGGGGTGGTMGGCTATGGTGGATGGGTGTGGGTAATGGAGGTAGAGGAAGGGTTGAGGGTGGTCGGCTATGGTGGACGGGTGTGGGTGATGAAGGAGGAAGAAGGGTTGCGGGTGGTTGGCTACGGTGGACGGGTGTGGGTGACGGAGGAGGAAGACGGGTTGGAGGTGGTCGGCTATGGTAGACGGGTGTGGGTGATGGAGGAGGAAGAAGGATCGGGGATGGTTGGCTATGGCGGACGGGTGCGGGTGATGGAGGAGGAAGAAGGGTTGGGGGTGGTCGGCTATGGTGGACGGGTGTGGGTGAAGGAGGAGGAAGAAGGGTTGGAG
>BFEA01000299.1:997029-1011105 GCA_003427395.1 Chara braunii | reverse complement strand
AGAGAGAGAGAGAGAGAGAGAGAGAGAGAGAGAGAGAGAGAGAGAGAGAGAGAGAGAGAGAGAGCTTGGTGACATTGGATCCAGACTCGACATGGGACTTCAGACATTTTGAAAAGGGATCATTTGGGACTTGTAACGGGACTTGGTGTTGACGACTTTCCCATCTCCCCCTTCCTCTTCTCCGTCCGATCCCTTCCTCTTCGTCTGTGTATGTCTGGACCTGGCGCCTCTTTCCTGTGTATAGCGCCAGGCCCCTTCACACTTTGTGATGAGCATGATGTATGTTGGGTCTGCGTTGAAACATCGATTGGGCTAGTCATTAGTACTCTAGCATTCTGCTTCGCTATCTTGTGCTACATGAAGGAGGTCAGTCCCGGTCAGGTCAGGACTTGTATCTAAGTCTTCCACTGCGCTATAAAGCACCTTTTGTATGTATCGGAATGCACATTGCTTGTTGAGATTCCACTTGCACTGCATTGTCCGTTCAGTCCTTTTTGTCACATTGCGGATCCTCGATTATTATGTACATCGCCCAACTGGGCATGTAACAGTTGGCATCGGAACACCGCACGTGAATCAGGACAACCTGATCTGACACGTGTGCGGGGACTAGGTAGCTGATTAGTCTTGATTGATTGATTAGAGCACACTAGTTGGCCCCAAAAATCACGATTTTGACCTCACTGCCAAAAATCGATTTTTTTTTTCTTTTCTTGGATTTCGTTTTCTCGTTATTTCTGTTGTGGAAAATCGCAATAGCGCAACATCTGAAATTTCCGTTTTCATTTTCTTGTGAAAATCCGAAATTTCATTGCTAGAAATCCGGAATATCGTTTTCTCGAAAATTTCGATCTCGTTTTGCAATTTCCCGTTATTTGGAAATTTGGAATATTTTTTTCCGAAATTCGTTTTTTAGAAAACGGTACGGGAAATTCCTCTTACAGTACCATCTTCCAAACTGCGAATACTCTCATCTAAGTAAGTCCGAATACTTGTTATTTCTTTTCGGAATTTTTTTTTCGCAGTTCTATGATTTTCACTACCTGGTAATCATTGGCAGTCTGAAGTTCGAATTTTTTTTTCTCATTGATACTTTCGCACTTCAAGGGAGGTTGGGAAACCTACTGAACTTACACAACTCAAGATTTTTATTTTCTCGATTTTTTTTTTGCGAAGTTCAAACTTTTCTTTTTTGATTAGTGGCTCCTTATCTGGGCGATTTTTTCCACCCACCCTCCCCACCTATGTTGTTGCCCCCTCTCGCCTTACCTTCTCTATCTGTCTCCGGGTACCCCGTGCGGCGGCATTGGTGAGTTGCCACGTCAGCAGACCACGTCAGCAGGCCATGTCAGCAAGACACAGCAGTCGAACAGTGCCACGTCAGCAGCAGGGAGTGCAACGACAGCAGTCCTCCGGCCTGATCAATGCTCATGTGCTTACAAACAGCCGGCATGGATCAGAAGTCCGGGAAAACAGACGAGGCCTATCAGGCCCGAGCAGAGATCAGCATCGACCGAAAGTGGCCGTGGTCGTGGCAGCAAGGCCAACCGACCAATCTAGCGAGGCCGTGTCTGCCAATGAAGGGGACAGACTCGCAGCCGCCCGGGATGGTGGCCGCCCCCGCAAAGGCCGAGGACGCGGCAAGATGAAGACAAACACCACATTTATCCCCAGGCCCAGCGCAACAGCTTCAGCCCCATGGACCCACTACGGCCAATCGGAAAACTGAGCACCGCCGGGAGTGACTCGACGACACTCTCGACGTCTTCGGAACCGGTCGCTTCGCGGGTGACCGCCCTCGTTCCAAGGCACATGCGGAAGTCGATAGTCCTCCTCTTTTATGAGGACTATGCTGCCCGGCTCGTTCCTACGCTGGGTTCTCATGCTCAAGGACAAGACGTGTGTGCAACATCTTCTCCATCCGGCAGCGGTGACTTATCGTTTTCAAGTGTTTTTTCACGGGATTCGGCGCGCGAGTTTAACATAGAGGTATTGGACCTGCTCACGCTGAGGATTTTTGCATGTTTTCCTCTCCCGACCACGGGCCGCTTGCCGGGACCGCAATGCGCAGCATTATGCACTCATCTCCACACGTACTTATCCTTCTATGCACCACCAACTTTGCCGACGGATGACGAAGTCGCAGTGGGGGACATCCTTGCGTATGTTACCAAGGTGGCCCGTGAGTTTCGCAATCAGCAGTACGACAACAACAACGCACCGCTCCTCTATGTCCGCATCCAAGTTGGGCAAGCGTCCTGCAGCGCTTTGCTGGATAGCGAAGCGACTCGCAATTTCATGAGCCAAGCCTTTATGCAAAGGGCTGGCATTGGTGCACAAGTTCGGAGGAAGGCAAACCCGACGGCGATCAAGTTGGCGGACGGAAGGACACAACAACTTATCGACCGTTACTTCGAGGCCGCACCGGTGTATTTCGCACCTCATGCATGCGAACCGGTGACGTTCGACATTTTGGACACGGACTTCAACATTATTTTGGGAATGCCTTGGCTTGCAAGTGTGGATCACACGGCCAACTCCCACCGGCGGACTCTTAGCGTTCGTGACGCTTTCGGCGCCGAAGTACCGTGTACTATTCCTCTTCCGCTCCCTTCGATTCGGTGCCAAGTGGTAACGGCCAAGTCAATTCTTCCCCCACGGCCTTGTCTTCGGACCCCCGTGTGGTGCGGTTGCTTGATGAGTTCACCAAGATCTTCTGGTGTGGTGCAGGATCGGCCGATCTCTCACGAGATTAGATTTCAGGCCAGTGACGTGCCACTGAAAGGCTGCATTTACCGCAGCTACGACAACAGACCGACCGACTTGGTACACTTTGCGTACTGATGCAAGGCAAGTCGGTATCGTCGGCTCCACGTCGCATCCGCGACCAGGTTCCACCTTCAGGTCGTCAACTTCGCCCTCGACCCGGCTTAACTTCATAAGCAGGGGGGGTGTTACATGTTGCGCCTACAACAGGCTGCACGGGCCATTTTCGGGCCTGTGTCGTTTTCAGTCTGAAAGCCTGAAAACGAGGGCCTACAGGCCCTGTGTCGTTTTCAGCCTAAAAGCCTGAAAACAAGGGCCTACAGGCCCTATGTCGTTTCAGCCTGAAAGCCTGAAAACAAGGGCCTACAAGCCCTGTGTCGTTTCAGGCCATTTTCGGGCCCTCATCAGTTCGACCTGCCCTGAAAGTCAGGCACCAGACCAAGGTTTTAGCTCAGGCCATTTTTGGTCTATTTTCAAGACAACCTTTGTTTGAGCTTCAACCCCAGGGTCTGGCACGTTTTGGCATTGGCAAGATCAGCCTCCTGGACGGGCCAGCACTATATAAGACCGGCCCGCCCTGCAGGCTGCAGGTAGTTGGGAGGTAGCTCCTAGGTACTTCCCAGGCACTTAACGTGCGAGGCAGGCGACAATCAGTAGTCTTCAGGATTCGACAGCAGCACTCTAGAGGAGCGCTGCAGGAGTAGAGTAGCGTTAGCAGTAGTCTTCAACGCTGGACGCTAAAAGCGTTAGCTGTAGTCTTCAGCGCTGGGCGCCATAGCTAGAGTAGTACCAGAGAGAGAGAGAGATTGGGTGGAGGCCAGGGATACTTACCTGCAGCGCCGTTGCTCCAGCTTCGTCTTCGAGGTACCTGCAGCACAGCGCCATCTTCACAGGTTAGTACCTGGCATACAAGAGAGAGAGAGAGTTCTTCTTCTTCCTCTTCTCAGTCCACCACCTTCTTCTCACCCTCTCGCTATCTGACCTCACTGCATCAGCAGAGTACGAGAGAGAGAGAGAGAGCTTGGTGACATTGGATCCAGACTCGACATGGGACTTCAGACATTTTGAAGAGGGATTATTTGGGACTTGTAACGAGACTTGGTGTTGACAACTTTCCCATCTCCCCCTTCCTCTGCTCCGTCTGATCCCTTCCTCTTCGTCTGTGTATGTCTGGTCCTGGCGCCTCTTTCCTGTGTATAGCGCCAGGCCCCTTCACACTTTGTGATGAGCATGATGTATGTTGGGTCTACGTTGAAACATCGATTGGGGTAGTCATTAGTACTCTAGCATTCTGCTTCGCTATCTTGTGCTACGTGAAAGAGGTCAGTCCCAGTCAGGTCAGGACGTGTATTTAAGTCTTCCACTACGCTATAAAAGCACCTTTTGTATGTATCGGAATGCACATTGCTTGTTGAGATTCCACTTGCACTGCATTGTCAATTCAGTCCTTTTTGTCACATTGCGGATCCTCAGTTATTATGTACATCACCCAACTGCACATGTAACAAACGGCTATGCCTCCACAATCAAACTTCCCTCGTCCCCTCCACCTCCCACCATCATCTTTCTCCACAACCTCCTCCCTTCTCCCTCCTCCCTTCTCCCTCCTCCCTTCTCCCTTCTCCCTCCTCCCTTCTCCCTCCTCCTTCCTCGCTCTGCCATCTCCCGTCCTTCCTCCCTCTCCCATCTCCCGTCCTTCCTCCCTCCACGTCAACCCAACTTCCCTCATCCGCTCCACCTCTCGCCATCTTCTTTCTCCCCATCTTCCTCCATCCCCTCCACCTCCCGCCATCATCTTCCTCCCCCATCTTCGACGTCCTCCCTCCGCCATCCCCTCCCTACTCCCTCCACCATCTTCCATCTCCTCCCTCCTCCCTCCGCCATCGTTCATCTCCTCCCTCGTCCGCTCCACCAACCACCACGCCCTCCCTCCTCCCTCCGCCATTTTCAACCGCCATTTTTCATTTCTTTCCTCCTCCCTCCAACAACCACCATCCACTCCCTCCTCCCTCCGCAATTTTTAACCGCCATCTGTCACTTCCACCCTCCTCCCTCCGCCATCGTTCATCTCCTCCCTCGTCCTTCCGCCAACCTCCATGCCCTCCCTCCTCCCAACCACCATTTTTTACCACCATCTTTCATTTCCTCCCTCCTCCCTCCGCCATCGTTCACGCCCTCCCTCGTCCTTCCGCCAACCATCATGCCATCCCTGCTCCCAACCGCCATCTTTCATCTCCTCCATCGTTCCTCCCCCAACCACCATCCCCTTCCTCCTCCCTCCGCCATTTTCAACCGCCATCTTTCATCTACTCCCTCCTCCCTCCGCCATTCACCATCTCCTCCTTCCTCCCTCGGACGCGGTGCACCATCTTCTTCCACCACACAATTTTTTTTTTGTTTTTTTTTTCGAATTTCTAGCCTGCGGTAAATTTCAGTTCTTCGGTGGTGGGAGAGGGGCATTGTAGAGTTGGGGGTGGCAGTGGGTGGGAGTCGCTGTAGAGTTCGGGGCGGAGGTGGGGTGGGGGGAAGGGGGTGGGTGGGAGAGGGCTGTCTGAGGGGGTATTAGAGAGTTTTTGATGAAGGGGCTGACACAACCTTCACTGTGGGGTTGTGCTTCCAGGGCATAATGGCGCAGAAACACACAGTGTTGAAGAGACACTTCACGGACCATGGGCCCCATGGCGCGGATCCGGGCAAGGGGTCGAGGCACATTGCTGCATCTGCACCAAACCAAGGAAAAAATAAAAATAAAAAAAATTGTGGCGCACTACCAGCGCACCCCCCCCGCACCGGCGCACAGCGCACCCTAACACAGTGCACCGCACAGCGCACCCCACACAGTGCACAGCGCACAGAGTGTGCTGCAGTGCGCGCGCACCGGGGGTGTGCGCACAGCGCACAGCGGACCGCACCGCATTGTGCACCGCAGGTATGGGTTGAACCCATATGAATGTCAGGTCGCCTTTTCCGCCTGCTATGCCACCCCTTCAAAAAGCATGCCCAACTTCAGTCCGCTTTCCCTCTCAGCTCCTGCTGAAGAACTGCCAAATTGACATTGACTATTACGATTGGACTGATACCTTTTCCAGGAGCCCGTGGCATTAATTGCTTCCCTACCAGGAAGAATATACCACTGCCCCACCCTTTTTTCCAGAGATCTCCTCCTCTTCTGTAGCCTCCCGACCTTGTCAGCCTTTGGTTGGCCCTTCACTGAGAACCCAAACTAAAGCTTTGCACGTTTGGCATTCTGAGTACAGATTCCTCCCCCTGCTGGTCTCTCCCCTGACAAATTCGCGACTGTTTTTTTTTTTTTTTTTAGGTACAGCACCGGGACTTCCCAGGAGGTCACCAATCCAGTAGTATTCCGAGCCAGCGGCGCTTGGCTAACCAACCTGCCTCCAGTACCCTCCTCCTCCACCTCCTCTTCCTCTTCCTCCTCCTCCTCCTCTCCCCCCCCCCCCCCCCCCCCCCCCCCGCCTCCACCTCTCAGCCTCTCTCCTCCTAGCAGTCTCCTCCTCCTTGTCTTCTCCTTCCCTTACTCCCATGTGTCTCCTCCTTCTACCCCTTGTTTTTTTTTTCTTCTTTTTTTTTTTTACAATGTGCAAGGAATATGAGCAAGAGCGATATACAGAAAACCAAGTTGCAAAATCACACAGATGTCCAAGTAGTCATGTGCGAGCAAAGAGTGCAAATGCACCGAGATTCCATCCAGATAAGAGCAATACAATGAACTCACAAGCCAATGCCCAAGCCCTCAGGCCACACCAACACCGTATCCAATGTCGCTCCTACTCTGTCTGGCGCCCAGCGCCCAGCCTACACTACTCGCCTATCCTACTACACCAGCGTTCACACAACAGGCTCACTTCGACCTTGAAGACCAATGTACTTGACGTCAACACCATAGCTGACCTCCCTCATGCACCAGGTATGTATCTCGTCTCTACTCATCACCCCTGACTTCCCACAGTGTGCATTCTCAACACCCAAAGACCACCATCTCCATCCAGACCTGTGCCCAACAGCCCGGCTATGGCTGCCGTGCGCCCACTGCCCAGCAGTGCACCTCACACCTCAGTGCTCGTGTGCGCGACCCAGCCGGCAGCTTCCTGCAGATCACGAAGGTGCAACGCAGCAGCGTGGCCGCATTGCCTGCCTAGGCCAGAATGCCCTGCCCAGCGATGCTCACTTTCCTATATGGAAACCGAGCTCAGCCTCTGCTGCCTCTGGGCCTGGCTGGGCGAGCATCCAGTAGCTTCCAGTCGGGCCTCAGTGCCTGCGTCCAGGCCCAGTTGCAGTTACGGGCCTGGGCCCTTTACAGTTGGGCACGTCCAGGCAGTCCACGAGCCTCCACATGTTCGCTGTGATCTCATTGGCTCACGACCACTTTGTGCCCGCAATGCTGCAATCTCATTGGTCCGTGGCTGTAGCACATGCCCAGGGCCTTAACTGTACAGGGCCCTGGGCTCAACCGCCCGTCGAGGCTGCAACTTCCGGAAAGAGCCTGGAGAGGCTCACGTTGCTCTGTAACCAACTGGCATGCTGCAACTGTCTGATACCCACATATGAAAGAATGTCAAATCTTGGCCTCTTGTGAATATTGAGGCCCGCCTTCACTTAGGGCGGGCACAGGGCTTGCTGAGGGCCTCTGCCCAGAACATGCGCATGTCTGTTAAGGGCCCTGTGAGGGCTCATTCCCCGCACATATATGACCCCTTTCGGGTGATCACACTGGCCTGTACCCAGGCCTTGGCACATGTTGGCAGGCCCGCCTTCACTTAGAACGGGCAAGGCCTTTTCCCAGTACTGCCAAGGGGTCAAATCCTCGCATACCTTCCCCCTTAGCTTCGAGAGTCCCGTGAGAAGCCCTTAAATTCTTCATCCACCTGATGTCTGCAGTGACTTGGTGCAGTAGAACTTCTTGGAAGATGCAGAAGATATGACTTCTAGGCTTTCTTTTGGATGTCTCTATTTGTGGTTGGGGGTAGCACGCATTCATAATGAATGATATAATCAGTTGTCATTATCCATGTGTGCCGGCTGGTATCCTACAGATCTAAGAGGCTTTACACAAATGCGAGTATTATAGGGGTAACCATCCCAATCAAACCCGAAACTAAACCAGGAACCAGAATTCAACCAGGCTGCTGACTACCCCTTTAATGAGCTATAGCAGTATTCTAGATGTCAAGTCTTTATGTAATTGCTCATGGCCTAACTTAGACTCACTCTCCTTACCTGACATAAAGTCTGTCTACTCTACTGTGATCCTGATGTAAATCAACAACCCACAGCAGCTGCTTATGAATAAATTCTGAGCTGGTATACAGTGGTGTTGGTAATCAGGTTTCCAATAAGAAGGAATCTACTATTAGTGTAAGCTTGCAGCATAACTGTCACAACGTAAAAAGTCCTTTTACGGTGCTTCAGGATGTCTTCCTGAAGGTATTTCGCAGTTAGCTGTCCTTCTATCTCGGCCACATGCTTTTTGCAGATAGGTTATAACGTAGACATCTCTAGATTGTTTGAGCAGTTAGGCAGTCTGGTAACCCATGTAGGTCTGTCCGTACCATAGTTAGCCCTTGAGGTCTCAGAAATAGTGATTACCTAGCTTACTGCAAAGATCAGTCCTTTCCGTAAAATACCTTACACTTCTGCAAGGAACATGAGTATGGATGAAGCACAGAAATCCAGAATGCAAAATCACACTGAAGTCCAAGTATTCAAAGCCAAAGCAGATAGCACATGGAACCGAGTAACCATCCAATTGAGAATGATACAGAAGAATCGTGAATCAATGTCCATGCCCAACAGGGCAACACCAACAGCATAACCCAAATGTAGCTCTCTCTTGTGAATGGCGCCAGGCGCCCTATCTACTCTACAGCCTATCCTACAACTACAGCAATGAACAGCAACCAGACAACTTGACTACCAGCGAGTGATGATGTCAACACCAATGCCGACCTCCACCTTCACCAGGTACATGTCCTCTTCCCCACACTCTCCCTTGTTACCCACACAGCGCCCTTCACCTCCGAAGTACCACCTTCGCCCTTCACCTCCGAAGTACCACCTTCGCCCTCACCTCCCCTGCACCCTCATGCGGCCCGGCTATGGCCGCCAGTGCCCTTCGTGCAGGCAGCGCCCTACCGCCTAAAGCTGGCCTGCTTGCTCTTAGCGCAGCACTGCCTTGCACAGCGCAGCACATCCGCGCAGCGTGCCCGCAAGTGCCAGCATTGGCCAAGATCCCTGCACACTCGCCCTGCTTGCCTATATGCCAGTGCAGCGTGTGGGCAGCCTCCCTTCAGCCTCTGACCGGGACCCAGAGGCTGAACTCAGCCTGATACAGTTGGGCCCCGGGGCAATGCAGTTGCGCCTCCTTCATCAAGGCCTGCGGCCAGATTCAGATCGTGGGCCGATTTCCCTTTGGCATTTTCGGCCTCTATACCCAGCGTGCATTGTCGGCCTCACATTCGAGTGCCCAGGGCCTAACTAACTCAGAGGCCCTGGGCATTTCAGCATTTGCTGAAATCCGAGACTCGGTGCACTCCAACCAACTGGCGTGCTGCAACTGTATAGACCCCACTTCGTGAAATGTTGGCACAGAGGGCTCTTGTTGATTTGCTGGCCCGCCTTCACTTAGGGCGGGCACGAGGCTTGCAGGGGCCTTAGCCCAGAACATGTACATCATGGCAGGGCCCCTACTTGAGGGCTCAATCCTCACATTCCATCCCCCTTAGCTTCGAAAGTCCGCTGAGATGCTTACTTCGCAGGTGCCTTCCCTTTCAGCTTCCGTTCATAATCTGCCACCACCTGAGGGGCTTTTTCCATCAGTTCCTCCTGTGTAAGCCACCGATCTTCTTTCGGATCCGTATGATGCCTCAATCTGATCCGGTACTCCCTCTTGGGTTTAGGAGGTCTTCCTCGACCCAGCGGCTTCGGAACAGGCATATCCTTGTGATCCACAATGTCGTCGATGTCCACTTGTCAATCCATGGTTGGGGGCAGCATCGATCTCCTGGAAGGGAATTGATCAGTCTCAGCGAAAGGTGCAAGCTTTTAGGCATGAAAGACTAGGTGAGTGCGTAGGTGTCCAGGGACACGAATGACATATGTGGGACCATCCAACTCATCTCCCACTACATCCAAGACTTTCCAGGGGGGCATTAGTTTGCGAGAGATTCCGAATTCCTGTCCTAGCTCGCTAGCCTTGACCCAGACATGTTCCCCTACCTGAAATGTGGACTGTCTGCGATGTTGATTCTCAGAAGCAATCATAGCTTGCTAAGCCTTCTTCATATGTTCAACAGCCTCTTGCAGCAATTTCTCATATTGCACACCGTATTCAAGTGTGCCTGGAGTTGCAGCGGGTCGGTTTTCAGGTAGGAGGAATTCTAATGCTGATCTAGGCTTCCATCCTAAGTGCAGCTGGTTAGGACTAACGCCGGTACTACTATGTATAGCATTGTTGTACAGGCTAGCGATGAGAGGTAACTGCTCATCCCAGTCATCCTGGCTTGGCTTGATGTAGTGCCTCAGCAAGTGCTGTACAACTCTATTCATTTGTTCGGCCTGTCCGTTGGCTTCGGGATGATTCCCTGAAGTCATCTGAAGTTGACTGCCCATCTGTTTCGCATTCTTCTTCCACAGCTCACTTGTGAATCGGACGTCTCGGTCACTAATGATGGTCTTTGGTAAACCAAAGTCCCATACCCAGTTGTCCTTGAACAAATTGATGACATATTCCATCCTCGCTGTCTCTGGCATTGGTATTAGTCTAGCGTACTTGGTGAATCGGTCAATGATGACGAAAATGTGCCTCTTACCACTCTTGCTGGTCACAAGAGTGTCCATGAAATCCATGGAAACACTCAATCCTGAACCATCACGAATAGGTAAAGGCTTCAATAACCCAAGCGGTGCTTGAGTTCGCGGCTTGTCCCGCAGACAGACCTGACAGGTCTCAACTTACTTCTTTACGTCATCTAACATTCTGGGCCACCAAAATCGTTGTACTAAGTTAGCACTCGTCTTCTTGTAGCCAAAGTGTCCAGTTGCGTCATGACATTCGCCTAAAAATAAACTACGCAACTGTTCACTAGATGGAACTACCAATCTCTTTACTCCGTCCTTATCAAGATAGATCAGCCCATCCACCATCACAAACTCACTTTCTGTGGCCTTGTCTTTTGCCTGAAGTTTGCGGATGATATCCATTGTGATAAGG
Source organism: Chara braunii (assembly GCA_003427395.1). Lineage (NCBI taxonomy): Eukaryota > Viridiplantae > Streptophyta > Charophyceae > Charales > Characeae > Chara > Chara braunii. Next base: position 1,000,109 of record BFEA01000299.1, on the reverse strand, counting down.
TCTTCCTGATAGGCTCCCACCAATGGATACGCCAAATTCAGAAACTAGCGCACCTAGGTAGTCTGCTCTATGGGATAGCGCGTTTGCAACCTTGTTGTACTCTCCCTTCAGGTACTCAAGCTTGAAGTCATATTGGTCTATGACCTCAATCCATCGCTTGAGTGCATCAGAAAGAGCCGGTTGAGTCTTGATCCATTTGAGGGTCTGATGATCAGTCCTCAGATAGAAGAACCTTCCCAAAAGGAAGTGTCTCCAATGGACAAGTGCCTTGTAGAGAGCATAGAGTTCCCTTTCGTAGGTGGACTTAGCCAACTTCTTCGATGGCATCTTCTTACTCATGTACTCAATCGGTCTCAACTTTTTCCCATCCTGCTGAGCCAGCACTGCGCCAATGCTGTATTGGCTTGCGTTAGTGGTTACTATAAATGGCTTCTGCGGATCGGGAACCATGAAGACCTCATGATTCATGAGTGCATGCTTCAATCTCTTGAAAGCACCCTCGCACTCATCACTCCAGTCCCACGGTGTGTCAAGTCGAGTTAGATCAGTCAATGGAGAGGTGATTGTAGAATAGTTCTTTACGAAGTTCCTATAGTAGCCGCACATTCCTAAGAATGATCTGACCTCAGTGACTGTTTTAGGTCGTGGGCAGTCTCGAACACTAGCCACCTTCGCATCTTCCGGCCTAATCCCTTCCGCGGATACTYCATGACCCAAGTATAGTATCTTAGTGCGACCAAACTCACACTTCTCTAAGTTGACCTTATACTTGTGCTGTCGCAGGAGTGAGAGAACTGTCTCAATATGCTGTGCGTGCTCCTCGGCAGACTTACTAAACATCAGGATGTCGTCTAGGGAGACCACGATAAACTTATCTAAATGGTCATGGAAGATCCGATTCATAGCGTGCTGGAATGTACGCGGCGCATTACAAAGACCAAAAGGCATCACTACAAACTCATACAGACCATAACGAGTCTGAAATGTTGTCTTGTGTTGGTCCTCAGGTCTTATTGCGATCTGGTGATATTCGGATTTCAAGTCTATCTTTGTATAGTACTTGCATCCCTGCACCCTATCCAATAGGTCATCTATGCGAGGTAGAGGCTCTGCGTTCTTCACAGTGATGGCATTGTGGCCTCTATAGTCAATGCACATCCTCAAAGTACCCCCCTTCTTCGGTACGAATAGCACGGGTGATCCGTAAGGGGAAGTACTAGGCCGAATCCATCCCTTCTCTGTCAGCTCCTTGAGTTGCTTTCGAAGTTCATCTAACTCCGCAGGGGCCATCCTATAGATCCTTCCCTTTGGGGTCTTACTCCCTGGAATGATTTATATAGCGTGGACGACTTCCCTATCAACAACTCCTGAGGGCTCCTCGAACAGATCAGGGAACTTAACAACGACACGTTCTATCTCTGGGGGTGTTTTAACGGCCTCCCTTTTCTCAGAGACATAAACAAGGTACATACCCTCCTCTTCGTTTTGGTTGTAATAGTTGTAAAACGCTGATGCACACAAGCAGCCATAGGTATCTACAATACTGTTGGCCCTGAACTTAGTCAATCTGACGGTTCGGCCATCGGGCAACTTATGCTTGAGCACCTTCTTATCCCAGTCGAACTGGGGTTCAGCAACTTCGAGGTAGTACATGCCTAACAACATATCAAATGGCAAGTCGTCGCTAACCAAGAACGAGATCTTATGGTTAAGCTCACCTCCTCCATAGGAGAAGGTACAAACTACGTCCTTGATGTAGTCTGTTACAATCATGCGCTCCTTGTTGGCCAAGGTAGATGCTACAGGTCTACTAAGGTGTCGTACCCAGTCCTGTAGGTGCAGCCTTTCCAAACAGTCACGACTTATGTAATTTCGTGTGGAGCCAATGTCTATGAAGGCACCACATTTGCGGCCTCCTACATCGACTTCCACCACGAAATGTTCCCCTCTAGGACCTTTCCTCTGCGCCACCCAAGACTCGCGAGGGTCCTTGTTTGACCACTCACTCTCTATGTCCTCTAAGGCTTCAGACACATCTAACGTACAGAGCATAGTTTTGTCTAGTTGTGTCTGCGGGGTGACTAAGGGGTCATTAGCCTTGGCCTTGTCATGAAGTAGGGAGGGTATCAATCCTACTTCATCTTGAGTAGAAGCAGCTACTACTTCCACTGGCCTCACATGTTTCCCGAGCTGGAAGCCTGGGAATAAGTAGCCCCTACCTTTGGAGCAACCTTTTGCGTAACCTTAGCGTTTCGACACTTCCACTGCGTGTGTCCGTATTCTCCACAGTTGATACAAGCGCCACGCATTCGGCGGTCACGCCACACGTCTTGATCAAGACCTGCCTTTACCCACTCAGCCTGTTTGGTCTGATTGGAGGCGGCCTTCCCTTGACCCCTAGGCTGGCCTTTCCCTCGGCCTGCCGCCTTAGTCTTAACTACCGCGGCGAGGGTGCTACCCTCTGCTACCTCCTCGCCGTCATACTCTGAGTAGTCCATCAGGTCAGAGAGCTCATCGATCTCAGTTTGAGTCCCATCAGACTCAACCATCATCAACTTCGCCCCCTTCTTCTTCCACTCCTGAGGACTCTTCTTCTTCTTTGAGTCATTCCCTGAGGTGGGTTGAGCATTGCCTAGCGTGGCCTCTAAGTCTAAGGCTTTCCTAGACAATGTCTCAAACGAGTGGTACTCAGTGCGTGCCTCGCTGGCTAGTAAGCTCCTTATGTTCTCAAGGAGACATCTGACAAACGTAGTCAATAGGAACTGATCGCTGTAGTTGATGCCTGGAACGAGGATCAGGCTCTCGACGCACGATCCCGATTTCCCGCCTCCCCATCCCGACACTCCGACCATCTCCCCGTCCCAACTTCCTCTCCTCCCTTCACCATCCCGACTCCCCCCCTCCCGATCTTGACCCTCCGGCCATCTCCCCATCCCGACTTCCTCCCCTCCCTATCCCGACCACCGGACCCCTCCCTCGCATCCCGACCTCGTCGCCCCATCCCGATTCCTCCCCTTCTCCATCCCAACCTTGTCGCCCCCTCTCCCCCATCCTGATCTCCTCGCCCCATCCCGATTTCT
>BFEA01000299.1:980656-991385 GCA_003427395.1 Chara braunii | reverse complement strand
TTTTCTTTTTGTTGTTCTTTTTCATCTTCTTGGTGCCTTGTTGAACCACTAAGCACCCGTTCGTTTCGGACGAACGGGTCGTAAAAAAAAGAAGAAAAAAAAAAGCTCGACTGTGCTAGACTGTTTCATCGGACTCACACCGACTCATCAGGGGGCTGTGCCCCGTCGGCTCATCTTTGGATGAGCAAAATTGAATGAATATGCCGCCATAAGGCGGCTACGTTCGGGCGTGGGTTTTGGGAACTGGTACTTGAGTTACGAGGGACTCTCTGCACACACTCGAGGTGGTTTCCCGATCGTGAGGGGCAGCGTGTTGATTTCTGGAGGTCGAACGGACGTTTCTGTCACATCGTTCGAGCCTCCAGCCGCCTGTACCTCGCACGGTAGGTGGCCAGGTACGAGCGCATGTCGCTGTAAGAGGGAAGGAAGACCCTGTGAGCTGGACTCTTGTCTGACTCTGTGAAATGACTGAGAGGAGGGGGCGGCCGTTCGTTTTGAACGGCGAGTTGCCCCCTACATAGGGAAATAAAGGGATAAGGAAAAAAGAAAGAAAAAAAAAGAAAAGAAAAGAAGAAAGGAGGTAAGGGGGTGGAAGAGAAGAGAACGGCCGCGAATCTGGTCGCAGTCGTCAAGAAAATGCAACAGTAAGTGGGAACAGAAGAAGGGGAAAAGACTGAGGAGGAAGAGGAAAGGAAACGGCCACGTATGTGACCGTGGCCGTGAGGCAAGTAAGGACAAGGAAAAAAAAAAAAAAAAGCCGGAAAGGGAAAAGCTGCGCACCTGGCTGTAGGGGCAGCACAGGTGCGCACCCTGAGGGAATGGGAAGGACAGGTGCCTGTTCAAGATGAACAGGCTCCTGCACATGGCTGGATTCAGCCAATTTAAGGCCGAATCCGGCCTGAATGACAGGCCAGGTGCGGTACCTGAGCCTGGCACTGGTTTTTCTCCACCCAGAGATCAAGTTCCAGCCCTTGATCGCGATTCAGATCAAGGGCTGAGCTCAGATCCGAGTTTTGGCTGAGGCAAAGTGGCTGCCTCAGCCACTTCCTTGGCTATAAAAGCCAGCCTCCAGCTCCAGCAGCCAGGCATTCTTGGCAGCAGTGTTGAGCTCTCATTTGAGAGGATGCTGACCGACTGCTGAGAGGAGAGGCTGAGCGGAGCTGCTGGCGGCGAAGGTGGAGGACTGCAGGAAGAAGGGAGAGGTGGCCATAGCTGTGGAAAACAGCCATAGCCGCTGTCTCCGCGAGGAGAGAAGAAGGAGGCGCTGGAGGTCTGCAAGGTGCGCGAGGTGGAGCCTGTCATAGCCACCACCTTGGTGACAGTGGAGCATGAGGGAGATGCTGCACGACGTTTTCAACGATGTCATCTATTTTTGAGTGTTGTCTGTGCAACGTGACGCCGGTGGCCATTTTTTTTTTGAGTGACGTGCAGGGGAAGTGTTGCCCGTCCGACGCGGCGACGACATCCATTATTGGACCAGTACGAGGGAGGTGCAATTCGCTTGGCGTGGAGACGGTGGTGCTGTCGGCGGTAGTGCGGAAGCACTGCCAAAATTTTGTGGCCACAACGAGGATTTGTCGGCGGTAGTGTGGAAGCGCTGCCAAAATTTTGCGGCGACAACACCGAATTTGTTGGCGGTAGTGCGGAAGCGCTGCCGAAATTTTGCGGCGACAGCATTGGGTTTGACGGCGGTAGTGCGGAAGCGCTGCCGATTTTTTTTGCGGCAACGACACTGGTTTTGGTGGTAGTAGTGCGAAAGCGCTGCCGGTTTTTTATGGCGGAGGTGGCAGTATTCTTGCACTGACTATATTAAGTGGCGACTGGGCATTGGCACAGGGAAGGTACCGCAAAGTGGTGGTGCGCTTAAAAGTGGTGTGAGTGCGACGCCGTAGTGGCACAGTGAAATTGGGGTTGAGTGACGGAAGCGCGAAGGTGTTATTGGATTGTTGAGAGTGATAGTGTGTTGGGAGAGTGTCGCAGCAGGTGATTACTTTCGAGGGTGTGGTGTGGACACCTTGTGGACGACTTGTTGCGATGGTCTTCTTATCAAACGACGATATTCCGAATGGTCTTCCTGAGTGGGCCGTCTCTTCGACTTCACTCAAAATCAGTTAACCTGACTCAGTTCTCTTCATACTTGTGAGAACCCACACTTGCTTGACCCTGTTCTTTGAACGTTCATTGAAAAGGAAAAGGAAATGTGTGTTTGCGTGTGCGATGGGGAGTCTGACGATGACAAAGGATTATATGGTGGTCTGTGTGTGGCTTGACTTGATTGCAGGTACGACATGTGGATTGAGATGGATGAGGATGATGATGGTGAAAGAATGGTTGTTTTCTCATCTCTGTGCTTGTATGTGCGTGTGAACTAAAGGGAAAAGAAAACGATGAAAATGAAGCGAGCGCAAAGAAAAGGAAAGCAATTGGATGTAGACTCGTTCCCTGAGGTTGTTTATTCTTTCCCGAGTGACCCTCTTTGCTTGTATCCGTCCGTCCGAATGAATTTCCTCTCTCATGACTTTTTTTTCGTCTAGGTTCGCCTTTAACGTCAAGCGGCAAAGGGCTGACCGTCTGCTGTGGTAGGTGCACTTCCTTTCCCTAGGAGGCATCTGAGGCAGGGGTTCGCTGCCTTAAGGGCCGACCCTGCTATCGACTCGGAATGAACCGCTTATGCGGGGGGATACCATGCTGTTGTGGTGGAGCCAGCCCGACTTCTAAGATCCGAGATTCACTCGGGCGAAGATGAGGGGTATCCCAGACCACCTCCTAGGGAAAGGACATGCGCCTACTCACGGAAGAGCCGTAAGTTCTTAACGCCTCACGTTAAGGGGAATTGTCATAAGCATACCCCTTAGTGGCTGTCTTAGGGGCCACTCGCGCATGGAGAATTGAGCCACAAGAAGCATGGTTCATGGTACTAGATGAAACAGAGCGCAACTAGGTACTCTTGTCGTGGTTGGCCTCACCACGAGAAGCAAGAACCATTAGGATTGATATGGCAATTAAGGCTTGGATAGCTAGAGCCGAGAACAACTTTTTTCAGTAGGGTCAACGAGGGCCAGGAGGACAAAGCGACCAACAAAATTTGAAAGCAGATCCTTCACCTTAGTGGGGCATTCAATGATCGGTTGTTCAAGTCGAGTGTTGACTTATATAGTGGTAATCGGATTACTTGCAGATGACATTCACACCAAAGTTAGAAAGGTAGTGAAGTCATCACTAAAGCAATGGCATCCTAGCTACTTGAGAGTTGGGATGTCACCATTTCTCTGCTAGCAGTCAGAGTGGGATGGAATGAAAGAACTTGACAACACATCTCATCAAGTCGAAAAATTCGTGACAGCCCAACCGTTTGGCAGGCAGAGTGGAGATACTTCAGTCGGACGTCATTTGAGCGTCGCCTTGTGTATTGGTCATGCTTTGATCTTTATCAATAAGTGTTATTTGAAGTCAAGTCAACCTTTGTCGTATGTGTGACTGTATTATATATAAGTTGAGATCATAAGATAAGTCAACTTACGTTGATCTGAGTCTTCTTTTGAAAAGTGTTTTGACTGATTAACTCTTGTTTGTCTTTGAAAGATGGGACTAGTATTGATCGAGTTTTCCTTACGCTTGGAATATCATGTCCTAGTCGATTGACGTCGTTCCGATTCCTGGGAGATCAGCGCCCTAGGGACGGGCGACGTTCGGGTGCACTTGGCGTTCAACCATGCGTACCTATGCTACAACGAACGAGCAAACGCCCTCGGACAGCCTACCTCTGCAATTGCATTATAAAAACTTTTGTATGTGGGCCGGTAGCTTGGTGGGGATACGCCCCTAAGGGTGGTGACAGCCCCTTAGGGAAAGTAAGTTGTTCCCCGCGAGAACCTATCCTGTCGTAGGGGACCGCGGGATGTACAGCTGGCGCACTCGGCCCTCGCGCCGAAGCGTCGACGTGGGTTACCATGTCATCCTCGAGTTGTCTCTAAAATTTGAAAGACTAAGTTTCTCCTCCGTGACGAGGCCAGGAGGGCCCTCGCTCGTGCGGGGGACGATGAGGTCGATAGGTGCCGCTGCAATCAGACTCGTTACTAAGTTTCTCCTACGTGACGCGGCCAGGAGGGCCCTCGCTCGTGCGGGGGACGATGAGGTCGACTGGTGCCGCTGCAATTAGACTCGTTCTCATTCACACTTTTCATGCATATAGACAGTAGCGCAACAAACTGGCGACATGCGCCCACTCAAAACTCAGAGATATGGCATCCAGATACGAGTTCACTTTCAACTGGCTATCGCGACTCAGCAGCAAAACAACTCACTATTCACATACACCAGATCACCCTGGATATCCCACACGCGTCACTCTGAACACTCACACATACACACACACTAAACTATAGCTATGGCAGCTATGGCTGCCTCTACCCTATCGCTATGCTACGCTCCTTCTCTCTCGCCCATTTCAGCTTCGGGCTCTCTGCAGACCTCCTTACACAAGTCGTTGTGGCAGCTTTTCCGCATGGCTCACGTAGAAATGAATGCATGGTTGGGCGCTGCCTCTTGATTTATACTTTTGAAACTCGGTGGTCTGCCCCTTTCCATCGGCCCATGGTGCTCACAGTCCCTCGTGATACTTGCTGGATCGGACTGGGACTGACTGGACCTTACCGTTGACTGACTGTGGACTCACTGCTAACCTACCGTAGTCCTACTGCTATTGCACTGCAGTTTAGTCCACCACTTGACTCACCACTTGCCCACTTGCCCACTTGCTGACCTTCTAGAAGGACTACAGCTAGGCTTCTGGAACTCGCTAAGACTCCTACTCTATAGATCTACAGATYGAACCCCTRCTTCCTATGGGACCCTACGACAGACTACTAACTCTTACAAATACACAGGTCGCAGGTTCAACTCTCAAGGTCTACACAGGTATTGTACACAGGTGGGGTGAGGTCTAGGGATCGAGCCCTAGGATCTGCATCTGCTACTACAAAAAGGTGAAAACCGTTTCACTCCCACCGTCCTAAATAGAAGGTCTTCCGTGAATATTTCAGTCCAAGGCAGGACGTTTACCCTTCTTATCACGTTCATACGCTCTGACTATGTCGGGAGCTGTTTCTAGAAGTTCTATCCTAGTAAACCAGCGGTCGTCTTCCGGTTGGTGATAAGCGAACCGGACCTTATACTGTTTCTGTGGAACACCTCTCCCTTCTGTTTTAAAGACATCTTCCTGTACAATGCCGTCAATGTCATAACTTCCATCCATATCCGGGGGGATCATGGATCTTCTTGAAGGGAACTGTTGACTTGGGATACATGGCAGCAGCTTTGAAGCATGAAACACAAGGTATGTGTGGAGGTGTGCTGGAATCTCTATAGTGTAGGGCGGTCCATCCTCTCCGCCCTTAACTTCTAGAACCGGCGACGRTCCTCTATATGCAGGTAGTAACTTTTGTGAGATGTTCTCCTCAGGTGCAAACTCTTTAGACTTGACGCAGACTAAGTCGCCTACCTGAAACTGCGATGGGCGACGATGCTTATTGGCCTGTTCTATCATTTTGTGTTTGGCCTTCCTGAGGTTCTCAACAACAGTTGCTAATTCCTTCTCGTGTTGTACTGCGAACTCCCTGGTACCGGGCGGTAGTCTGTGAATCTGATCTCGGTTCAGTCCTTCGAACGGTCTGCGTGGCCGTTCAACATCACCTGTCGCACTCCCAATGACTTGCACAAGTCCAACATCCTATCCCAGTTGATCTGGTCAGGTCTAATATACATGCGCAGAACTTGCTGTAGGATCTTATTCATCTATTCTGTCTGACCGTTGGTCTCTGGATGACGACCAAATGACATTAGCAACTTAGATCCATAAACTCCCATGAGTTCTTGCCAGTTCTGGCTGGTGAAGCGACTATCTCTATCGCTAACTATTGACAATGAGATTCTATTCTCACTAACCCAAAAATCGAAGAACTTCCGAATAACTAAATTTGTACGTGCCTCTGCAGACAAGGGAACAAAAACAGCATACGTGCTAAAACGGTCAACTATGATCATGACTTGGCTCTTGCCATGCCTACTCTTGACTTGAGTATCCATGAAGTCTATGGACACTGAGTCTCCAGGTTGATCAGGAATAGGCAGTGGGTCTGAGAAGACCTAGGGGTGCGCTTGTAGTAGTCTTATTCCTCTGGCACACTTTACAACTGCGAACATACTCTACGCAGTCATTCTTCATCCCTGGCCAGGTGTATGCACGCATCAGATTGGCTAATGTCTCTTGCCAACCGAAGTGTCCCTCCGTGTCATGGCATTCCCCTAGGATCACACTGCGGATTTACTCACTGTTGGGAACGCATAGGCGGTCGAATACATCCGTCTTCTTAAACAACAATCCTTCGGTAGTGCGGTAGTGTGGCTCGGTCTCTGAGGCCTCTCTAACTCTCTTTAGGCGGTCGCTATAGATAGGGTCCTACGCATACGCTTGTTTCACTTTCTCCTGCAGGTCTCTCCCTATATCCAGATAATGTACTATGGCTCCAAAGTAGTCTGATCTCCTACTCAGAGCGTCCGCAACTACGTTATACTTACCATTCACTGGCTTGAGCTCAAAGTCGTACAAGTCTATCTCAGCGGCCCACCTAGTTAGCTTAGGTGTCATCTTGGCCTGGGTCTTCAACCATCTAAGTGTCTCATGGTCAGAATACACTTTGAAGTGCCTCCCAAGCAGATATTCCTTCCAGTGCTCTAAGGCCTGCCTGAGAGCGTAGAGTTCCCTCTCATACGTCGAGGTGGCTACCTTCTCTGAGGGCATCCTCGCTGACATGAACTCTACAAGTCTATAGCCATTGCCGTCGTCTTGCTGCAACACGACGCCTATACCATACTGACTCGCGTTCGTGGTGACGACAAATGGCAAGGACGGATCAGCTACTTTGAGGATAGGGTACTCTATCAATACGCGCTTCAACTTCTTTAGCGTAGACGTACAATCTTTGTCCCATTGCCAGATTGCCTCTTTCTTAAGCAACCTGCGCAAGGGAGCGGCGATAGTAGAGAAGTTCCTCACGAACTTTCTATAGTAATTAGCTAGGTCTAAGAACGACCGCAACTCTGTCAATGTGCGGGGCGTCGGCCAGTCTCGGATTGCCGCTATCTTGCTGTCCTCAGGTTTAATCCCATCTCCGTCTAATACGTGGCCCAAGTACACTTGTGTCTTGGCCCACTTGCACTTCTTCGCGTTGATCTTGAAGTTTGACTCTCTCAACTTCTCCAAGACCTGCCTCAGATGACCCTGATGCTCCTGAAGGGTCTTACTGAAACTAAGATATCATCTAAATAAACTACTACAACCTTGTCTAACCAMGGTCTAAACAGATCGTTTGTACATCGTTGAAACGTCGCTGGCGCGTTAGTCACTCCAAAGGGCATCATTATAAACTCGTAGTGCCCATATCTAATCCGGAACGCAGTCTTGTACTGGTCATCAGGATGAACCTCTATCTGATGGAATCCGGACTTCAAGTCTATCTTAGAGAAATACTTGCCACCCTGCACCCGATCTAAGAGATCGTCTATCCGGGGCAATGGTTCAGCATTCTTTACAGTAATCGCATCCATACCCCTATAGTCTATACACATGCGAAGCTCTCCTTCCTTTTTCGGGACAACCAGAACAGGTGTTCCAAAAGGAGACGAATTGGGCCTGATCCAACCTTTCTCGAGGAGCTCGTCTAACTGCTTGCGTAACTCCTCTAACTCTCTAGGGGACATCTTGTAGACTTCTCCCTTAGGATTTCTACTACTAGGCTCTATTTGTGTTGGACTGGTCACGGCACTACTCCTGTCGGCGACTCGGTCAAATCTTTAAACTCTTCCAGCAGCTTGGCAATCGTTGGATCTGTGGAAGTCACCTCTTCCTTAGCCTCAGTGACAGGTCTAACATAAACTACAAAGACCTGTTCTTCTAATCGCTCCTTCTTCACTAACCGCGCGAACGCGGGAGCACTGAGACGACAATGTGCCAAGGTGTTGTCTACACGTGACACATGAAACAGGCGGGCAGTCTTAACCTCGCCTGACGGAGCATTGAGCCTACACTCATGCTCTCTCAAGTGGAGTGTGGCCCCTGCTGCCTCTCCCCAATCCATTCCTAACACCATGTCAAAAGGAAGGTCATCCTGAACGAGGAGAGTTAGGGAATGGAGAACTTTCTCCACCTTCCCATCTTTCTCTAGGCGAAAGTACGCCGGGACCCCCTCTAAGTAGTCCTCAACACGCATTGTACGGTTGTTTGCGAGGACACTAACTATAGGGTCTGCTAACTTTTGGACTTTTAATCCTAGCCTCAGCTTCTTCAGCGCCCTACGACTAATATAACTGCGGGTGGCCCCTGAGTCTATAAGGGCCCCTACTCTGCTTCTAAACACTTCTACATCTACCAAGATCAGTTGTTCCTTACTCTCCTTCTTCATTTTGGCCCAGGCTGGCATCCTCTCCTTCAACTCTTCTGCCACACCTGTGAGGGACGTGCCTAGAGAGACGCTAACACAAGCAGTTTCTCGACAGCTAGCTAGGCACGGGCCTGCAACCTCTGCCATAGGCTCATGTGGTTTGGGAGTTTCYTGTTCGCGCGCGCTCGCTTCCCCACATGGCCTTGAAGTAGGGGAAGTTGCGACCCCTACTGGCGGCTGCCTTTTGACTGTTGGGCAGCCCATCGGGCCTGTCTATACTTAGGACAAAATTTAATAACGTGGGTCGGGTCACCACAAAACACGCACTGACCCAGGTCCACGCGTTTCTGCCATAAACGCTGGTCCAAGCCCAGATCCTCCCAAGGCCTGCCCAGTGGCAAGCCTGGGTGCCATCCTCCTTGAAATGCCCTTCCACCTCTTCGCTGCGAGGACCGACAAGAACCTTGACGATTTGGCGGGGGACCTTGACCCCTGCCTCCCACTTGGCGGTTCCCTTGTCCGCCAACCCCCTGTGCGCCCGGTCCTCGGCCTCCCATGGCCTGGCCCCTTTGGCCATCGCCTCCTCCTCTACTTTGCGGCCTCCCTCCAGCTGCGACAGCAGCATAGGACCTCCCCTGCCCCACGCTGCTGTCCTCYTCCTCGAGGCCCCACTCAATCTGACTATACGGGACCTCGTCTGTACCACCTTCCTCTAAGGTAAGGATTATATGATCCTTGGCCCTTACTTGGCCTGAGATGGTACGACCTTTCCACCTTTTTCCTTTGTCCAAGTCCTTGTGCCGGCAAGTGGACACTGGCATGGACTTTGACTCATACAGGACCACTTCTCTACTCCGCACATCACAAGTGATGTCGGCCTGTTGAGACTTCTCAAAGAAATGCTCACGCAGGGGCTCGGGCATGGCACGATAAAACAATTGGACCAAATGGGTCTCAGTGACCCCATGGTCTGGGATGACTACCAAGTCGTCCATAACGCCCTTGAGTGCTCTTGCACTCCTCCACTGTCGCGAGTGGATCGTCTGCAACTTATCAGAGGCCATGACGCCTCTCGTTGGGTCAGCAAATCGCTCCCTCAGGAGCTTAAAGAATTGAGGAAGGGGAGTGACTTTAGAATAGGGAACCAGGTTGTTTTCACAACTGGCTGCGCGCGCAAGGGATCTGGCGAAACTCGCCGCTTCATCTTTGAGGGCCTGAAAAGCTACGAGGACTTGCTCCTCTGTCAAGATATGTTGTAAATAAGCGTAACTATTGACGCTAGCCYCCCAGTTGTCAAAGTTTTCCTCCTTTTTTCCCCCGTACGCATCTGGAAACTTAAGCTTGACCGGGTCCTTGCGGGGTCTAGCCTCGCCCTCTACAGCGGCTATCGCTTTGGCGCCCTCGATAGCACCCTCACAAAACTTCCCCACGTTGTCTCTCAACCTCCTAACTTCTCCCCCAACGTGGGTAACCATATCGCGCGCAAAGTCCCTAAGCCCCGACCGCATGGCACTCAAGGCTACTTCTTGACTCCAACTRGCTTGGCGCTCCTCCATCCAAGCCACACTCAACACCTCCAAGTATCCCAACACCTTATTCCATTTGGACTTGTCGTCTGCCTGGGCCTCCACTTCTTGCCTACAGTCCTTTACCTTTGCAACCTCTACTGTYAGCCTATTGACTTCCTCCCTCCTTCTCTTTTTCTCCCTCTTCATTCTCAATTTTCATTCCAACTTCTGCTCCTCCTCTCTTTCTCGTCGTTCCATGGGGTCCTCCATTGCCATTAGCTCCCTGACTAACACATCTCTCTCATCCTGAGGCACATAAGACTCCGCCTCCTYGTCTTCCCCCAATGATAAATTGGCAACCCACTCGCTGATCTTTTTCTCCATCTCTGCGTCTTTATCCTTTTTCGTGCCACTACTCCCCTCTCTACTCTGAATAYGCATCCTCTCTTTTGCTTCTTCTGGTGCTGCTTCCTCTTCAGCAGCCTTTCTCTTTTCTTCCTCCTCTTGCTGAATCCTCATCATCTCGTCCTCCAATTTCTTCYTCTTCGCCGCCTGCTCCTCTGCGATCGCCTTCAACTTCCTTTCCTTATTTTCTCTCACTAAGGCGGCCATCTTCTCTTGTTGCTCCTTGGTGTAGGGGCWAGTGCTCTTCCCACTACGGGTCTCAACCATGGTGTCAGTGCACAACCGGATTAACGGTTCCAAACCTCACCACGTAGACTCTAATTCCTAACTGACAAACCTCTTCACTCAATCTAAGACTCACAGAAGCCTGACATGGAT
>BFEA01000299.1:963704-978684 GCA_003427395.1 Chara braunii | reverse complement strand
CGCTCCTTCTCTCTCGCCCACTTCAGCTCCGGGCTCTCTGCAGACCTCCTTGCACAAGTCGTTGTGGCAGCGCTTCCGCATGGCTCACGCAGGAATGAATGCATGGCTGGGCGCTGCCTCTTGATTTATACTTCTGAAACTCGGTGGTCTGCCGCTTTCCATCGGCCCATGGTGCTCACAGTCTCTCGTGGTACTTGCTGGACCGGACTGGGACTGACTGGACCTTACCGCTGACTGACTGTGGACTCACTGCTAACCTTCCGTAGTGGTACTGCTATTGCACTGCAGTTTAGTCCACCACTTGACTCACCACTTGCCCACTTGCCCACTTGCTGACCTTCTAGAAGGACTACAGCTAGGCTTCTGGAACTCGCTAAGACTCCTACTTTATAGATCTACAGATCGAACCCCTGCTTCCTATGGGACCCTTCGATAGACTACTAACTGTCACAAATACACAGGTCGCAGGTTCAACTCTCGAGGTCTACACAGGTGGGGTGAGGTCTAAGGATCGAGCCCTTGGATCTGCATCTGCTACTGCAAAAAGGTGAAAACCGTTTCAGCGCCGTTGCTGGGGATAACGGCAAACTACCGTTGTCCCTGGTGGAACGACACTCGGGGATGGAATAAGTAAAAGATTATGCTTTAGTGGTTGGCTAAGAAAAAAGGTTAGTAATCTTTGAACTTCGACAAGTATAAGGAAGAAACCTTAATAGATGCCGCCAAACTCCTAGACTGATTTTTTTGGTATTGTCTTGGTCTCTAGATGGACGGGGCCGCATGACGTCACGATAACGTTGACGATGGGAGGAACGACATTCAAGAATTGGCGCGGGTTATTCGCCAGTCGCAGCGAGAGCCCTATCCCAAGATTGACGTTCCGCTATTCGATGGAAATCATGCCTCCTCTTGGGCTGATAAGTTCGAACAGTTGGGATATAGCAACGAATGGACGAACGAGAAGATGCTTCGCATGGTCAAAAGGTACTGCAAGGTGGAGTACCGGGACGAGATCGATGAGCTGGTGCGAATCTCCCGAGATTGGTCAGATTTCAAGACGCGGTTGCTGGAGAAGTACCAGCTCAACGATCGGTTGCTCGACCTGCAGGATTTGAGGGCGGTGGATCGTAAAAAGTTTGGTACTACCAAACAATTTTTATCGGAATTTGAGCGTGTGGCTCGCTTAATCCCGGATTTATCCAACAAAGATCGTTGCCTCATCTTCCTAAACAACTTCAACGACGTCGAGCAATCGAAGTTAGTTGAAGGGATGCAAGGGAGGTAGACTGGACTAAGGTCCGACATAATGCGCTGGTGGGGAAGTTTGATGATATCCTCTACCGGCTGTTGAGGCAGCAAAAGGAGGAGCGAGAAAAAGTGAAGCTGGGAGAGGTGAAGGATAGTGAAATTTATAAAACCTTGACCTGCATGAGAGAGATGATGGAGGGCATGAAAGAGGAAAGGCTGAAGCTTCAAGTCATGCTGGTCAAAGAGAAAAAGAGTAAGAGGAAGGGGAAAGAGCCGGTGGCAGAAGAAAGTAGTAGTGAGAGCGAGGAGGGAGAGGAGTCGCCTCGTAAATTGACAAAGGCGGAGAGGAAGGCCTTGAATCGAATTCGAGGTGGACAGGGGACCTCCCGTAAACAGGGGAGGAATGGTGGACAAAATAATCAAGGAGGGAATGGCAGTGCCGACGGTGGTTCGTTAGGACAAAGTTCCCAGGATCAGGGGCAGTTCCAGCCGCCGGGCGGACGAGGCCGCGGTAAGGGACAGCGAAATCGTGGGCATGGCAGCAGGAGGCCACGTGTAACTATTGTGCAGAAAAGGGCCATATTATGCGGTTTTGTCAGCTCCTATCAAAAGATGAGAAAGAAGGGATAGTCTTAACCACGATACATGGTGAAGTCTTTGATTACGAAGGGAATCTGATCGACCCCAACACTGAAGGGGGTATGAGGAAGGAGGCGTTTCGTCGAATGGGCTGTTCCCTTTCGACGACGTTCCGGATCACTTCCCTTGAAGAAGCGTGGTTGGCCGAGGTCGAGGAGACCATGGCATCGTTGCATATTAACGACTCGCCGGTGGAGCCGGAAGGATTTAGGGAGCAAGTGGCGAAACGAGCGCAAACCATCACGAGAAGGCTTGCCCAATGCCGGGACTCCATCATCCAACTTTGCGTGGACGTGGAGGAAGTCTCGCCTGGATTGCCGAATGTCTTTCTCTTTGGCGAATGGGGTGATAAAAGGGAAGATGCGACCGGCCAAACAGGGACGTCTGCGCCGAGAGAAGTACTGCAAACCACACCAATGGTAAGCACAATGCGACCCAGGCATGTGCTGAAGAGAAGTGCCCCGACTATAGCTGTTCAAACTCGGATGCGGCGACGAAGCGAGCAGCTTCAAAAGGAAAGAGGGCCTGAAAAGGCAGTGGAAGAAGAGCCTATCCCCGTTAGTGAGAACGATGAGGATAACGAGGATGAGAGGTTGCGGGCCGAAGAGGAAGAACGGGCTCGTCGTCGTGCACTGGAAAGGGAACCTGAGAAAGGGAAGGCTGAGGTAAGTGAGGAGGAGCCACGAAAGAAGAAAAACATTTATTCGATCCCCGTGGAGCAGGGGATCGATATTGAGCGACTTGTCGATAAGATCCTGGAGAGTCAGCGCGACTTGGTCATGCTGAAGGAAATTTTGGCGGTGTCGAGAAAAATTTAAACAGCGAATGACTCGCAAGAGAGTCATGACAGTTAAGCTCGGCAAAGTCATTCCGCCGGAAGCTAACTGGTCCCCACCTGGGATGAGGATGGATTGGCGAAGTGTGTCGACCGAACATATAAAGGTCCAGATTGGACAACAAGAGTACTCGACACTCGTGGATGATGGGGCCGAGATGAACATCGTTCGCGAGCGCCATGCCATCGAGGCTGGGTTGAAGATCAACCGAGACGACTACGGGTTTTTGGTGGGAGCTAGCGGATCGACTCCATTCTGCGAAACAGCCAGTGGCGTTCTCGTCACGGTCGGAAAAGTCAAGATCCGTTCTTATTTCTACGTGTTACCTAGAGTGGAACACGAGGTGCTTCTCGGAAGGGCATTCCTATGTCAGTCGAAAAGTATCATCATTAACAAGCATGATGGAACCATGTTTGTGATCCTTTGCGATCCTGTTTGCGGGTACTACTACGAGGTGGTCAAGTGTGCGAACACTGGACCCTATTGCTCGCGGAACCGGCTGAATCCGAAATCGTATACCTTCCCGGAGTCAGAAAAGTTGAGAAGGGAAAAAGAATCGTTAGAGGAGGAGCCGAATCCTCGTGAGTTATCGCTGACCCTGCCTGATATTGGGCAGGCAATCGATTTTGTGTCGACACATGCGGCGATCGATCCAAATGTGGTGCAATCATTGACGAAGATCATCACGGACACCGGAAGCGCAGGAACTATGCGCCTTGTTTACTCCCCGTCGGAGGGGAATGGGGGAGAAGATCAGGGATTGCCCTCCACTCGACAGGGTCCTTTTTTAGAGGACGCAGGCTTGACACCGGCGCCAAACGTAAGTACAAGAAAGAAGGCGTGAAGGCGAAGCCGGTACCTGTTCTGATCACTCAAGAGGAGGAAGTCCATTATCGTGAGGAGCGTGAGTGGATCAGAGAAATGAAGGAGAGAGGCGAAAAAGGGCCATGTAGGTTAACTAAAGAAAGAGTGGACAATATGATCATTGGGGAGGAGGATCTTCTTACTGAGCAGGAAAAGGGGTATATCATCGATATATTGAGGGAGGAACATCTCGCCTATGCATTTGATGATGATGAGCGAGGAAGGTTGGATGTTGATAAAATCCCGATGATCAGAGTTCATATTGTACCACATGAGCCATGGAATGTAAGAGGGCCACATTATCCGAATCTGGAGGATCACCGTAAAGTGGTCGCGTATCTTGATGGGAAGATCCGAACAAAGGTTGCAGATTATTCTTACGGGCCGTATGCATCTCCATGGTTCTATTTCATCAAACCGAATGGTACTCTGCGATGGATTCAGGACCTTCAGAAGCTGAATTCAGTGACAGTGCAAGATGCAGGTGGACTCCCACATGCAGACCAACTGTCGGAATCTTGTGCAGGAAGGTCTATCATCACCCTGATCGATTTATATTCCGGGTATGATCAATTTCCCATTTACACTGCGGATCCGCCGAAGATGGCAATGCACACTCCTCGCGGGTTGATCCATATGTGCGTGGCACTGCAAGGGTGGACGAATGCAGTCGCCATTGTTCTGAGATATATGATAAGGGTTATGCAGCCTTATTGTCCTGACATAACTTCGCCATATATTGACGACTTGGTTGTCCCAAGGTCTCGTACGAAAGACCTGACGGAGGTGTTGTCGGGCATTCGCCGCTTTGTCTGGGAGCACATCAATGATGTGTTGAAAGTCCTTAAGAGGTTGAAGGAGTTTAATCTCACAGCTAGTGGGATTAAGTCTCGACATTGTATGAAAAGAGCAGTGATTTTAGGATTCCTCTGCGACGAGAAAGGTCGTCGTCCGGATGTGAAGAAAACTAATAAAATCTTGGAATGGCCGACCCCTTTCAAGTGGATCACAGATGTGCGAAGTTTCCTTGGAACCGGTGGATTTTGGCGCATCTTCATCCGCAGGTTTGCTGCCAGAGTGGAGCACTTGCAAAAGCTTGTGCGCAAAGGCCAGAAGTGGGAATGGGGTCCGAAGCAGCAAGCGGTCGTGGAGGACATAAAGACTGAGTTTCGTGAGGGCGGATTGATCCTTGGAGTTCCTTTCTTTCGACGATGATAGGCACCGTCCTTTTGTTATTGAAACTGATGCGGGGCCCACAACCCTACGAGGGGTCTTGATTCAAAAGGATGCTGAGGGGCAGGAAAAACCTCTCAGATTTGAGAGCAGGACTCTGAATGCTGCTGAGAGGAACTATTCCCAGTTTAAGAGGGAAACTTTGGTTGTGCTTCATTGTCTCCATATCTTTCGGAATTATGTGTTCGGTAGACGCTTCATCCTACGGGTGGATCCGACTGCATTGACTCAATCCTTAAGGAATTATTCACCTGCTGATCCCACCATTGCACGATGGTTGACTTGTATTTGGATGTTTGACTTTGAAATTGAGCGAATTTTGGGGAGTCAAAATCGCGCAGATGGGCTGAGTCGGGTTAAATGGCATCCAGAGTCGGATCAAGCAGAAGAATCAGTTCCGGTCGATGCGTTTCTGAAGGAAGAAGAGTCACTGTTGACTCTTAATTCTCTTACCTACCTGACTGATGAGACCACTCGACATGGGAGATCGATATGGAATGCTCCTACCTATCACGAGATACGGTTAGAGCTCGTGACGGAAGAGTCTTTCATTGAGGAGGACCTATGGGGCGAGCAGACCTCAGAAGAGATAATGAGGTTGGCTTTGACCGATGACATCGACCTTGTGCTTGATCCACTGACAATTGAACAGGGTCATAGCCAGGCGGATAACACTTTCCATACCGTTGGAAGGATGTCATTCATCATGAACTTGTTAGTTCATGGAGATCGCCTGAGGTTAATGAATGCAGATGAAGGAGGCAGTGAGGTTAAAGAGGCGTTTCAGGAAAAGGAGTACGAAGGGGAATATAAGAAGATAGGCATGTGGTTGAATGGGGAATTGGACGAAAGCGAGGTTGATCCAGTTGTGCGGGAGAAAAGCAAAGGATTTGTTGTTCGTGATGGTCATCTCTTTAAGAAAGTTGTTGATGGTGTCCCTAAGAGGGTGGTATGCGGAACCTCCAGACAGTTGGATGTGATTGTTGCTCTGCATGATGGGGTAGCTGGGGGACATAGATCTGCGTGGGTAACCCTGAACAAGATCCAACGTCTTTATTTCTGGGATGGGATGAACAAGATGGTGATTGACTTCTGTAAATCTTGTTTTCCTTGCCAACAGAGGTCTAATATTCGCTACCTCGAACCCCTAAATCCACGCTATGTGGCAGAACCGGGTGCGGTGGTGCATTTGGATCTCTTAGTAATGCCACTTGGGATAAATGGGTACCGGTATATCTTTGATGCAAGGGACAATTTGACTGGGTTCGTTGATGGTCGTGCCATTCGTGAACGTACTGGGTCAGTCTTGGCAGAGTGCATTGAGGAATATTACCTCCATTATCCATTTGTTCAGGAGATTGTTATGGATCGAGGAGGCGAGTTTCGAGCAAAGGAGGTGCAAACGCTTTTGAAAAGACTGGGGGTGAGTTTCAATTATACGACGAGAGCGCATCCCCAGGCCAATGCACCAGTGGAACGAGGACATGCCACCTTGTCTAACTTGTTGGCTAAATGGTGTAAGGGGGAACCTTCAAGATGACCAATTTATTTGAGGGCGGCCTTCTTCGTGGAGAATGTTACTATCAAGCGAACAACTGGGTATGCTCCCGTCACATTGTGGTTTGGACGACATGCGACTTTTCCAATTAAGAGTTTCCTGACCACTTGGCAGAAACAGGATGTGGAAACGAAACTCTCGACGGAGGAGTTGTTGGAGTTAAGGGCAAGACAGATCATGGTAACGGAAGAGCGGATTGAGGATGCGACTGTGTCTACTTCTGAAAGTAGGCAAGCTGACAAGGAAAGATGGGATAAGAGGCCACGTGTACGAAAAAAGCCGCTGGAAGTTGGGGACATCGTCTTTTTGTATGATATGTCGTTAGAAAAGCAGCGGTCCGAGAAACTAGACAGTCGGTGGTTGGGACCATATCGGATCACTAGGAAAACAGAGCATGGGGCATATGAAATAGAAGAATTGGATGGATCTCGGAGTAGGAATTGGGTATCAGGTGCACATCTACGGAAGTTCATTCCAAGAGTTTAGCAAAAACTTTTAGTAGAAAGGAAAGGGGGGGGGGAGGTAATTGGTGGCATCAATTTTGGTAATTCTTTTTGCTTTTGTATTGTGGTTCAGTTGGTTCTGACTTTTGTCTTAGGCTAACCAAGGAAGTAACTTTTGGGTGATAACTGCAATCACAACTTGTGAGGACAAGTGGGGTATTTGTGATTTCAGTTCGTGATTAATTGTCAACTGTTAATAAAAGTATTGAGATTGAAAGGTTATGAATGAGATTGTGACTCCTGTTGTTTTGTTAAGAAGTAATAATGAATTTGTGCTTACTATCATAGACGATTGTAAGATGACTATGATATTCTCCTCACAATTGTCGCTATGCATAAAAGGTATTGGATATTGTTTGTAAAGTAAAAGAGTGATACCAAAGGACTTTGTGAGATTCTTATCATGATTGGATGTTCATTCAAAGAAGTGTATTGTGAAATAGCTGATGGATACTTATATTGTTAAAGTATTCATCACAGATATGAAGGACTGGAAAACCTGGAATTCTTATGAAACTTCGTGTATGTAGTTATGAATGTGAGATTTTGTAAGTACAAGTCTAAGGAAAATGATGTGTACTTGGGTTATATGCCTGACTGGATTAACATGCGTGTTATTCGTCAAATATGTGATTCGATTATTTATCTTACCTTATGACTTCGTTTTGTGCTAATTGTCATGCGGTGAGGAATCCTAATGTTGTGAGCCCCGTAGACGGTAGTGAGGCCTGCGCCGAAACCTTGTTCCTGGTCCATAGTGGGATGTTGTCGTCTTTCCTTTCGAGGAGAGTGACTACACTATCGTCGAAAGGGAGGAAGGTGGTAATATGTTTGTTGGAACCTTGCTTGTGAGGGTGACGATTACTGCTCGCCATGAGGAAAAGATTGATTACCTTTTGTTTTATGGTGAATGGGGTCACCTCGACTTTATGGCCGGGTCTTATCAGCTTAGGTCATAAGGGAGGGGTAGTTCAACCTTGCAGGTAGGGAACTAACAAATGTATGAAATTGAAATCGGAGGGAAAGTGGTGAGGCTCGAGTCTAAAGCGGGGTTTGACGTCGAGATGTTATCCTTTATGGATTACACCACTCCTCAACGCATTCACAAGACATGTAGGAGATAAGTCATGCATGATGATTAAGTTGGAGTGGGAATCAGCCAGACTGGACAATGACTTTTGGAAGGATGATTTCTCTTTGGGATGGTGCCGACACATGCTATAGTATAGTGTGAGTATCCTTGTGTTTTGTGGGAGGCCCAAGTAAAACGCCTGGCAGCGAAAGACATGCTGAGGTGTTGGGAATGTATCCCCATAAACATGAGAGACCCAGGTTAAATTCCTGGCAGTATAAGTTGTATGATGAAAGACCCGCAGGGGGTTAAGCCTGACGAGACCTAGACAGGGGGTTATAGCCTGAAGAGAGTCCCATCCGGGGGATAAGCCTG
Organism: Chara braunii; assembly: GCA_003427395.1. Taxonomy (NCBI): domain Eukaryota; kingdom Viridiplantae; phylum Streptophyta; class Charophyceae; order Charales; family Characeae; genus Chara; species Chara braunii. The sequence continues at coordinate 970,356 of BFEA01000299.1, read as the reverse complement.
ACCCATCTATAAGAGACTAAAAAAAGAAATGAGTGGCCACCAGTGGGATGATGTTGGGATCATTCTTCTAAAATGTTCTTGGTTGCCGGGGATCGAACCCGAGTCTCCTGCGTGACAGGCAAGGATACTTACCACTATACTCAGGTTGGGTAAAGCCAACAGTGGATTCCAGATTCTGGGGAAAGGCCGCCAGAGGTTATTTCTGGCCCTATTCCAACTCGTGAATGATTGAAAGTTCTTTCAAAGGAAGGTTCGAAAGAATTGTAAGGCTTGAAAGTAAGCCCTTCTTGTTGATGTTATCGTAAGTAATGGAGTCCGCACGGAGTATTTCATAAAGAGTGTCCGAAAAATTATAAAAGGAAAGAAAGGCGAATGGCGGAAACATCGCTCGTCACGTATGAGTATGTAAAATCCGGATTGATTCCAGATGTATTATGATTATATGACATATTTGGTGAGATCTTATAAAGACTTTTTCTTGTATTGCCTTATGTTTAGCGACGGGGACGTCGCTTAATGGGGGCAGGGAAGGCTGTCGGGATAGAAACCCCTGTGAGGGTTTCTGCCCGAGTGTTTCAAGGTCGGACGCTGTCCGACTCTTTTTCGCTGGATTAAGAAACTTGATGAGACTGACGTTGCCAAAGTTTATTCAAACCAACCTAAAATGCTTGAAGTTGATGACGTTGAGGCATGATGACGGTAACGTTGCTAGCATTATTGATGTCGTTGGCACCATCGACATGCGGTGACCTTAATGTAGGGCGCAGTTGACATCCAGTTGAAGCAGCAATAATGGAGGGAATCACCATTGGCCGCGGCATTCGACAGAGCCGTAGTCGTGTGCGGCAGTGGGGATATTGGGATTAGACCCACACCACCTCAAAAGTGGCGCGCACGGCCATAGGCCGCGCAATTTTCAGACTTGGAGGGGCTCCACAAGTGAGCGCGTCGTGTCCATAGTGGTGGCATGCGTGCTAGGTCGGCGGGATGCCACCATGCGGATAGCGCAGCGCGCGGTCTTCAACTGGGGACGTTAAGGGGTGCGGGCAAAGCCTGTGTGAGGCCATGTAAGGGTATGAGGGGCTGAGCTCTTCATATAGAAGAGCAGCTCCTATTCCTGTGTGGAATAGGAGCCAGCCCGGTAGGTTACACCATTAGACTTTCACCCTGCAGACGCATGGATCAAATCTGTGCGCGACTCTGGGCTGGCTCCTTTTGGAACAGCCCATACGTCGCGGCCTAATCTCGGCCACCGAGGGGACTCGAACTCGAGTCTGTATTTCAACAGTTCGTGGGCATGCCATGATGGGACGTGACTGTTGGCAAAGCCAACAGAATAACAAAAAAAAAAAAAAACTGAACTAAAACTTGCCTAAAGCGCCACTTGGCGCCCTTAGAAGTGACTGGGGCGTTTCAGCCCCAGGGCATTTGACAGTCACCCGTGAAAACGGGCGACCGCTTTTCTGCAGCAGGTAAGTATGTCTTTTCCTTCCTTTTTTTTTTTTTTTTTTTTTTTAGATTTCTCTAGATATTGCTTGTTAGATTTTGTTTAAATTTTCTTTTCTTTTCTTTTTGTTGTTCTTTTTCATCTTCTTGGTGCCTTGATGAAGCACTAAGCACCCGTTCGTTTCGTACGAACGGGTCGTAAAAAAAAGAAGAAAAAAAAAAAGCTTGTCTATGCTAGACTGTTTCGTCGGACTCACACGGACTCATCAGGGGGCTGTGCCCCGTCGGCTCATCTTTGGGTGAGCAAAATCGAATGAACATGCCGCCATAAGGCGGCTACGTTCAAGCGTGGGTTTTGGGAACTTGTACTTGAGTTATGAGGGACTCTCTGCACACACTCGAGGTGGTTTCCCGATCGTGAGGGGCGGCGTGTTGATTTCTGGAGGTCGAACGGACGTTTCTGTAACATCGTTCCAGCCTCTAGGCGCCTGTACCTGGCACGGTAGGTGGCCAGGTATGGGCGCATGTCGCTGTAAGATGGAAGGAAGACCCTCTAAACTGGACTCTAGTTCGACTCTATGAAATGACTGAGAGGAGGGGGCGGCCGTTCGTTTTGAACGGCGAGTTGCCCCCTACACAGGGAAATAAAGGGGTAAAGAAAAAAGAAAGAAAAAAAAAGAAAAGAAAAGAAGAAAGGAGGTAAGGGGGAGGAAGAGAAGAGAACGGCCACGAATCTGGTCGCAGTCGTCAAGAAAATGCAAGAGTAAGTGGGAACAGAAGAAGGGGAAAAGACTGAGGAGGAAGAGGAAAGGAAACGGCCAAGTATGTGACCGCAGCCGTGAGGCAAGTACAGACAAAGAAAAAAAAAAAAAAAAAGAGGGAAAGGGAAAAGCTGCGCACCTGGCTGTAGGTGCAGCACAGGTCCACACCCTGAGGGAATGGGAAGGACAGGTGCCTGTTCAAGATGAACAGGCTCCTGCACATGGCTGGATTCAGCCAATTTAAGGCCGCATCCTGCTTGAATGACAGGCCAGGTGTGGTACCTGAGCCTGGGACTGGTTTTCTCCACCCAGAGATCAAGTTCCAGCCCTTGATCGCGATTCAGATCAAGGGCTGAGCTCAGATCCGAGTTTTGGCTGAGGCAAAGTGGCTGCCTCAGCCACTTCCTTGGCTATCAAAGCCAGCCTCCAGCTCCAGCAGCTAGGCATTCTTGGCAGCAGTGCCGAGCTCTCATTTGAGAGGATGCTGACCGACTGCTGAGAGGATGCTGACCGACTTCTGAGAGGAGAGGATGAGCGGAGCTGCTGGCGGCGAAGGTTGAGGACTGCAGGAAGAAGGGAGAGGTGGCCATAGCTGTGGAAAACAGCCATAGCCGATGTCTCCACGAGGAGAGAAGAAGGAGGCGCTGGAGGTCTGCAACGTGCGCGAGGTGGAGCCTGTCATAGCCACCACCTTGGTGACAGTGGAGCATGAGGGAGATGCTGCACGACGTTTTCAACGATGTCATCTATTTTTGAGTGTTGTCTGTGCAACGTGACGCCGGTGGCCATTTTTTTTTTGAGTGACGTGCAGGGGAAGTGTTGCCCGTCCGACGCGGCGACGACATCCATTATTGGACCAGTACGAGGGAGGTGCAATTCGCTTGGCGTGGAGACGGTGGTGCTGTCGGCGGTAGTGCGGAAGCACTGCCAAAATTTTGTGGCCACAACGAGGATTTGTCGGCGGTAGTGTGGAAGCGCTGCCAAAATTTTGCGGCGACAACACCGAATTTGTTGGCGGTAGTGCGGAAGCGCTGCCGAAATTTTGCGGCGACAGCATTGGGTTTGACGGCGGTAGTGCGGAAGCGCTGCCGATTTTTTTTGCGGCAACGACACTGGTTTTGGTGGTAGTAGTGCGAAAGCGCTGCCGGTTTTTTATGGCGGAGGTGGCAGTATTCTTGCACTGACTATATTAAGTGGCGACTGGGCATTGGCACAGGGAAGGTACCGCAAAGTGGTGGTGCGCTTAAAAGTGGTGTGAGTGCGACGCCGTAGTGGCACAGTGAAATTGGGGTTGAGTGACGGAAGCGCGAAGGTGTTATTGGATTGTTGAGAGTGATAGTGTGTTGGGAGAGTGTCGCAGCAGGTGATTACTTTCAAGGGTGTGGTGTGGACACCTTGTGGACGACTTGTTGCGATGGTCTTCTTATCAAACGACGATATTCCGAATGGTCTTCCTGAGTGGGCCGTCTCTTCGACTTCACTCAAAATCAGTTAACCTGACTCAGTTCTCTTCATACCTGTGAGAACCCACACTTGCTTGACCCTGTTCTTTGAACGTTCATTGAAAAGGAAAAGGAAATGTGTGTTTGCGTGTGCGATGGGGAGTCTGACGATGATGACAAAGGATTGTATGGTGGTATGTGTGTGGCTTGACTTGATTGTTGGTACGACATGTGGACTGAGATGGATGAGGATGATGATGGTGAAAGAATGATTGTTTTCTCATCTCTGTGCTTGTATGTGCGTGCGAACTAAAGGGAAAATAAGATGATGAAAATGAAGCGAGCGCAAAGAAAAGGAAAGCAATTGGATGTAGACTTGTTCCCTGAGGTTGTCTATTCGTTCCCGAATGACCCTCTCTGCTTGTATCCGTCCGTCTGAATGAATTTCCTATCTCATGACTTTTTTTTCGTCTAAGTTCGCCTTTAACGTCAGGCGACAAAGGGCTGACCGTCTGCCGTGGTAGGTGCATTTCCTTTCCCTAGGAGGCATCTGAGGCGGGGGTTCGCTGCCTTAGGGGCCGTCCCTGCTATCGACTTGGAATGGACCGCTTATGCGGGGGGATACTATGCTGTTGTGGTGGAGCCAACCCGACTTCTAAGATCCGAGATTCACTCGGGCGAGGATGAGGGGTATCCCAGACCACCTCCTAGGGAAAGGACATGCGCCTACTCACGAAACAGCCGTAAGTTCTTAACGCCTCATGTTAAGGGGAACTGTCATAAGCATACCCCTTAGTGGTTGTCTTACGGGCCACTCGCGCATGGAGAATTGAGCCACAAGAAGCTCGGTTCATGGTACTAGATGAAACAGAGTGCGGCTAGGCACTCTTGTCGTGGTTGGCCTCGCCATAATAAGTGAGGACCATTAGGATTGATATGGCAAGCAAGGCTTGGATAGCTAGAGCCGAGAACAACTCTTTTCAATAGGGTCAACGAGGGTCAGGAGGACAAAGCGAGATCCTTGACCTTAGTGGGGCATTCAGTGATCGGTTGTTCAAGTCGAGTGCTGACTTGTATAGTGGTAGCCGGATTACTTGCAGATGGCATTCACACCAAAGTTAGAAAGGTAGTGAAGTCATCACTAAAGCAATGGTATCCGAGCTCTACTTGAGAGTTGGGATGTCACCATTTCTCTGCTAGCAGTCAAAGTGGGATGGAATGAAAGAACTTGACAACGCATCTCATCAAGTCGAAAAAGTCGTGACAGCCCAGCCGTTTGGCTGGCAGAGTGGAGATATTTTAGTCGGACGTCATTTGAGCGTCGCCTTGTGTATTGGTCATGCTTCGATCTTTTATCAATAAGTGTTATTTGAAGTCAAGTCAACCTTTGTCGTATGTATGACTGTATTATATATAAGTTGAGATCAGAAGATAAGTCAACTTATGTTGACTTGAGTCTTCTTTTGAAAAGTGTTTTGACTGAGTAACTCTTGTTTGTCTTTGAAAGAAGGGACTAGGATTGATCGAGTTTTCCTTACGCTTGGAATATCACGTCCTAGTCGATCGACGTCGTTCCGATTCTTGGGAGATCAGCGCCCCAAGGACGGGCGACGTTCGGGTCCACTTGGCGTTCAACCATGCGTACCTATGCTACAGCGAATGAGCAAACGCCCTCGGACGACCTATCTCTGCAATTGCGTTATACAAGCTTTCGCATGTGGGTCAGTAGCTTGGCGGGGATACACCCCTAAGGGTGGTGACAGCCCCTTAGGGAAAGTAAGTTGTGCCCCGCGAGAACCTATCCTGTCGTAGGGGACCGCGGGATGTACAACTGGCGCACTCGGCCGGAGCGGCGAAGCATCGACGTGGGTTACCGTGTCGTCCTCGAGTTGTCTCTAAAAGTTGAAAGACTAAGTTTCTCCTGCGTGACGCGGCCGGGAGGGCCCTCGCTCGCGCCGGGGCCGATGCGCTCGACACTGCATCCGGAACCGATTGGGTCATAGCATCAATCTGCACTGCCGCTTGCTGTGTAGGTTGGGGTATGTGCAACTGTTCTGTAGAAACATTCGTCCAAAGAGAAGAAAAAGAAACATACTGAGTCTGCATGTCTACAGCTAACTGTCCGCCTGACAGACTAGTACCAAGCCTAGCTAGAGAAAGTCCTGACACCTTCGGCATTCTAGTCGCCGACGATGACACAAGGAAGGGTTGCCTTTCAGTCCAGACACTGAGCGACGCAGTTAAGGATGTACCAATTTGTCCACTTCTACTGTCCACCCTCGGTATCTGAACTTGGCTGGAAAGGAGAGAAGTGTCCATACTTTCTCGCATGGACATGGACTCGTGCATGCGTACTTCGCATGCCCGCAGATCCTGCTCTGCGTTACTCGGTCCATTTCCTTCCGAACCCTCTAACCTAACTTTGTCATTGTCTTCTCCACTAACTAGTATGGCTCTATCTCTAATCCTTTGCTTCCTGTCCACTGTGTCACTGACCCCGACTTCTAGCTGAATAGGAGTGTCTACTGCCTCCTGAATGTCCAGGTCGGTTAGCGTGAGCTGGAGCAGCTTGCTGAACTGCAAGCTCGCCATTTGACTGTTGTCTGACTTACACCTACTTTGGCAAATAGTGCCTCAGCCTGCACGACTTGTTTGTTGGATCCTCATGCCGTTGCTGCTGCAGCAGCCTTTACTAACCATTGATCCGTTGTTGCTGCTGCCTTTTGGACCCAACACTACACACTACTTTCAGTGGGTTCAACAGACCTTGTACACAGCAGCCTCTCTAAGGGCTCCGCACCATGTCAGCCTCTACTAGTCAACTCCCTCCAACTCACTGCTACACTCCCACATCATCTATAGCAGACCGTTGTCTGCACTTCTGTTTATGATTGGATGAAAGTGATTCGCACAACCATCCTCTCAGCATAGTAACCGCCGTAGAAATTAGACTACGTGTGTGTGACTTGCTGTCGTGAACGGTAATCAAGTAACTGTGACATT
>BFEA01000299.1:871140-883224 GCA_003427395.1 Chara braunii | reverse complement strand
ATAGCCGGGGGTGCACAAAAAAAAAAAAAAAAAAAAAAAAAAAAGAGAAACGACAGAAGAAAGACAGTGAGGAAGAAGAAGGTGAAGGAAGGGGAAGAAGTGACGAGGGTGACAAAGGTGAAGGTGCCGGCAGCCATAGCCGAGGTGAAGGGTTGACCGGGGGTTGACCAGGGGTTGACCAGGCATTGACCAAGGGGTTGACTGAGCGTTGACCAAGAGTTGTCCGCGTTGACTCAGCGTTGACAAAGGCGTTGACCGGAGCTGCTGACCAAGATTTTGACCAAGCTGGAGTTGGTGATATCTCGCTGAGCCCTTAGCCTATCCCCTTACCCTGTGGATGTGCACATACCCTACGGTACTTGCTGAGTCAGAGTCTGTCTGTCTTTCCTTTCTGCATTGAGTCTCTTTTGTCCTAGGTGTTAGGACTGTGAATGAAGGATAGGGTTGGATGACGAAACCTTAGTCTGACTTTGTAGGGCTGATGCTGGGGCTGATCCAACTTTCCAGGGGGGCATAACCCTCCCAAGGACCGGTACTGACCGGCTGGAAGCGGTTGGTAGGACTCAGTGGGCCTGAACGGCAGCTTTAAGTATTGAGGGCATGTTTGAACCACCCCCCTACCGGACCCAGTAAGGTTGATGATCTGTGTCTGACGACTCGACTGACCCGGGGGACACGAACCCCTCCAAGGACCGGTACCGACCGGCGGGCTGCTCGGTGTGGCACAGTAGGTCGGAAAGGCTGAGTTGTGGGTTGAAAGCACAGGCAGAACCACGCTGATCACGTCGTCCTGACTGCGACGTTAAAGAACTATTGCGGAGTTTGGGGGATCTCCTTAAATGCCTCCAGATCAGCTGTTGGTTCAGTAGTGACAGCCTTAGAGTAGTTTTGAGTAGTGATCTTAGAAAGTCAGTCAGTAGGTCAGTGTCCGGGTAGGTCTAAGTGGTAAGGAGTGGGACACTTGTCGTGCACCTGACACCACGATGGATGACTATCCGATGTATGGGTTGCTTGTTGGGTTCTCCCTCTGGGGGACCCTTTGGCGTCTCCTCTTTCCTCTGGGCTTCTGGCACACTTTTACGTGTAGGGTAGACACCCGGGGTGGTACCTCCACTAAGCCATATTCGAAGGAGGAGGAGGAGAAGATGACCGCCATTCTGAGGGAAAGAAAAGAGAAGAAAGAGGCCAAGAAGAAGGCCCTACAGGAGGAGCAGGCAGCCAAGTTGAAGAAGATAGAGGAAGAGATGGCCAGAGAGAAGGAGAGAATAAAGAAAGAAGAAGAGGAGAAGCTGAAAGAGGTGGAAGAGGAAGAGGAGGAAGATGARACGMCACTGCAAAGGAAGAGAGGGCAGTASAGTGGCAACARAGATGATGAGATGGAGARACGGATTTCGGAGTGGGTCGCCAACTTATCCCTGGGCGAAGAAGAAGAAGTGGCGATGTATATCCCCAAGGATGATCAGGAAGCCGCTATGARAGYTTGGGACRYAGAAGAAGATGTCATAAAGCGGCAGGCGATGGAAGATGAGAAGAGGATGGAGTGGAAACTGGCAGTGATGAGGGAGAAGAAGAGGAGAGTGGACGCCGCAACAGATGCGGCGGAAGAATTGGAGGAGGTAAAAAAGATAGAAGAGCAATTAGCCGCCCAGGCTGAACTCCCAAAGAAAATGGAGGTCATAGCCCGAAACGTTACACGCTTAGTGCGAATTCCGGCAGAGCAATATGACTTCAGTAGGAGTCAGCATATAGCTGTGCGTTCAATACGGTTGGGATTTCGGGACTTTGCTCGCGAATTGGTGGGAGCTGTTGGAGCCGAGGTGGGCCATCGCCTCGACAAAACTGAGCGATTTTGTGCAGGCGCCATTGAAGGCGTCAAGGCGGCCGCTCCCAAGGAGGAGGAAGCACGTCCTCACCGGGAGCCGGTCAAAGTCAAATTCACTGATTCCTATAGTGGAAAACGGGAAGAGAACTTTGATAATTGGGAAGCCAATGTCAAGACCTATGTGCATCTGCAACAGGTCTCCCCGGATCAGCATGTTCTAATTGCGATCCACGCGCTTAGAGATGAGGCCGCCAGCTTCGCAAGGTCCCTGGTTCGTGCTTCCAATTGCAATGATGATGCAGTTGCGTACTCGTCGTTCACTCCCCTCATCGATTTCCTGAAGTTGCTGCGCGAGCGATTTGCTGATGTCGCTCGTAGTGTTAAGGCCTCAGACAGGCTGCAGACGATCCACTCTCGTCAGTGGAAGAGTGCCAGGGCACTCAAGAGCACAATGGATGAATTGGTGGTTGTACCTAACCACGGGGTCACCGACACCCAGTTGGTTGCCCTCTTCTATCGGGCTATGCCCGAAGCCTTTCGAGGGCACTTCTTCGCGAAGAGCGAAGACCCTACCACCACTTACGATTCCCTTAGCCCTGAGGTGGTAGCCTTCGAGGCAAAGTCCGTGTCAGTTTCCACCTTCTGGCACAAAGATTTGGACAAAGGCAAGAAGTGGAAAGGCCGCACTATCTCTGGGCAAGTGAAGACTAAGGATAGTCTTGTCCTAACTCTAGATGAGGGTAGTGTGGATGAGATCCCCTACGATCAGATTGAGTGGGGGTTAGAGGAGGAGGACAACAGTGTGGGCCAGGGGAGGACTTACGCTGCTGTCACGGCTGGAGGGAGGCCGCAAGGAGGAGGACGAGGCCAGGGCCAAGGGGGCGGGGCCTCAGGGAGCCGGTTTCAAGGCGATCAGGGGGTTGGCGGCAGAGGAGGAAATCGCCAAGCGGGAGGAAGGGGTCAAGGTCCCCCGCAAAACCGTCCTAGGAACAGGTCTCCATATAGGGTAGGAGGATGGCACCCAGGGCTACCGTAGGGAAGGCCTTGGGAAACTTTGGGTCTGGACCAGAGTTTATGGCAACAGCGGTTGGACCGGGGCCAGTGCATTTTCTGCGGTGACCCGGGCCATATCATCAAATACTGTCCAAAGTATCGAGAGACCCGAACGGCTGCTCAAGGTCCAAAAGGCAGCCGCCGGTAGGGGTAGCAACTGCCCTTACCACAAGGCCATGTGGGGAAAATAGCGCTAGCCGGCAGGAGACTCCCACACCACATGTGCCTATGGCAGAGGTTGCAGGCCTGTGTCTAGATAGCTGTCCAGAGACTGCTTGTGTTAGAGTCTCTCTAGACCCATCCCTCACAGGCGTGGCCGAAGAGTTGAAGGAGAGGATGCCCGCCTGGGCCATGATGAGAAAGGAGAATAAGGGGCAACTTATTTTAGTGGATACCAAGATTTTTAGAGGTAGAGTTGGTGCCTTAGTGGATAGTGGAGCCACTCGTAGTTATATCAGTAGGAAGGCGCTACAGAGGCTGAAGTTGCAGTTGAAAGTCCAAAAGTTAACAGACCCCGTAGTCAGTATCCTTGCGGATAATCGCACGATGCGAGTAGAAGACTACGTAGAGGGAGTCCAGGCGCATTTTCGCCTAGAGAAGGATGGGAAAGTAGAGAAAGTTCTCCATTCCCTGACTCTCCTCGTAGAGGATAGCCTCCCATTCGATATAGTCCTGGGTATGGACTTGGGAGAGGCAGGCGGGGCCACACTCCACTTGAGGGAGCATGAGTGTAGGCTCCCTAGCCCGTCAGGCGATGTCAAGACTGCGCGTCTGTACCATGTGTCAGGAGTAGATGACTCCTTGGCACATTGCTGCCTTAGTGCTCCTGCATTTGCACGACTAGTGAAAAAGGAGCAGCTAGAGGAACAGGTCTTTGTAGCCTATGTTAGGCCAGTCACTGAGCCTAAGGAAGAAAAGCCTATACACCCTGCTATTGCCAAGTTGCTGGAAGAGTTTAAGGACCTAGCTGAGTCGCCGACAAGGACAGTGCCGCAGCCCATCCAACACTGTATAGAGATAGAGCCTGGCAGTAGAACTCCTAAGGGCGCTGTGTATTGGATGTCCCCGCGGGAATTGGAGGAGCTTCGCAAGCAGTTGGACGAGCTCCTTGAAAAGAGTTGGATTAGGCCCAGTTCATCTCCTTTTGGAGCACCTGTTCTCTTTGTCCCCAAGAAGGAGGGAGAGTTAAGGATGTGTATAGACTATAGGGGTCTAAATGCTATCACAGTGAAGAATGCTAAGCCACTGCCTAGGATAGATGATCTTCTAGATAGAGTGCAGGGGTGCAAGTATTTCTCTAAGATAGATTTGAAGTCTCGATATCATCAGATAGAGGTTCACCCTGATGATCAGTACAAGACCGCGTTCCGGACTAGATACGGGCACTATGAGTTTATTGTGATGCCCTTTGGACTAACCAATGCGCCAGCAACCTTTCAGCGGTGTATGAATGACTTGTTTAGGCCGTGGTTAGACAGATTTGTTGTAGTTTACTTAGATGACATTCTAGTGTTTAGTAAGACCCTCGAAGAGCATCAGGGTCATCTCAGGCAGGTCTTGGAAAAGCTGAGGGACGCTAACTTCAAGATCAACGCAAAGAAGTGCGAATGGGCAAAGACCCAAGTTTTGTATTTAGGCCATGTCTTAGACGGAGACGGCATCAAGCCCGAAGACAGCAAGATTGCAGCGATTAGAGATTGGCCGACACCGCGTACGTTGACAGAGTTGCGGTCGTTCTTAGGCCTAGCAAACTACTATAGGAAGTTCGTGAGGAACCTCTCCACCATCGCTGCGCCCCTTCGCAGATTGCTCAGGAAGGAGACCATCTGGAAATGGGATAAGGACTGCACGTCCGCTATGAAGAAGTTGAAACAGGCGTTGATAGAATATCCAGTCCTTAAAGTAGCCGACCCGTTCTTGCCCTTTGTCGTCCCTTCGGACGCTAGTCAGTACAGCATAGGTGTTGTGTTGCAGCAAGACGATGGCCATGGTAATAGGCCCGTAGAGTTCATGTCCGCCAGAATGCCTTCAGAAAAGGTCGCGACATCTACCTATGAGAGGGAACTCTACGCTCTCAGGCAAGCCTTAGAACACTGGAAACACTACTTGCTTGGGAGGCACTTCAAAGTCTATTCCGATCATGAGACGCTGAGATGGTTAAAGACGCAGGCCAAGATGACACCTAAGCTTACTAGGTGGGCCGCAGAGATAGATCAGTATGACTTTGAGCTCGAGCCAGTCAAAGGTATAACGTAGTTGCGGATGCGCTGAGTAGGAGAGCTACTTTGGGGCAATAGTGCATTACCTAGACATAGGGAAGGACCTGCAGCAGAAGATTAGAGAAGCCTATACGCAGGATCCTATCTATAGTGACCTCCTCAAGAGGGTCAAGGAGGCCCCAGAGACTGAGCCGAACTACCGCACTATTGAAGGGTTGCTCTTTGAGAAGACTAATGTATTTGACCGCCTGTGCATCCCCAATAGTGAAGAGCTCCGTAGTCTGATCTTGGGACAATGTCATGACACAGAGGGTCATTTTGGTTGGCAAAAGACTTTAGCCAATCCGATGCGCGCATACACGTGGCCAGGGATGAAGAATGACTGCGTAGAGTATGTCCGCAGTTGTAAAGTTTGCCAACGTAATAAGACCAGGACGCGCGCCCCGCTAGGTCTTCTCAGACCCTTGCCCATTCCRGATCAGTCGGGAGACTCAATGTCCATCGACTTCATGGACACCCAAGTCAAGAGTAGGCATGGTAAGAGCCAGGTCATGGTCATAGTTGATCGTTTTAGCAAATATGCAGTTTTTGTTCCCTTGCCGTCAGAGGCACGTACAGATTCAGTGGTACAAAAGTTTTTTGACTGCTGGGTTAGTGGGAATGGAATCCCACTGTCAATAGTTAGCGATAGAGATAGTCGCTTCACCAGCCAGAACTGGCAAGAACTTGTGGGAGTGTATGGATCTAAGCTGTTGATGTCGTCTGGCCTCGATCCTGAGACTAACGGTCAGACAGAGCAGATGAACAAGATCCTACAGCAAGTTATGCGCATGTACATTAGGCCAGATCAGATTAACTGGGATGAGATGTTGCCTAAAGTAGCTAGTGCGTATAATAACAGCGTCCATCTGTCCACCTGCCGCACTCCCAACGAACTGCACAAGTCTCTTAGACCGCACAGACCGTTTGAGGGACTCAAACGGGATCAGATTCACAGATTACCGCCCGGGACCAGGGAGTTTGCTGTACAGCACGAGAAAGAACTAGCTATTGTCGTAGAGAACCTTAGGAAAGCCCAGCACCGAATGATAGAGCAAGCCAACAAACATCGTCGCCCCTCACAGTTCCAAGTGGGCGACTAAGTCTGGGTCAGTTCTAAAGAGTTTGCACCTGAGGAGAACATCTCGCAAAAGTTACTGCCCACCTACAGAGGACTGTGGTCAGTCTTAGAAGTCAAGGGTGGCGAAGATGGACCATCCTACACCATTGAACTGCCCCTACACCTCCACACCTACCTAGTTTTCCATGCGTCAAAGTTGCTGCCGTGCACAGTAAGTGACCAGTTTCCATCTAGGCGATCTATGATCCCACCTGACATGGACGGGAGATACGACATTGACGGCATCGTAGGTGAAGATGTGTTCAGAACAGGAGGTAGAGGTCGTCCTCAGAAACAGTACAAAGTCAGATTTTCATAKCAAGAACCAGAAGACGACCGGTGGTTCACTAGRACTGAACTTCTAGAGACKGCTCCCGACATAGTCCGCGCCTACGAAAGAGATCGGAAAGGTAAAGGTCCTGCCTTGGACTGAAATTTTCTCGGAGGACCTCGAATTTAGGCCGGCGGGAGTGAAACAGTATTCACCGGTTTGCAGTAGCTGCTGCAGATCCCAGGGCTCGATCCCTAGATCCCCACCTTACCTGTGTACAGTATTTGTGTCAACCCGTAGAATTGAACCTGCGACCTGTAGGACCGCCAGTGGTAGGTAGGATTTCGTAGGTCACAGGGTAGAAGGGATTCGAACTGTAAACTTGTCGGGTAGGAGTCTAGACAGTCCAGAGGTCGTAGCTGTAGACTGTCTGAAGGGTCAAGGTCGTAGCTGCTACTTACCTGAAAGGGCAAAGTCGTAGCTGCGACAGTACCGAAAGGCCAAGACAGAGGTTTCTAGAAGTGGCCTTTCGGACTCAGCCTACGTTAGACAGAGGCAAGTGGTCAAGTGGTGGTAGTCCACCTCGTACAGTCAGCAGTCCCAGTCCACCCAGTCCGGTCCAGTCAAGCAAGTACCGTCTGGGACTGTGTGCCCCACGGGCCAGGGGTTACAGGGCAGACCAAYGCCTCAMAGAAGTATAAATCAAGGGGCTGCGCCCAGCCATTCATTCATTCATGCGGAAGCCATGCGGAAGCGCTGCCTCAGCGTCTTGTGCAAGGAGGTCTGTTGGAGGCCCGAAGACGAAGTGGGCGAGAGTGAAGCAGTGTAGCCATAGCGATAGGTAGCGGCAGCCATAGCTGCCATAGCTTAGCATAGAGTGCAGTGTGTGTGTACTGTGTGAGTGTTCAGAGTGATGTGCGTGGGATATCCAGGGTGATCCAGAGTGTGAACAGTGAGTTGTTTGAGGCGCACAGTCGTCATAGCCAGTGGAAGCGAACAGTTACTTGGAAGCCATATCTCTGAGTTTTGTGTGGGCGCATGTCGCCAGTTTGTTGTTGTGCTGTTCACGTGCATGAAAAGTGTGAATAAGTCGAGTCTGATTGCACGGCGAAGCGCTTCCGTTTTCTTTTAATGAGGATTCAACAAGGCAATGAAATTACGGCACGACGGTGGGACGTGAGTGGGCGGCGCATTGACCATTGGGAGCATGTGGCACTTGCGGTTTTGACACCAAGTAGTGTTATTATTGGAGAGCGTGGTGAGAGCGGTTTCGGCAGTTGGGACCATCCGATGCTACAAGCGGTAGTGCGGGACCACTTGGGACCGGTTGGGACAGACGTGGTGCCAGTTGGGACTGTTTTGGAAACAATATTTTTTGGGACTCGTGCGACTTGTCGTCATCAAATCTGGGACTACCGCGTGTGGGACTTGCGAATCGTGAACAGATTGGGACAAGCAGTTAACTTGAGACTTGCCTTGGGACTGCAGTTTTCGTTGGCAACAAGTATATTCTTTCTTGGCTTTCTTAAGTGAGCCAGGGCGCGTTCGGCACCACTTCACTCAAGGTCAGTCAGTTGATTGACTCAAATTTCCCTTCACACTTGTATGAACCCACACTTTACTTGACCCTGTTCATTGAATGTTCGTTGAAAAGGTAAAGGAAAGTCGTGCGTATCGTGCATGCGAATGGAAAGGTCTGACTTGGACATGGGATTGTACTGTTTTTTTCTTTTGAACTTGTTGTCTCTACGCGTTGTGCAGGTAGGTAGAAGGATGCTTGCAAAGGAGGTTGATTATGCCTACTTGAGAAAATGGAAAAGGAACGTCTTCTTTTGACTACTCACCTGCCTGCATGCCAAGAAGGGTTGGTTGTTTTGAAAAATGTCAATTTTTTACGCGCACCGTAAAACGAATTCGAATCAAATAAAGCAAATAAGGTCAAACGAATGTACCCTTTTCCCAAAGATTGACCATCTCTTTCCTGAATGACTTTTGTCTGTCTAAATGATTCTCATTCTCTATCTTTTTTCGTTTGAGTTACCTTGGGCAAGAGACGAAGGGAACAATTGAAAATCTACTTGTGGTGAATACATTTTTTTTTCTTCAGGAAGCATCTGGGGCGAGGGTTCGTTGCTTTAGGAGCCGACCCTGTTATCGACCCAGAGTGGACCGTTCTATGGGGGGGTACTTCGCCGATTCGGTGGAGACGGCCGACTTTTGAGATCCGAGTCTTGTGCTCGGACGAGGAGGAGGAGTACCCCAGACCACTTCCTAGAGAGAGAGGCATGCGACACCTCAAGCAATGCCCCTGATCAAGAATCATCCGCAAAACAGCCCGTTATCTAAGAAGATTGAGAAACGTATGGAGACGGGTGTGGGCGTGTTCAATCTTAGGTCCGCGGTAAGATGGAATGAATAACTTTGACAACGCATCTCATCAAGTCAAAACTAAGACAGACCGACTACCTTGTCGGCTGCATTGAGGTTATTGTTGAAAGCCAACTTCTCGTTGGCGGCTGTATGATTTTTGTGGAGATCGACCCGGGGTGGTCGAGTTTTATTTTGATTTTGGGTATCTAATGATGATTTTGACTCTTTCGATTATCATTGCAGACGGAATATACATTCTTACCGACTAAAGTAACAGTTCTTTTTTATATAACCATGTGTGATTATTATAACTCTCTTTTGACTCGTGTTTAAAGGGGCAAGGAGGTTTCACGGTTGGTTGAGACCATCCTTGTCGACTGGCTTTCACTTCGTACTGAGAAGATCATCGCCCTAAGGAATGAACGATGTCCGGGTTCAATAGGCATTTTAATCGCGCGTACCTATACTACAGCGAGCGAGCAAACGCCCACGGTTGACCCACCTCTGCAACTGCATTTAAAAGCTTTCGCACGTGGGTCAGCAACTCGGTAGGGATACGCCCCTAAGGGTGGTGATAGCCCCTTAGGGAAGCAAGCTTATGCCCCGCGGGAACCTGTCCTGTCGTAGGGGACCGCGGGATGTACAGTTGGCGCACCCGGCTAGAGCGGCGAAGGAACGACGCGACCTCGCACCCGTCTCGACGGTTAGCGAGATTATTTCGTGTCGTTCCCAAGTTGTCTCTTATGGTGTTTCTGTTTAACTCCTGCGTGACATGTCCAGGAGGGTCCTCGCTCGCGCGGGGGCCGATGAGCTCGACAATGTCTTCGCCTACAATGCCCTCAATGTCATACCTTTCACCGATGTCTGGAGGGATCATGGATCTTCTTGATGGAAACTGTTGGCTTGTGACATACGACAGCAACTTTGACGCATGAAACACAGGGTAGGTGTGGAGGTGTGCTGGGATTTCTATCATGTACAACGGCCCATCCTCTCCGCCCTTAACTTCTAAAATTGGCCACGGTCCTCTGTATGCGGGCAGTAACTTCTGTGAAATGTTCTCCTCAGGAGCAAATTCTTTGGACTTGACCCAGACAAGGTTGCCTACTCGGAACTGTGACGGGCGACGGTGCTTATTAACTTGTTCTATCATTCTGTGTTGGGCCTTCCTGAGGTTCTCAACGACGGTAGCTAACTCCTTCTCGTGCTGCATAGCAAACTCCCTAGTACTAGGCGGTAGCCTCTGAATCTGATCGCGGTTAAGTCCTTCAAACGGTTTGTGTGGTCTAAAGGACTTGTGCAACTCATTGGGAGTACGACAAGTGGCTAAATGCATGATACCTTGGGCAACATTTCATCCCAGTTGATCTGATCCGGTCTACTATACATGCGCATAACTTGTTGCAGGATTTTGTCCATTTGCTCAGTCTGACCGTTGGCCTCTGGATAACAGTGTCGTAGCAAACACCCTTACAAGGGTATTTGCCGTCCTTTTGAAAGGTCGCACTGAATGCGTCCTTGATCAGCATAACATGCTGCTGGGACAGATTCTGTCAGCGCGCCCACCTCGGCAACCTCGCTTTTGGCGAAAGTCCAAGTCAAATACGACCGAATTAGAGAGTGAGTGGGGCTCGCATTATTGCGTTGCGTTGTGAGATGGTTGTTAATCGGCAATACCAGGACGACGGAAGACGCCAAAGCCATAGGGCCCACCTACATTCTCTGTAATTTTCTTTTTGATTATATTTTTCTTTTATTTTGTAGAGACCAGCTTGATATCGCTAACTAGTTCGGTCTCTGACGGGACACGGCGTGAAGGGGATAAAACTTTACCTTGCGCATACGCGGGAAGTTTATATTGGGCGGCGCGTCGACAGGGCGCGGCGTTGGCAAACCTAGTATGGGGGGGAAGACGGGAGTTCGATAAAACATGTCGTGGGCCCGACGACCAGGAGACTAGATAGGTACGATCCTAGTAGCGGGCGACATTTCGGCGTCTCCTGTCGGCTAGAAGGATGGCCGGTAGGCCAAGGCGAAGACTTGGTTTGTGCGGGTAGGACCAATCGCGGTCCCGCGACTGTTCATATGCAGGTTCGCACTTACCTAACTTAGCCTTCGGCCTAGTTTTAATGGCTACGGTACGGGACTTTCAAGTGACAAGTTTGGGGTTCGAGGTCAGAAAGCGGCGATGGAGCAACGGAGCGCTACCGACGGAGACTGAGGGGTCGAAGGTCTTAAGGGACTATTCCCCTTGGTTTTGTTGAATGGGCCCAAGCCTGGGTTCGACTGGCGAGATTAAAAGGACGTCGCCAGATCCTCGTCCTCTTCAAGCCTACTGTTCTTATTTTGTTGATTTATTTATTTTTATTTTTATTTTTCTTAAGGTCCCGGCTGTTGACCGGGCAGGAAACCGGCTCTGGGGCCGACGACGAAGGAGTACCGCGAGAGAGGATGAAAAGAACCTTGAAAAAGAAAGTTAGGGAGTGTTCGAATTGCCGAGCAAGAAGCGGGAGGGGGACGGTGACCGCATTGTCACCCCCTTTTGGTTGAACGGGGAAGTGATTCCCGCTGTGGGCTGCTGAGGACGGCATTACCGTGGGAGCGGTGGAGATCTCCACGGGTGCCCACCACGGCGACCGAGGGTCTGAGCGTGTGCCGCTCTTGGCAGGCCGGGGCCTGTTCAGACCATTGATGGGATTCCTCTATCCTGCCCGTTTTGAAGTGCGGTCCGAGGATTCCGGATTCAACATGCATGCGAGCGGTGGGTGATCAGCCCACAAGGCGGAAAAAGCCTGAGTGGCGGGACCAGCACCTGCGGGCTATGTATCCCCTGCGGTCATGACCGCGGGGTCCATCTCGGCCTGCGGTCGGGATCCCAACCGCTGAGGTCGGCCCTGCGGTTGGGTGGGGCCGAGAATTTCAAACATTTAAAGAAAAAAAAATAATAGACCAAAAAAAAAAAACAAATATGGGGTTGTAGGGTTTGAAGAGCCCTACAACGCGGTAATTTTTTTTTCGGATTTTAAAATGTTTTCTTATTTTTTTAAAATAGAAAACAAAAAAACATGTATTTTAATCAAAAGAAAGATAATAAAAAAAAGGAAAATTTTTATTTTTTCGTGTGTGTGTGTGTGTGTGCATGTGGGGGGGGGAAGGGCGACCCCTTCCCCACCAATCAATCAATCAATCA
>BFEA01000299.1:854409-864830 GCA_003427395.1 Chara braunii | reverse complement strand
TTGCTGTTTGCTTAAGACATTGAAATGGGGCTGGAGATGAGGTCCTCCAGACTGATCCGGTCGCTTTGTTGTTTGCTTAAGACATTGAAATGGGGTTGGAGATGAGATCCTCCTGACCGATCCGGTCGCTTTGTTGCTTGCCTAAGACATTGGAATGGGGCTGGAGATGAGGTTGTCCAGACTGATCCGGTCGCTTTGCTGTTTGCTTAAGAGATTGAAATGAGGCTGGAGATGAGGTCCTCCAGACTGATCCGGTCGCTTTGCTGCTTGCCTAAGACATTGAAATGGGGTTGGAGATGAGGTCCTCCTGACCGATCCATTCGCTTTGCTGCTCGTCTAAGACATTGAAATGGGGCTGGAGATGAGGTCCTCCTGATCGATCCGGTCGCTTTGCTGAGTCAGTGAGTTTTGCTTGTTGACAAAGGGTCTGACTCTTCTCCTTGTGAGAACAGTTCGGGCTAAGCGTGTTAGTGATTGCATGGGGTTTGAATGATAACAACTTGGAAGGTTAATGAACTAAGTAAGATACAGGACTTATGTGTTTTTTGTGATCAAGACAAGCAAAAGATGAAAACTTTGGATGAATGAACCCTTGTTTTGAATTTGGTTGAATGCATTGTTGATCTGACATGCTTGTTGGCAATGCCTTGTCTTTTGCTCAAGCTCTGTCTGTCTTCTGCATTATAGGGTAGTCTGTTAGTGCTCGCCTTATGCTTGAGCGATAGGTTGGCAGATGCTCACCTTTGTTTTTCACTTTTGTTTTTTTATGCATGATTGTTTTTTATAGGACTTTGGCTAGCCTCTGAGATAGTGGAAGTTTTGGGTGCCTCTTTTCCTTAGGGGAAGTGCTCCCAAAATTTCTGCTAAACATTCGGGTTAGTCAAGTCTCGGAGATGTCAACTAGGATAGGATATAGTTTAGTCTTTTGGAGTCAGTAGGAATTCTGGAGGCCTTCCTTTCTAAAGGAAAGTGCTGCCGAAATTTCTACTGAAACCAAAGAGTTAGCTTATTTTCAGATATTTTATGAGTCTCGAGTTTTCTTTTTAGATTTGGTATAATAAATATTTTGCGAGCACACTTCCCTAAAGGAAGTGCTGCTGAAATTTTCGGGATTTTCATATCGTTATCGGACGCTGCTGCTAAGTAGCTTGGAGTGCGTTACAGAGTTGAACTCCGTTAACTCGACAGGCGATGCCTGCCTTGATTATTGTGGCGTAGGTCATTGCTACCTGTGAGAGTTTCTTCGAAGTCTTGAGCTTCATTCAACTTCTGCTATCGGACTGATAGCAGGTCGGTTTGCGATTCAACTCCTACCCACCATGATACCCACGCCCAAATGTCTGTGACCCTGTAGGCGAAAGGCATTTCCGTGTGAAAAAAAAACTACCCTTGGTACCTCTCTTGAATGGCCATCCAAAAGCTGTGCGAATCAGGACGGGCGGATATGCCTTTGTTGAGTGGGGGTCGGAAAGGGGCGTGTGGGACATGAACCTGGGAGCAAAGGAGTTGACCACGTTTTGTGGCATCTGCGTGTGGATTTTCATTGGATTCCATGTGTGTGCAGGTATGTATGGGAGCGATGGCTCGCTCTTGAATTAAGGGTGATATGGGTGAATGAATGAAG
The DNA here is from genome assembly GCA_003427395.1 of Chara braunii. Lineage (NCBI taxonomy): Eukaryota > Viridiplantae > Streptophyta > Charophyceae > Charales > Characeae > Chara > Chara braunii. Next base: position 863,206 of record BFEA01000299.1, on the reverse strand, counting down.
GGTGTGAGTGACAAGATTCAACTATGCCTGTGAGAATGGCTCTCCCTGATTTCCCCTGAGACTCGTCCTTTTCTTTCTCTTAATTTGCTTCTGCTGCATGCATCTAGCAAATAGGCAAGAGTAGCCAAGTGCAAGGTTTAGCGCTCGACCTTAGATCGAACTGAGACTTAGTTTGGGTACGGCGAATTGCTCGCCAACCCGTGATTACTCGTATTTTCCTTCCGCAGGGGAAGGACGAGCGTACCTCGTCTCAGAGGGGTCTTGCTTTTTTTAATTATTGGTCGGACGTTGGTCCTGAGCCTGGAATTTGAGGTCCTTGTCCAGGACATCCCAGGCTCTGGTCCAACACAACAAGGTTTCCCCCTTGAGCCGGACCTGCGTCCCTTGCTTATCGTCACCCACTGCCTAAAAAACAGGGGTGCTGCAAGGGCCGAACGACTTATCCTTCAGCCATGCAATATTGTGAAGGAGAAGCCCTTCACAATATTTCGCTTTCGACACTTGAGTGTCGTACGCAACCCCGAAACCCATGGGAGGTTGCAGGGATGTGGGTAACGCATGAAGCGCCGCCATGATAGCAGATTAAATGAGAACACATGACCGAACGTTATGGTTCCCATGGCAGTGACATTCTTTTTATGTGACTATGTGCGGACCTTGCTCAGACACATTGGCAGTTCTGAGTTATGGGTCAGGACGTATGAAACAGGGACTAGGCTAATTTGCTTGTATGAGTTACTTTGTTTTGTCGTGTATCGCATGGTTGAGTTAGGATGTCCTAGTCGACCGACGCTGAATCGCGCGTGGGAGATCAGCGCCCCAACGTGACGGTTCGCGTACGGGTCCGAGCTAGGCGTGGACCGCGCGTACCCCCTATGCTACAACATAGGAGAAACACCCTCAGTTGGGCCACCTCCGCGATTGCAAGTAAAAGTTTTCGCGTGTGGTTCAGTAGCTCGGTGGGGATACGCCCACCCAAGGGATGGTGACAGCTCCTGCAGGTGGAGGTAAGTTGTACCTTGCGAGACCCTGTCCTGTCGCAGGGATTCGATGGAGGTATAGCTGGCGCACTAGGCCGGAGCGGCTCTGCCGCTTCCATTTTCGTGAAGCGACTTGCGAATACTGCCAATCCTGCGTGACGCGGCCGGGAAGGTTCCCCCAGCGGGGACCGTGCGCTCAACAACGGCCAAATGACAATAGCAACTTTGAGCCATAGGCTTTCATCAATTCCTGCCAGTTCTGACTAGTGAACCGGGTGTCTCTATCACTAACTATAGACAGTGGAATCCCGTGATCACTCACCCAATGATCAAAGAATTTCTGGATTACTAAATCAGTACGTGCCTCTGCGGGCAAAGGAACAAAAACTGCATATTTGTTAAACCTATCAACGATCACCATGACTTGGCTCTTACCATGCCTACTCTTGACACCAGCATCCATGAAATCAATGGATACTGAGTCGCCAGGCTGATCGGGTATAGGCAAGGGTCGAAGAAGAACTAGAGGGGCACGTGTAGTTGTCTTATTTCTCTGACAGACTTTGCAACTGCGAACGTACTCTATGCAGTCAGCTTTCATTCCTGGCCAAGTGTATGCATGCATCAGATTGGCTAGAGTCTTTTGCCAAACCGAAATGCCCCTCTGTGTCATGGCATTCCCCTAGGGACGCACAGGCGGTCTATTACGTCGGTCTTCTCCAACAGTAATCCCTTTGTAGTGCGGTAATGCGGTTCAGTCTCTGGGGCCTCCTTAACTTTCTTGAGAAGGTCACCATAAATACGGTCGTTCGCATACGCTTGTCTTACTTTTTCTTGCAGGTCTGTACCTATATCTAGATAGTGGACTATAGCTCCAAAGAAGTCTGATCTCCTACTTAGAGCATCCGCAACTACGTTATACTTGCCTTTGACCAGTTTGAGCTCAAAGTCATATTGGTCTATCTCAGCGGCCCACCTAGTCAACTTAGGTGTCATCTTGGCCTGCGTCTTCAGCCACCTAAGAGTCTCGTGGTCTTGAAGTGCCTCCCAAGCAGGTAATGCTTCCAATGCTCTAAGGCCTGCCTTAGAAAGTAGAGTTCTCTCTCGTACGTCGAGGTAGCTACCTTCTCTGAGGGCATCCTCGCTGACATGAACTCTACAGGTCTATAGCCATTGTTGTCGTTCTGCTGCAACACAGCGCCTATACCATACTGACTCGCGTCCGTGGTGACGACAAATGACAAGGACGGATCTGCTGCCTTGAGGACAGGGTACTCTATCAATGCGCGCTTTAACTTCTAAGCGCGGACGTACAATCTTTGTCCCATGTACAGGTTGCTTCTTTCTTTAGCAACCTGCGAAGGGGAGCGGCGATAGTAGAGAAGAAGTTCCTCACAAACTTTCTATAATAGCTAGCTAGGCCTAAGAACGACCGCAATTCAGTCAGTGTGCGGGGCATCGGCCAATCTCTGATCGCCGCAATCTTGCTGTCCTCTGGCTTAATGCCATCTCCGTCCAACACGTGGCCCAAGTATAAGACTTGCGTCTTGGCCCACTCGCACTTCTTCGCGTTGATCTTGAAGTTAGCCTCTCTAAGCTTCTCCAAGACCTGCCTCAAATGACCCTGATGATCTTGGAGGGTCCTATTGAAAACTAAGATATCGTTTAAATAAACTACGACACATCTATCCAACCAAGGCCTAAACACATCATTAATACGACGCTGAAATGTGGCTGGCGCATTGGTAAGTCCAAAGGGCATGACTATGAACTCATAATGCCCATATCTAGTTCGGAAGGCAGTCTTGTACTGGTCATCAGGATGAACCTCTATCTGATGATATCTGGACTTCAAATCTATCTTCGAAAAATACCCACGGCCTTGCACTCGATCTAAGAGATCGTCTATCCTAGGTAGCGGCTCAACATTCTTCACCGTGATCACATTCAGACCCCTATGCTCTATTCACATACGTAACTCTCCCTCCTTTTTGGGGACAAATAACACTGGTGCTCCAAAAGGAGACGAACTGGGCCTAATCCAACCCTTTTCGAGGAGCTCGTTCAACTGCTTGCACAGCTCCTCTAACTCCCTTGGGGACATCCTGTACACTGCTCCCTTAGGAGTCCTATTGCCAAGCTCTATCTCTATAGGATGCTGGATCGGCCGTCGCACTACTCCTGTCGGTGGCTCTGCTAAGTCCTTAAATTCTTTCAGCAACTCGACAATGGTTGGGTCCATTGGCTCATCCTTTCTAGGCTCAGTGACAGGCCTCACGTAGGCTACGAAGACCTGCTCCTCTAATTGCTCCTTGCTCACTAATCGCGCGAACGCGGGAGCACTGAGACAACAATGTGTCAGGGAGTTATCTACTCCTGACACATGGAACAGATGGGCAGTTTGGACCTCGACTAACGGACTAGGGAGCCTACACTCATGCTTTCTTAAGTGGAGTGTGGCCCCTGCTGCCTCTCCCCAGTCCATACATGGGACTACATCGAAAGGGAGGTTATCTTCTACGAGGAGAGTCAGGGAATGGAGAACTTTCTCCACCTTCCCATCCTTTTCAAGGCGAAGATACGCCTGGGCTCGCTCGACACGCATCGTGCGATTGTCTGCGAGGATACTGACTATGGGGTCTTCCAATTTCTGGACTTTCGGACCTAGCCTCAACTTTTACAACGCTCTACGGTTGATATAACTACGGGTAGCCCCTGTATCTGTAAGGGCCCCCACTCTGCTCCTGAAAACTTATAAATCTACTAAAACTAGTTGTCCCTTACTCTCTTTCGTCATTTTGGCCCAGGCCGGCATCCTCTCCTTCAACTCTTCTGTCAGACCTGTGAGGGAAGTGCCTAGAGAGACTCTATCACAGGCAGTCTCTGGACAGCTAACTAGGCACTGGCCTGCAACCTCTGCCAAAGGCTCATGTGGTGTGGGAGTTTTCTGGTGGTGCGCGCACACTTCCCTACATGGCTTAGTGGTAGGGGCAGTTGCGACCTCTAACGGCGGCTGCCTTTTGATCCCTAGGCAGCGAATCGGGCTTCCCTATACTTTGGACAATATTTGATAATATGGGCAGGGTCACCGCAATAAATGCACTGCCCCTGCTCCATACGTTGTTGCAAGTTTTTTTTTTTTTTTTTTTTTTTTNTTTTTTTTTTTAAAGCTCCAGTCTATTCGTGGGGAGCAGCACGCGCTGGGAACCGGGCCCAACGTCCCATATGAACATACATCAGTTTGTAACATTGGGGCCATTACCCGGCTTCGACTGAGAAAAACCTGAGAATGGAATGCTTTAAGCACTTACGAAATCAGAAACCTTCGAAAATTCTAATGCTGATGATACTGATGATACCAGTGATGATGACAAAAGAATATAGCTGCTCATGTTGAGTCAGCCATACTGGACTCCTAATCCTGAACAACTCCAAGCCCTCCCTTACCAGGATATTGCAACTCAGGAACAAGACAAACCTATCCCCCCACTGCCATAGCTGATCTCTTCTCACTACCCAGACTAACCCCACCCCATAAGTTGTCAAGGTAGCCCCCCCTGGTTCACCATTGGCTTGCTTTCCTCCCTCAGCAAACCCCAGATCTCTCTACAAGGCCTCCCACCACTGCCAATTGCAGGTTACAGGGCTATGCTCCAACTCCGGCCAGCGTTGTTCTGGCATCGGCAATCGAGGAGCACAGAACAAAGCAACTTCAACGGTTATCAGTCTAGGTTTGACAATCCCTGAATTCCTATATCCTAAATAAAGAAGAAGACCAGGTGCTGCCAAGATTGTAAAGCAGCGGATGGCTGGTTTTGAAGTATTGAACTGTATCGAAATTATCAGATCTTTTTTGACACATTGAGTTTATTAGATCATGAAAAGGATACGCTTCCATTGGTCACAGYTCAAACCAATCCATACCCACTGTACSCTGTCTCATGCTGCCTCCACCGAGGAAAATCCCTCGGCCCCAACATAAAACAGATCCCCTCCCCTCCCTCCACCTCATCCGCGAAGGCAACCAATCCCCTCCTAGAGGCTTCCTTTGCCCACCCCTTGTCCCTGTCTGCCCCCGCTGGGGTTGAAGGCGACCAACTCTCCAACCCCGGCCCCAGACTCAGACAATCCCCAATCTGCCCTACTCCCAATAGGGCTACTGCCTCCGACCATGCAACACCCCTGTAGAATAAGGCTCCCCTGTAACAGACCCCTGGGTTAATTTTTTGGGGACAACTAACTAGTAGTCTATACCCACAACTGGCCAGCCCTATCTCTCCTTCCCCTAGCTTACCCAAGGCCAGGCGGAGCCCAGGCTGACAGTCCTACCATCCTTCCCCTGGCTTGTCCCCTAACTTAGGCCAGACGGATCTCAGACCTGTTGTGGGTAACTACCGTATGTTTGTACCCTTGAGTCTCAAAACCCCCCTGCCTACCAAAGTTCCAGCCATAACCTCCGAAGTCCTATCCTCACTAAAGCGTCTGCAAAATTCAATGTTCAAAATCCCCAATTAGGAAAAAAAACTCATGAAAAAACGAAATAAAGAAAATTCACCTTACCCCAATCAGGGGGAACAGGCAGGGCAAAACCTAGTGGTGAAATTACTAAACAATCCCAACATGAAAACGTTATGTCTGAAATTACTACTACAAATAGTAGTAATCAAGAAGTAAGTAATCAAGAAGTAGGTAATCGAGATATAGGTCATCAAGATATAGGTAATCTAGATGTAGGTAATCAAGATATAGCTAATCAGGATGTAAATATTAATGACTATTGGATAATTGGGTAGCCGAAAACAGTACCCTGAGACTAAAAGGTTTTCAGATGATATTCATATTGATGTTGCCACACTTTCTGGTCCAAGCCCAAATCTTCCCAAGGCCATCCCTGTGGCCAACCTGGGTGCCAACCTCCTCTCTGAGGTGATCCTCCACCTCTCCGCTGTGGGGATCGACTGGGACCCGAACGATTCGGTGGGGGACCTTGACCCCTACCTCCCTCTTGGCGGTTCCTTTGGCCGCCAACCCCCTGTGCGCCCGGACCTCGACCTCCCATGGCCCGGCCCCCTTGGCCCTGGCCTCCTCCTCTACCTTGCGGCCTCCCTCCAGCCACGACAACAGAGTACGTCCTCCCCTGACCTACACTACTGTCATCCTCCTCTAGCCCCCACTCAATCTGACGGTAGGGGACTTCATCCGTACCACCCTCATCTAAAGTAAGGATCAGGTGATCCTTGGCCCTGACCTGTCCTGAGATGGTACAAAATTCCACTTTTTCCCTTTATCCAGATCCTTGTGCCAGAAAGTGGAAACTAGCATGGATTTTGCCTCGAACGGGACCACTTCTCTACTTAATTCATCATACGTAATATTGGCCTGTTGGGTCGGGTCAAAGAAATGCCCTCGCAGGGGCTCTGGCATGGCACGATAAAATAAGTCAACTAACTGGGTCTTAGTGACCCCGTGGTTTGGGATGGCTACCAAGTCATCCATCACTGCCTTGAGTGCTCTTGCACTCTTCCCCTGCCTGGAGTGGATCGTCTGCAGCTTATCAGAGGCTCTGACGCCCCTCGTGACGTCAATGAACCTCTCTCTCAGGAGCTTGAGGAAGGAGTGAAGACGAGTGAGTTTCAAATATGCAACCATATTGTGTTCACAGTCGGCTGCGCGCGTGAGAGACCTGGCAAAGTTGGCCGCTTCATTCTTTAGCGCATGGAAGGCCATGAGGACCTGTTCCTCTGGCGCTATGTGCTGCAAATACACATAGGTGTTGATACTGGCCTCCCAGTTATCAAAGTTGTCGTCCTTTTTCCCGCCATAAGAGTCAGGAAACTTGAGCTTAACAGGCTCTTTGCAGGGCCGACTCTCACTCTCTGGCGCGGCTACTACTTTGGCGCCGTCAATGGCACCTGCACAGAATTTCTCTGTGCCTTCCTTTAGCCTCTTGACTTCGGTCCCGACGTGAGTCATCACGTCGCGTGCAAACTCTCTAAATCCAGTCCGGATGGAATAGAGGGCCACATCTTGGCCCCTAACGGACTGGTGATGTTCAGTCTAGGCACGGCCTAGGAGCTCAATGCTCCCAAGGATCTTGTCCAACTTAGCCTGTATGTTAGGCTGGGCCTCTACCTCTTGCCTACATGACTGTAGACTCTCCACCTCTCTGGCCATCCGGTTGGCCTCCTCCATCCTCCTCTTCTTCTCTCTCGCCAGACGCAACTTCCATTCTAACTTCTTCTCATTTTCTATGGTCTGGCATTCCAGGGGACCACTCGCTGCTTCGATCTCCCTTGCTGTTGCTTCCTTCTCTTCCTGAGGCACATACAGCATCGCCTCCTCATCTTCTCCCAAAGATAAATTAGCCACCCACTTTGATATCTTCTTCTCCACCCACGGGTCATCCGCCTTCGTGCCACTGCCTTCTCTTTTTCCCATACGCCTCCTTTCGAGGGCCTGTTCTCCTCTTCCTCCAACTTTTTCTTCTTCGTCGCTTGCTCCTCCGCTATTATTTTTAGCTTCGCCTGCTTAAGGAGCTCCTTCTTCTCCCTCTTCTCTTTTCTCTTTTTCAAGATGGCGGCGGCTCGCTCCTCTTGAGCCTGGGTGTAAGGGTTAGTACTCTTCCCTCCACGGGTGTCAACCATGGTGTTAGGTGCACAACTAAACAATAGTTCCACTCCTCACCACTTAAGACTTCTACCCCCTGACTGACACAACCTAACTGACTCAATCTATGGACCACAGAATTCGGATAGGATCCTATCAACTAGGGTCACTAGCCTAGACCTAAGCTATGGCCGTCACTACAGGACACTGCTGATTAGGAGGCATTTAAGGAGATCCCCCTTAACTCCTCAGGAATTATTTAACGTATCAGCAAGTCCTCTCAAGACTTAGACGGCCTGTTGTGCAGCCCACAACTCGGATTTTGGGCCTACCGTGCCACATCGAGCAGCCCGCCGATCAATACCGGTCCTTGGGAGGGTTCGTGTCCTCTGGGACAGTCGAGTCGTCAAACACAGTCTTTAGCCCTACTCAGTCCGTGTGGGTTTGGTCAACAAGGCCCTATCGTTCATACACAGAGTTCCTACACCTGGACAGAAGAGACTCGATGCAGAAAGAAGAGACAAACAGACTCAGCAAGTACCACAGGGTGTGTGCACGTCCATAGGGCGAGGGGATAGGCTGAAGGCTTGGCGAGAATATACCAACTCCAGCTTGGTCAAATTGACGGTCAGCAGCTCCGGTCAACGCTTGGTCAATGCTTGGTCAACGTCGGTCTGCACTTGGTCAACGCTGCAGTCAACACTCCTGGTCAACTCCTGGTCAACTCCGGTCAACTCCCGTTCAACTCCGGTCAACTCCCGGTCAACACTCACCCAGCTATGGCTGCCGTCTTCTGCCTCACCAACCTCCACTTTCTCTTCTCTCTCCTTCCTTTCTCCTTCCTTGCCTCTTTTTTCTTCCACCCCGGTTATCTTCTTTCGTTTTTTTTTTTTTTTTTTTTTTTTTCCGTCTCTGCCTTCACCTTCCTCGACTATGGTTTCCTTACTCTCCTCGGTCTCTCCCTCCTTCTCTACCACTGTTCTTCCTTCGTCCCTCCGTGTCCAAGCTAAGCGGCTATGGCCGCTACCTTCTCCCTTGTTGGACTGCATAACCAATCTGTATCGCTCCTCTCTCTCTCTCTCTCTTCGTAGCGATTGTCTTCAGCGCAGGTACGTGGCGAACCAATCTTGTATCGCTCAACTCACTCTCTCTCTCTCTCTCTCTCTCTCTCTCTCTCTCTCTCTCTCTCTCTCTCTCTCTCTCTCTCTCTC
>BFEA01000299.1:818916-839605 GCA_003427395.1 Chara braunii | reverse complement strand
TGATCCTGTGTGTGCGAACAGAGAGTTGTACAGGCGCTGTGCCGCCATAGTCATTCGAAGTGAACTTGTATCTGAGTTGTGTTCTTGGTTACTATTATCTCTGAGTTTGAGTGGGCGATTGTCGCCAGTTTGCTGCGCACCTGTTTGCATGCATGTGAAGTGTGAATGAGAGCGAGTCTGATTGCATTGGTATCAGAGCTGGTACCCGCTATTCCAGGCGCGCCGTCGTGTGCCGCAGGGAGAGCTACACGCCATAGCCGAAGTAGTCATCGGAGAAGAAGTCCGCCATAGCGGACCCGGAGGTTGAAGAAACCGCCGCACGCACCTGCAAAGAAGACCACGAAGAAGAGAGAGAGAGAGAGAGAGAGAGAGAGAGAGAGAGAGAGAGAGAGAGAGAGAGAGAGAGAGATGAGCGATACAAGTTTGGTTGTCACGTACCTGTAAAGTGTGTCGTGCAGTCCCACGAAGTGAAAGAGGCGGCCATAGCCGCGGAGCTCGACCACAGAGTAACGAAGGGGGTGAAAGAGAGGACAGAGGGGGAGACCGAGAAGAGTGAAGGAAGCCATAGCCGAGGAGGTGAAGGGAGAGACTAGAAAAAAAAAAAAAAACAAGAGAAACGACAGCCGGGGTGAATAGAAAGGAGGCAAGGGAGGAGAAAGGAAGGAGAAGGGAGGTTAGGAAGGAGAAGCCAGCAGCGATAGCCGACCGGGAGAGTTGACCGGGTGTTGACCGGGCGTTGACCGGGTGTTGATCGGAGTTGACCGGGCGCTGACCGGAGCTGACCGGAGGACTTGACCGGGCGTTGACCAGGAGTTGGCCGGGGGTTGACTGCAGCGTTGACCAGGCCTTGACCAAGACAGTTGACCACGATTTTGACCAAGCTGGAGCCGGTATAATCTCGCCAAGCCTTCAGCCTATCCCCTCGCCCTATGGATGTGCACACACCCTGCGGTACTTGCTGAGTCAAGTCTGTATGTCTCTTCTTTCTGCATTGAGTCTCTTTTGTCCAGGTAATAGGAACTCTGTGGATGAAGGATAGGGCCTTGTTGACCAAACCCACACGGGCTGAGTAGGGCTAAGGACTGTGTCTGACGACTCGGCTGTCCCGGAGGACACGAACCCTCCCAAGGACCGGTACTGATCGGCTAGCTGCTCGGTGTGGCACAGTAGGCCCAAAATCCGAGCTGTGGGTTGCACAACAGGCCGTCTAAGTCTTGAGAGGACCTGCTGATCGCATCGTCCTGTCTACGACGTTAAATAATTCCCGAGGAGTTCCGGGGGATCTCCTTAATTGCCTCCTAATCAGCAACAGGTCCTGTAGTGACAGCCTTAGAGTAGGTCTAGGCTAGAGACCCTAGTTGACATCGTCCTGTCCGGATTTTGTGGTCCTTAGATTGAGTCAGTAGGTCGTGTCAGTCAGAGGGTAGGTCTAAGTGGTGAGGAGTGGGACAATCTCTGTCGTGCACCTAACACCATGGACGATTACCCTATGTACGGCTTGCTCGTGGGGTTCTCCTTGTGGGGGACCTTCTGGCGTCTCCTCTTCCCTCTGGGATTTTGGAACACCTTTACGTGTAGAGTAGACACGAGGGGTGGTGCTAGTACCAAGCCTTACACCCAGGAGCAGGTGGAGGAAACTGCGAGGATCTTGGCCGAACGGAAGGCCAAGAAAGAGAAGAAAGAGTTCCTCAAGCAGGGGAAGTTGAAAGCAATCGCAGAGGAGCAGGCGGCGAAGAAGAAGAAGCTAGAGGAGGAGATGGTGAGGTTGCAGCAGGAAGAGGAAGAGAAAAGAAAGGCTGTTGAAGAAGAGGCGGCAACAGAGGAGGAGGAAGTAGAAGAGGAACCCCTTGAAAGGAGGCGTGGAGGAGACAAAGGAGAGACAAGTGGCACGAAGGGAGAGGACGCATGGATGGAGAAAAAGATTAGCGAGTGGGTGGCAAACCTATCGTTGGGGGAAGACGAAGAGGCACTGTTGTATGTGCCCCAGGAGGAGAGAGAGGCTGGAAGCAATGGAGAACCCCCTGGACCGCCAGACGGCAGAAGATGAAAAGAAGTTGGAGTGGAAGTTGCGTATGATGAGGGAGAAGAAGAGAAGGAGGGAGGAAACCAATCGGGTGGCTAGAGAGGTGGAGAAAGTCCAGGCATGCGGATAGGAGGTGCAGGCAGAGGCAGAAACCCCTGCGAAATTAGATAAGATTTTGGGGTACCTGGAGGTTCTGAGTGAGGCCTGGCTTGAGGAGCATCAGGCCAACGAGGGTCAAGATGTGACCCTTCATGCCATCCGGACCGGGTTCAGAGAGTTTGCACACTGTCGAGCGCATCGGTCCGGCACCACACATGGCAGCGTGGGACCCTTCCCACTAGCCCTCTCTTACACTGCCTCTTCCTCAATTCCGACCTCACCACGCGGTTCGCCCGACAGAAAACCCCGGGACCGCCCCTTCTCCCGCCCGATTCCACCTAGGACCGAGCGTGCTACGATCTCCCTTCTCCTCCTTCGTTCCCTCGCTCTCGTCTTCCTCCTTGTCTCCCTGTTGTCGTCAACCACTAACATCCCGCGGCGCCGTCAGTAGTACCCCGGGCTTCGAGCGATTGATCCGACAGCATTCGAACGCCAAAAGCAAAACGCTCGGCTGTCAGCCTCCTCTGTTTTATACCTTCCGCCCTTGCGCAAGGACCGTGTAGACCTCCTCCACGTCACTCCGAGAACTACCGGATACCCCGAAGGACTCCGGCCTATCGAGCTTCAGGCGATTCCCAGTACTACCCCGCCTGGGAAATGTGGCGCGCGAATCTGGCCCCCCTTTCGACGCCGGATTCGAGTAGGCGCGCCCCCCCCCTTCCCCGATTTATGCCTGTCATCCTTGCGTAGGGCCATGCTAATTCTCTGTATCGTCCCAATTTTAACGGATATCCTGAAGGACCCAACCAGAGGAAAACGCCCCGCAATGGCGCGAAAGGCCACCCCACCCCTTTTATCTTCCACGTGCGCACGCGCCACGCCTAGTCCCCGTCCGGGTTCACTCTCGGATCTTTGCACATCATCCTTGCACCGTGGCCAGGCAAATCTTCTCCGCCTCGTCCCAAGATTACGGAACGCCCCGAAGGACTCCCTCCTGGGCAACGCCCCACCGGTATTCCCTCAGAGCCAACCCTTAAAACCGCTGCTTATTCTCAGGGTTAGCACCGGCCCCGGAAAGGGGCAAAATTTAAAACGAGGTGTCAATACTTGAGAAAAGATTCGGAAGAGCTTCAATTTTAGGTGGGGAACTAACGGAACAGAGGGGGCAGGACTTTCCAACAGTCCTCTGGTTTTGCAAAATGGCCCTGCAATCGGGCTCCCCCAACAAAACCAAGGAGGATAGTCCTGCGGGACCCTCAACCCCTCAGCCCTTCGCTGCTCCATCGCTCCCGCGTTGTCGCCCCGCTGGCCTCGATCCCCGCACCTCCGTATCCTGAGTCCAATGTCGTAACCAAGAGGGCTAAGCCCAAGCCTGAGACCAGCCTGCGCAGCCTCCCATATAAAGTGGTGCAGCCCTGCGCTCAGGGCCAAGAAGGCGGTATGGGCCTCGTTTTTGCCTACAATCGAGCCTACATCTGTTGAACACCCTCGCCGGCTTACTCCAACTATGCCACGGCGGCCATGCGTGCCCTCCCACGCATACGCATAGGTCTTTAGACACCTGTATCCACCACGAGGCGGGTCCTACTTTAATCTAGACGGATAAAAATACGGCCGGCGACCGACGCCAGTCTTCACCATCATCAAAAGGAACAGAAAATCACGCGCGCCTTAAGCCTGCGCCCACTCACTCTCTACTTTAGTCAGTCCTCAGTCATAACGTAAATGACCGGCGTTACCGTGACTCGAGCAGTGTGCCCAAACTTCAGACTAAACTTATTTTCTGTCACTTGCAAAAAACCAGGGCGGATACCCTTGTAAGGGTGTCCGCGCCGACAACGCGACGTGGTAACCCACGTCGGGACTGAGGTAAAGAGATTGAAGAAAGGCACAGAGAAGTTATGTGCCAACGCCATTGAAAGCGCCAAAGTAGTGGCCGAAGTTGAGGCGCGTCCCAGCAAAGAGCCTGTAAAGCTCAAATTCCCTGATTCTTATAGTGGGAAGAAGGACGATAGTTCGACAATTGGGAAGCTAGTATTAATACCTATGTCTATTTGTAGCATAATTCCCCAGAGGAGCAAGTCCTCGTAGCCTTCCATGCATTGAAGGACGAAGCGGCCAACTTTGCCAGGTCCCTTGCGCGCGCAGCCGATTGTGAGAACAATATGGTTGCGTATTCTAGGCTCACCCCTCTTTCCACCTTCCTCAAACTCCTGCGTGAGAGGTTTGCTGACGTCACAAGGGGCGTCAAGGCCTCCGACAAGCTCCAAACCATCCACTCGTGACAGTGGAGGAGTGCGCGAACACTCAAAGTTGTCATGAACGACTAAGTAGTCGTCCGAGACCACAGGGTCACTGAGACACAGTTGGTCCAGTTGTTCTATCGTGCCATGCCGGAGCCCTTGCGAGGGCATTTCTTTGACAAGACCCAACAAGCCAACATCACGTATAATGCATTGAGTAGGGAAGTGGTCTTGTTCGAGGCGAAGTCCATGCCAGTCTCCACTTTCTGGCATAAGGACTTAGATAAGGGTAAAAAGTGGAAGGGTCGTACCATCTCTGGCCAAGTCAGGGCCAATGATCATTTGATCCTTACTTAAATGAGGGTGGTACGGACAAAATCCCCTATAGCCATATTGAGTGGGGGCTCGAGGAGGAGGACAGTAGTGTAGGCCAGGGGAGGACCTATGCTGCTGTCGCAGCTGGAGAGAGGCTGCAAAGTAGAGGAGAAGGCCAGGGCCAAAGGGGCCAGGCCACGGGAGGTCGAGGACCGGGCGCGCAGGGGGTTGGCGGCCAAAGGAACCGCCAAGAGGGAGGTAGGGGTCAAGGTCCCCCGTCAAATCGTCAAGGTCCCAGTCGGTCCCCACAGCGACGAGGTGGAGGATCACCTCAGAGGAGAGGAGGTTGGCACCTGGGTTGGCCACAAGGCCGGTCTTGGGAAGATCTGGGTCTGGACCAAAGAGTGTGGCAACAACGTATGGAGCAGGGGCAGTGCATTTACTGTGGTGACCCTGCCCATATTATTAAATATTGTCCAAAGTATAGACAGGCCCGATGGGCTGTGCAAGAGTCAAAAGGCAGCCGGCGGTAGGGGCTGCAACTACCCCTACTACTAGGCCATGTGCGGAAGCGATCGCACACGTACAGGAAACTCCCACGCCACATGCGCCTTTGGCAGAGGTTGCAGGCCCGTGCTCAGTTAGTTATCCAAAGACTGCTTGTGTTAGTGTCTCTCTAGGCGCTTCCCTCATAGGCGTGGTAGAAGAGTCACAGGAGAGGATGCTAGCCTGGGCCAAAATGAAGAAAGATAATAAAGGGCAGCTAGTGTTAGTTGATGTAGAGGTTTTTAGAAGTAGAGTAGGGGCCCTTATAGATTCGGGGGCTACTCGTAGTTATAATAGCCGTAGAGCACTGAAGAAGTTGAGGTTAGGGTTAAAAGTCCAAAAGTTGGAAGACCCCATAGTTAGTGTCCTCGCAGACAACCGCACTATGCATGTTGAGGACTACGTAGAGGGAGTTCAGGCGTACTTCCACCTAGAGAAAGATGGGAAGGTGGAGAAAGTTCTCCATTCCCTGACTCTCCTCGTACAAGAGATGACCTTCCTTTTGATATAGTCCTAGGTATGGATTGGGGAGAGGCAGCAGGGGCCACACTTCATTTGAGAGAGCATGAGTGTAGGCTCCCTAGTCCGTCAGGCGAGATAAAGACTGCTCGCCTGTTCCACGTGTCAGGAGTAGATAACTCGCTGGCACATTGTTGTCTCAGTACTCCCGCGTTTGCGCGATTAGTAAGAAAGGAGCAATTAGAGGATTAGGTCTTTGTAGCTTACATTAGACCTGTCACTGAGCCTAAGGAAGATAGGAAGATAGTCCCATGGATCCAACCATTGCCAAGTTGCTGGATGAGTTCAAGGATTTGACAGCGCCGCAAACAGGAGTAGTGCCGCGGCCGATCCAACACAGGATAGAGATAGAGCCTAGCAGCAAAACTCCTAAAGGAGCAGTGTACAAGATGTCCCCTAGGGAGTTAGAAGAGTTGTGCAAGCAATTGGATGAGCTCCTTGAGAAAGGTTGGATTAGGCCCAGTTTGTCTCCTTTTGGAGCACCAGTAGTATTTGTCCCCAAGAAGGAAGGAGAATTGCGTATGTGTATAGACGGGGGTTTGAATGCGATTACAGTTAGGAATGCTGAACCGCTGCCCAGGATAGACGATCTCTTAGATCGGGTGCAGGGTTGCAAATATTTTTCGAAGATCGACTTGAAGTCCGGGTATCATCAGATAGAGGTCCATCCTGATGACCAATACAAGACTGCGTTCCAGACTAGGTGTGGGCACTACGAGTTTATAGTGGTGCCCTTTGGACTGACCAACGTGCCTGCTACATTCCAGCGATGTATGAATGGTTTGTTTAGGCCTTGGTTAGATAGATTCGTCGTAGTGTATCTAGACGACATTTTAGTGTTCAGTAGGACCCTCCAAGAGCACCAGGGTCATTTCAGCCAGGTCTTGGAGAAGCTGAGGGAGGCTAACTTCAAGATCAACGCGAAGAAGTGCGAGTGGGCCAAGACACAAGTCTTGTACTTGGGCCACGTGTTAGATGGAGATGGCATTAAGCCTGAGGACAGTAAGATAACGGCGATCAGAGATTGCCCGACGCCCCGCACATTAACTGAGTTGCGGTCGTTTTTAGGCTTGGCTAACTACTACAGGAAGTTCGTGAGGAACTTCTCGACAATAGCCGCTCCCCTTTGCAAGTTGCTCAAGAAAGAGGCAAGCTGGCAATGGGATAAAGACTGTACGTCTGCGCTAAAGAAGTTAAAGCGCGCGTTGATAGAGTACCCTGTCCTCAAAGTAGCAGATCCGTCTTTGCCATTTGTTGTCACCACGGACGCGAGTTAGTATGGGATCGGCGTCGTGTTACAGCAGGACGACGGCAATGGCTACATACCCGTAGAGTTCATGTCAGCGAGGATGCCCTCAAAGAAGGTCGCTACCTCGACGTACGAGAGGGGACTGTAAGCTCTCAGGCAGGCCTTAGAGCACTGGAAGCATTACCTGCTTGGGAGGCACTTCAAGGTGTATTCAGACCATGAAACGCTTAGATGGTTGAAGACACAGGCCAAAATGACACCTAAGTTGACTAGGTGGGCCGCTGAGATAGACCAGTACGACTTTGAGCTCAAGCCTGTCAAAGGCAAATACAATGTAGTTGCGGATGCTCTAAGTAGGAGATCAGACTACTTTGAGCTATAGTTCACTATCTGGACATAGGGAGTGACCTGCAGGAGAAAGTTAGACAGGTGTATGCACATGGCCCTACTTATAGTGACCTCCTCAAGAGAGTTAAGGAGGCCACAGAGACCGAACCAAATTACCGCACTACAGAGGGGTTGTTATTTGAGAAGACTAATGTAGTAGACCGTTTGTGCATTCCTAACAGCGAGGGGATCCGTAGTTTGATCCTAGGGGAATGCCACGACACAGAGGGACATTTCGGTTGGCAAAAGACTTTAGCCAATCTGATACACGTGTATACTTGGCCAGGAATGAAAGTTGACTGCATAGAGTATGTCCGCAGTTGCAAAGTCTGCCAGAGAAACAAGACTACTACGCGTGCCCCTCTAGGTCTTCTCAGACCCCTGCCTATTCCTGATCAGGCCGGAGATGCAGTGTCCATTGACTTTATGGACGCTGGTGTCAAGAGTAGGTACGGCAAGAGCGAAGTCATGTTCATAGTTGCCAGATTTAGTAAGTATGCTGTCTTTGTTCCCTTGCCTGAAGAGGCACGTACTGAGTTAGTTATTCATAAGTTTTTTTATTTCTGGGATCGTGAGCATGGAGTCCCATATAGTCAGCGATAGAGATGGCCGCTTTACAAGTCAAAACTGGCAAGAACTGATTAAGGTCTATGGATCCAAGTTGTTAATGTCGTCTGGCCGTCATCCAGAAACTAACGGTCAGAGTGAGCAAATGAACAAGATCCTGCAGCAAGTTCTGCGCATGTACATTAGACCAGATCAAGTCAATTGGGGCGAGATGTTGCCCAAGGTAGCCAGTGCGTACAATAACAACGTGCACTTATCCACGTGTCGCACTCCCAACGAGTTGCACAAGTCTTTTAGGCCACGTAGACCGTTTGAGGGGCTTAACCGGGATCAGATTCACAGGCTACCGCCCGGTACTAGGGAGTTTGCAATACAGCACGAGAGAGAGCTAGCTACAGTTGTTGAGAACCTCAGGAAGGCCCAGCATAGAATGATAGAGCAAGCCAACAAGCACCGTCCCCCATCGCAGTTCCAAGTAGGCGACTTAGTCTAGGTCAAGTCTAAAGAGTTTGCTCCTGAGGAAAACATCTCGCAGAAGTTACTGCCCGCGTATAGAGGACTGTGGCCAGTTCTAGAAGTTAAGGGCGGAGAGGATGGGTTGTCCTACACAGTAGAGATCCCAGCACACCTCCACACCTACCCTGTCTTTCATGCCTCCAAGTTGCTGTCGTGTATCACAAGTCAACAATTTCCATCTAGGAGATCTATGATTCCTCCAAACATGGACGGAAG
This sequence comes from Chara braunii, assembly GCA_003427395.1. Classification (NCBI taxonomy): domain Eukaryota; kingdom Viridiplantae; phylum Streptophyta; class Charophyceae; order Charales; family Characeae; genus Chara; species Chara braunii. The sequence goes on along the minus strand of BFEA01000299.1, from coordinate 830,925 downwards.
GTATGACATTGACGGCATTGTAGGTGAAGACGTGTTCAAAACAGGAGGTAGAGGTTGTCCGCAGAAGCAGTATAAAGTCTGGTTTGCTTATAAAGAACCAGAGGACGACCGCTGGTTTAGCAGAACATAACTTCTAGAAACAGCTCCCAACATAGTTCGAGCCTATGAGAGAGATAAGAAGGGAAAAGGTCCTGCCTTGGACTGAGTTATTCTCGGAGGACCTCGGATTTAGGCCGGCAGGAGTGAAACGGTATTCACCTGTTGCAGTAGCCGATGCAAATCCCAGGGCTCGATCCCTAGTCATCACCTTACCTGTGTACATTATCTGAGTCGAACCCGAGAGTTGAACCCGCGACCTGTGTATTTGTAACAGTTGGTAGGTCGTCGTAGGTCTGTAGGTTATAGGGGTTCGATCTGTAGAGCTGTCGGATAGGAGTGTTAGCAGGGTCTAGAAGTCGTAGCTGCAGCTCCTCCGAAAGGTCAAGGTCATAGCTTCTACAGTCCGGAAGGGTCAAGGTCGTAGCTGCTACAGTTTCAAAAGGCCAGGTCCACGGCCTTCCAGAAGGTCCTAGTAGTGGCCTTTCGAACTTGCTCACGTTTAGGCTGAGGCAAGTGGGCAAGTGGTGGAGTCTACCTGTGCTGAGTCAGCAGTCCCAGTCCCAGTCAGTCCTAGTCCAGTCAAGTAAGTACCGCATGGGACTGTGTGCACTACGGGCATGGGAAAGGGCCAGACCAACGAGCCACAAAAGTATAAATCAAAGGGCAGCGCCCAGCAATTCATTCATTCCTGCGTAAGCCATGCGGAAGCGCTGCCACAGCGACTTGTGAGAGGTGGTCTGCAGTGAGCCCTAAGACGAAGTGGGCGAGAAGGAGCTTAGCCATAGTGATAGGTTAGCAGCGGCCATAGCCGCCATAGCTGTAGGTAGAGTGTAGCGTGTGTGTGTGTGTGTGTGTGTGTGTATGTGTGTACAGAGTATCGTGTGTGGGGTATCCAGGGTGATCCTGTGTGTGCGAACAGAGAGTTGTACAGGCGCTGTGCCGCCATAGTCATTCGAAGTGAACTTGTATCTGAGTTGTGTTCTTGGTTACTATATCTCTGAGTTTGAGTGGGCACTTGTCGCCAGTTTGCTGCGCACCTGTTTGCATGCATGTGAAGTGTGAATGAGAGCGAGTCTGAGTGCACCTTAATGCGTGGGGTAGAAAATATGAAGACGAGGATGATCTCTAAGAAATAGCCCTACAAGCACGTAACCAAAAACAACAAGTCGCCATCAACAGACATGCCCTCCAACTAGGCCATAGAGTCTTTCAGGCACAATAAATAGCCACTGTCAGGCAGAGCAGGGTTTGTGGATTTTTGAACAGTAAAGTTGTGTAACCATGCGTACCGTGCTACTCCAGCTACTGTGGGTTTCTCCTTTGTCCAGGATTGGATCTGGGGGGACTTGAACCCTGAGCCAGTGGGACTCAGACAGAATGGTTTTGCCACTGAACTCTTTCCATCACAATGCTTGCTGGATATGAACCCTTGACATCTGCCTAGTTTTTGTGTTATCTCAGTTGCTGTCTGTTGCAGTTATGCAGTTTTGAATTCCGGACCTGAGAGCTCCATCCGCAGCATACATGCAACCGCACGGCATGCGGAAGATTGTGCACATGTGGCGTGGGAGTGGACCCCCACGGTGCAGCGCATGGGGGAAATATTCACCCAGAAAAAAAGAACTGGTGGCAGGTCTGGGTCAATGGTCAGCTGCGACCCTTTGAAAATTTGTTGTGGGTCCAATCCCCATAAGATCCAACTCAAAATACCACATGTAAATTGGGAGCATTCAGATAAAGAACTCACAAGCTTGGGCTATGGCCATGAACAGTGCCAATTCGAAAATCCACTCAAAGTACAAATAATACACAATTAAAAAAGTTTGGGACTGGGCGGTCTCAACCGCTGCAACACACTCTGGTAAGTACCCGACTTTCTCCCCCTCCGATCTGGTTCTTCTCTCCCTCTCTTACTCTCTATCTCTCCACTCACATCTCTGCACTGTTTATCATGCAATGCTCCCTGCTACTGTTCCTCCCTCTACAATGTCCTGGATCTACCCTGAATGCCTCTGCGGTGTGCCTCACAACAACGGGCGGCTATGGCCGCCAATCACTTCATCTCCCCCTCTCCTGGCTATGCTGGTCTGTCGCAGCCAGGGCGCTGGTCTTCTTCCTCCCTTCAGCGCACTTCGTCGTCCAGGTCGCTGGTCCGCACAAGCTCCAACAGCTTCCACAAATTTGCGAAATGACAACTGACTGTCCTCCGGCACTGTAGCCCAAAATATATAGTTGAAGTGGGCTGGGTGTGCCTGCTTCAATCGGTACTGGCCTCCTTCCGCCTCAGCCTTGCCAAGTTGCTATTTTGGGAAAGTTCCCAACTTCCGTTGGTAGTCTGCTGCAAATTTTGGACTTCGGGGACTGGCATGCTCCTACAGGTACTGTACTCACTGACCTGCGACGCCTACACCTACAGACCCTAAGATTCAGCTACCGGTAGGGTTTGGGGACTGCAATAATTGGGGACCCTGGAGCAGGGTCTGAGAAAATTTGCAGTGTGAATCCATTCACTCCCTCCGGCCTAATTTCAAGGTCCTCCGAGAAAAATCGGAACTTCAACGATCATCCTTGGTAACGTATTTCCTTCACTAATCTCAACACTTATCTATTTCTCATCCCCAATTGGACGAAAAGAAAAATATGTACGACGCTACTTGAAAAGGATCTGTTCCATAGGTGGTGCACTCTTCTGTATCTACAGAAACAGTGAAAAAAAGAAGAAAGGGAAACTGCTGCTGGTACGGCGCACGAGAAGGTGCTGCGCCGCATACCATGCGGTGCACCGTACGGTACAGCGCACTGTGCGGCTGCAAGTATGATCGGCAGGGTACATAAGAGTGCAGGGACGATTCCACTTGTACTGCAGGATGGAGTTTGCAGGTGTGATTGTGGGACGGGGGGAAAAAATTGGAGCTACACAACGAATGAATAAACAGAAGAAGACCCAGAGCAAGACAGGGAATTGATTATGAACTAATATGAAGTTTCAGTAGACAAGGTTAGCGCAGGGGAAGATAGCAACAATAGAAGGGGACTCACCCTGTCATTCCACTGGTTCTCTCAGTAGGACGAGATTGGAGCAATAGGGATACAGTAAGCTTTAGGGTTTAAGAAGTTTGGAACAGAGGACGAGAATTTAGAAAAAGAAAAAGGAGGGGGAGGGAGAGTGCAAGGTTTAAGGTTTGGAAGGGGAGGGAAGCCTAGGGTTCAGCAGGGGACGAGGGGGAACGCAGAGGGTTAAGGGTAATCAGGAGACAGGTCTTCTTCTTGGGGAATGGTGGTATAGCTTTCCTCAAATTCTTCCGTTATTTCTAGTTGTGTTTTAATTGTCCAGTTTTATTTTTGTGGTGAAGTTGCAGATAAGTGGACGCTGGACCCAGTTTCCAGCACAGTCCAAAACTGGGTAATGGCCCCGGCACTGTCCGGGTTGAGATGTTGAGAAATTCCCAGCCTCATTGTTCGATTATATAATAAAACTGCCTAGGTTGTTTTTCCGGGCGTCCGGGCACCCAACTTGTGCCCGGATACACACCCAGGTGCCCGGCCGTGCATGACCCCCGGGCAGGGTTCCGGGCAGCCCCAGCGCAAAAAAAACAAAAACGAAAGTCAAAAAATTCCCAAAAAAAAACAATGTTGTGTAGAATTGCAATACAAACAACTTTTGGCTGAGGGTCACATCATAATTCCTCACCGAATCGGAGATAAAAAAGAAAATAACAAAATCACACTAAGGGACCCCCCTTTAAATCCCCTTAGCCCCTTTACAAACAATTTATACCCCCCTCCCCCCCCCTTCACAGCCAACTCTCAAAAGAATGAAAAGATCCCGGATTTGGGGTCCTCTGGGAGAGTGCAGAAAGGCTTTTTTTTTTTTTTTTTTTTTTTTTTTTTTTTTTTTTTTTTTTTTTTTTTTTTTTTTTTTTTTTTTTTTTGCATGCCCAGGTACCCTGGACGTCACGCCCGGGTGCCCGGCCGGGCATGAAAATCTTCCTAGAAAACTGCAGCTTTGAAGGGAAAAAAAGAAGGAAAAATGAAGAAGACACAGTAGCCTGGCAATTGACCAGCAGAGTTCCAAGACAGAGAAAACAGAAGAAGACACTAAAGGGAAATCTCCTCATAAATGCTGAGCAGCTCAGCTGATTACTTTCTAACAGAACATTTCTGAGGAATAAGATCAGTTTATTTTTATTTTTGAAGGTTCACGGCCTTGAGATATCACCATCGAACTGACTGGCCCGAGGTCAAGCCAAAGTTATTTTTTACTGATCTGATTCCATCTGGATTCAAACTCAGGTCTGTCAGCCAGAGTTATTTTTTACTGATCTGATTCCATCTGGATTCAAACTCAGGTTTGTCTATCAACACAGTTGATGGGCGTACCATTCAGCCACACAAGCTGGGTGGATAACATGAATTGCAATCTGAGTCATTCAGTCGCTTTTCCTTCTTGTTTCTGTCTTTCTTCCTTTGTAAGAGGGGCTTATACCCTATTGTTATTGCATACATCGGGATTTGAACTCTTGATCTGTTTCTCACAAATTATATATGTGTACTATTAACCCAACGGGTAAGTTCAGTCAGTCACTTTCTCATTCACTCACCTCCATGTAACCCACCCAATTGCTCATCAGGCAGAGATCAAACACAAGTGTCATTCCTGATGCGAAATCATTGAAATTCATCACCGTATAGCTGTCACAGATAACAAAACACAAATGCACCTGTAAGTCCTAACAGCAGCAAGAGGGGGATACGGAAGTTCTTTTTTTTTTTTTAACTCAAACACACTTGCGAGGATTTGGCTCCTCGGCAGGCCTAAGGGGCCCCTTATGCAAGTGTGCCCGCCCTAAGTGAAGGCGGGCCTAACAAATCACGAGAGGCCGAATGCTGTCAATTTCGTATTTGGGGTTCAGGCAGTTGTGTCACGTCAGTTGTTGAGGGAACCCAGGTCCCGAGCAGCAAATACTTTCCATGGCCTTCTGGACCTTTTCTAAAAGGCAGGCCCTGGGCCACATATACACAGACAGTTGGGAGGCGTAACTGAATGAGGCCCAGCTACCTGGGGCCTACCGGAAGCTTCTGGGGGCAGTCCCAGCCCAGCCAGGCTGCAGGCCAGGCCAGACTCTTTCCATATAGGAAAGCGCTGCCTGGCACGTCATTCGGGCACATGCTTGTTTGCGGCAGCGCTGCTGGAGTAAGTGCTCGGGGGCTGCTGCTAGCGCAGAGCATGGTGCAGCGCACGTGCGGTTGCGAAGAAGGAAGGGTGCTGCTGAGGGCAGTGCCGTAGCCCAGCCTCCATAGCTGGCTGAGGCTTGGTGTTACAGCAATGCGTAGTGGTGGTCTTCGGGTGTAAAGAAGGAAGACGAGGAAAGGGAGAGAAGAAGAGATGAGGATGACGATGTGAGGGCTCATACCTGGTATTGGCGATGGTCTGCATTGGGCGACATCTTCATGTACTTCGGTGGCTGCTGACATCAATGAAACGGTTTTCACCTTTTAGCAGTAGCAGATGCAGTACCCAGGGTTCGATCCCTAGACCTCACCCTACCCATGTACAGTATCGGTGTAGACCCCGAGAGTTGGACCGGTGACCTGTGTATTCGTAGACAGTTGGTAGGTCTGTCATAGGTCCATAAGCAGCAGAGGTTCGATCTGTAGGTCTATAGAGTAAAAGTCTTAGCAGGTTCCAGAAGTCTAGCTGTAGTCCTTCTAGARGGTCGGCAAGTGGGCAAGYGGTCAAGTGGCRAGGCAAGTGGTGGACTAAACTGCARTGCAATCGCAGTACRACGACGGTAGGATAGCAGTGAGTCCACAKACAGTCAGMSGTAGGGTCCAGTCAGTCCCAGTCCGGTCCAGCAAGTACCACGGGGTACTRTGAGCACCATGGGCCGATGGCAAAGGGCAGACCAACGAGTTTCCAAAGTATAAATCAAGAGGCAGCGCCCAGCCTTTCATTCATTCCTGCGTGAGCCATGCGGAAGCGCTGCCACAGCGACTTGTGCAAGGAGGTCTGCAGTGAGCCCGGAGGACGCAGTGGGCGAGAGAGGGGTGCAAGGAACATGAATGTGGACGAAGCACAGAAATCCAGATTGCAAAATCACACTGAAGTTCAAGTAGTCAAAGCAAGAGCAGATAGCACAAATGAACTGAGTAACCATCCATTTGAGAATGACACAGAAGAATCGTGAGTCAATGTCCAAGCCCAATCGGGCAACACCAACAGCATAACCCAATGTAGCTCTCTCTCTTGAATGGCGCCTGGCGCCCTACCTACTCTACAGCCTATCACTACAACTACAGCATGAAAGCAGCCAGACAACTTGATTGATCTGTCTCAGCGAAAGGTGCAGAGCTCCGATACTCGGTGCACTCCAACCAACTGGCGTGCTGAAACTGTATGGACCCCACTTCGTGAAATGTTTGCACAGAGGGCTCTTGTTGATTTGCTGCCCCGCCTTCACTTAGGGCGGGCACGAGGCTTGCTGGGGCCTTAGCCCAGAACATGTACATCATGGCAAGGCCCCTTCTTGAGGGCTCAATCCTCACATTCCATCCCCCTTAGCTTCAGAAGTCCGCTGAGATGCTTACTTCGCAGGTGCCTTCCCTTTTAACATCCTTATTCTGCCACCACTTGAGGAGCTGTGTCAATCAGTTCCTCTCTGGTAAACCACCGATCTTCTTTTGGATCCGTATGATGCCTGAATCTGACGCGATATTCTCTCTTGGGTTGGGAGGTCTTCCTCTACCCAGTGGCTTTGGAACAGGCAGGTCTCTGTGATCCACTATGTCGTCAATGTCCACTTGGCCATCCATGGTTGGGGGCAGCATCGATCTCCTTGAAGGGAATTGATCTGTCTCAGCGAAAGGTGCAAGCTTTGAGGCATGAAAGACAGGGTGAGTGCGCAGATGACCAGGGATACGGATAACATAGGTAGGACCATCCATCTCATCCCCAACTATATCCAGGACTTCCCATGGACCAAAATACTGAGGCATTAGTTTGCGAGAGATTCCGAATTCCTGTCCTAGCTCACTAGCCTTGACCCAGACACGTTCCCCTACCTGAAAAAGGATTGTCGACGATATTTGTTCTCAGAAGCAATCATTGTTTGTTGAGCTTTCTTGATGTGCTCGACAGCTGGCTGCGGCAACTTCTCATACTGCACACCATATTCAAGTGTGCCTGGAGTTGCAGAGGGTCGGTTTTCAAGTAGGAGGAAGTCCAGAGCTGATCTAGGCTTCCATCCCAAGTGCAGTTGGTTAGGACAAACGCCGGTACTGCTGTGTACAGCGTTGTTGTACAGGCTGGCGATGAGAGGCAACTTCTCATCCCAGTTATCCTGGCTGGGCTTGATGTAATGCCTCAGCAGATGTTGTACAACTCTGTTCATCTGCTCGGCCTGTCCGTTGGCTTCGGGATGATTCCCTGAAGTCATTTGAAGTTGACTGCCCATCTGCTCAGCAGTCTTCTTCCGCAGCTCACTTGTGAAGCGGACATCTCTGTCACTGACGATTGACTTTGGTAAACCAAAATCACGCACCCAGTTGTCCATGAACAACTTGATGACGTGGTCAGTCCGTGCGGTCTCTGGCATGGCAATTAGTCTAGCGTATTTGGTGAATCGATCAATGATGACAAAAATGTGTCTCTTGCCACTCTTACTAGTCACCAGGGTGTCCATGAAGTCCATGGAAACACGCTGTCCTGGACCAGCGGGGATAGGCAAGGGCCTTAGCAACCCAAGCGGTGCTTGAGTTCGCGGCTTGTCCCGCTGACAGATCTGACAGGTCTCCACATATTTCTTTGCATCTCCTAGCATTCCAGGCCACCAAAATCGTTGTACTAGATTAGCACTCGTCTTTTTGTAAGCAAAGTGTCCGGTTGCGTCATGACATTCTCCTAGAAACAAACTACGCAAACCTTCACTAGATGGATTCACTAATCTTTTACAACCGGCCTTATCAAGAAAGAGAAACCCGTCCACCATCACAAACTCATCTTCTGTGGCCTTGTCTTTCGCCTGAAGTTTGCGTATGATGTCCATCGTGACAGGGTCTTCCTGATAGGCTCCCACCAGCGATTGAGTTAGTTCCTCAGATACACCAAACTCACAAACTAGCGCCCCTAGGTAGTCTGCTCTACGTGACAACGCATCTATAACCTTGTTGTACTCTCCCTTCAGATAGTCTAGCTTGAAGTCATACTGATCTATGACCTCAATCCAACGCTTGAGTGCATCAGAAAGAGCCGGTTGAGTCTTGATCCATTTGAGGGTCTGATGGTCGGTTCTCAAGTAGAAAAACCGTCCCAATAGGAAGTGCCTCCAATGAACAAGTGCTTTGTAAAGAGCATAGCGTTCTCTTTCATAGGTGGACTTTGTCGGTTTCTTTGATGGCACCTTTTTCCTCATATACTCAATCGGTCTCAACTTTTTCCCATCCTGTTAAGCCAGCACTGCGCCAATGCCGTATTGGTTTGCGTCGGTGATCACTATGAATGGCTTCTGAGGATCGGGCACCATAAGAACCTCATGATTCATGAGTGCATGCTTCAATCGTTTGAAAGCAGCCTCGCACTCATCACTCCAGTCCCACGGCGTGTCAAGTCGAGTTAGATCAGTCAAAGGAGAGGCGACTGTAGAATAGTTCTTTACGAAGTTCCTATAGTAGCCGCACATTCCTAAGAAAGATCTGACCTCAGTAACAGTCTGAGGTCGTGGCCAGTCCCTGATACTAGCCACCTTCGCATCTTCCGGCCTAATACCTTCCGTGGATACGTCATGACCCAAGTATAAGATCTTAGTGAGTCCAAACTCACATTTCTCTAGGTTGACCTTATACTTGTGCTGTCGCAGGAGTGAAAGTACAGTCTCAACGTGTTGTGCATGCTCCTCGACAAACTTACGAAAGATAAGAATATCGTCGAGATAGACAACGACAAACTTATCTAAGTGGTCATGGAAGATTCTATTCATAGCATGCTGGAATGTACCCGGCGCATTGCAAAGGCCAAAGGGCATCACTACAAACTCGTAGAGACCATATCTGGTCTGAAAAGCAGTCTTGTGTTGATCCTCAGGTCTTATTGCGATCTGATGGTAGTCGGATTTTAAGTCTATCTTGCTATAGTACTTACATCCCTGCACCCTATCCAATAGGTCGTCTACGTGGGGTAGAGGCTCTGCATTTTTCACTGTGATGGCATTGAGGCCTCTATAATCAATGCACATCCTCAAGGTACCCCCCTTCTTTGGTACAAATAGCACTGAAGATCCATAGGGGGAAGTACTCGGCCGGATCCATCCCTTCTCTGTCAGCTCTTTCAGTTGTCGAAGTTCATCCAACTCAGCCGGAGCCATCCTATAGATCCTTCCCTTTGAGGTTTTACTCCCTGGAATGATTTCTATGGCATGGACAACTTCCCTATCAACGACTCCTGTGGGCTCCGTGAACAGATCAGGGAGCTTAGCAACAACGTGTTCTATCTCTGGGGGTGTTTTAACGGCCGCCTCTTTCTCAGAGACATACACTAGGTACATACCCTCCTCTTGGTTCTGTTTATAGTAATTATAGAACGCTGATGCACACAAGCAGCCATACGTATCAATTATACTACTGGCTTTAAACTTAGTCAGCCTCACTGTTCTTCCATCAGGCAACTTATGTTTTAGCACCTTCTTGTCCCAGTCAAACTGGGGCTTGGCAACCTCAAGGTAGTACATTCCTAACAGTATATCAAACGGTAAGTCGTCGCTAACCAGGAACGAAATCTTGTGATTAAGTTCCCCTCCTCCATAGGAGAAGGTACAGACTACATCCTTGATATAGTCTGTGACAATTATGCGCTCCTTATTGGCCAAAGTAGATGCTATAGGTCTACTAAGGTGCTGTACCCGGTTCTGTAGGTGCAGCCTTTCCAAGCAGTCGCGACTTATGTAATTCCGCATGGAGCCGATGTCTATAAAGGCACCACATTTGTGGCCCCCTACATCAACTTCCACAACGAAATGTTCCCCTCTAGGACCTTTCCTTAGTGCCACCCAAGATTCGCGAGGGTCCTTGCTTGACCACTCACTTTTCAAATCTTCTAAGGCTTTAGACACATCCAACGTACAAAGCATAGTTTGGTCTGGATGAGTCTGCAGGGTGACTAAAGAGTCATTAGCTATGGCCATCTCATGAAGTGGGGAGGGTATCTGGCCCACTTCACCATGAGTAGAAGCAGCTAAAACTTCCACCGGCCTCACGTATTTCCCGAGCTAGAATCCTGGGAAGAAGGTGCCCCCATCTTAGGAGGTATCTTCTGCGTGACCTTTGCGTTCTTGCACCTGCCACACTTCTTGATCAAGACCTGCCTTGACCCAATCTGCTACTTTGGCTTGATTGGAGGCGGCCTGCCCTTGACTCTTTTGATGGCCCTTCCCTCGGCCACCAGCCTTAGCCTTAACTACTGCGGCGAGGGTGCTACCCTCAACGATTTCCTCGCCGTCGTACTCTGAATAGTCCAACAGGTATGTGAGCTCTTCGATCTCAGTTTGAGTCCCATCGGACTCAACCATCACCAGCTTGCTCCCCTTCTTCTTCCATTCCTGTGGACTCTTCTTCTTCCTCGTGTCTACTGGAGTAGGTTGAGCACTTCCTAGAGTAGCCTCTAAGTCTAAGGCTTTTCTAGATAGTGTCTCAAACGAATGATACTCGAGGCGAGCCTCGCTGGGTAGTAAGTTCCTGAGATTCTCTGGGAGACATCTCACAAACATGGTCAATAAGACCTGGTCATCGTAGTGTATGCCGGGAACAACGATGATGCTCTCTACGGTAGTCATTAGCTCTCTGACTGACTTGAACTTTCGTTGGTCTAGTCTATGCATCGCATCGGTGGCAATTTGTGCCTGCTGCGGATTGTGCCAGCGAGCTTCTACCATTTCTAAGGACTGTTATAATGTAAGGGTCTTAGCCCAGTCTTTCATTCGTCGTCCGTACCCGGCCTTTGCTACTAATCCATCTAGCCATTTGGCTGCCGTACCCTCAAGGTAAGATGCAACAGTAATCACCTCCTCCTCCTGCAAAGTCCTCTTTGCCCTTACCCACACTGGAACCGTCCTCAACCATGTGTTAAGTTCCTCATCCTTCTTCTCTCCGGAGAAGGCAAGGGGCGGTTTCATAGGGGTCTTTGGGTACCATTGACCTTGCTATTGTCCCTGTTGAGGAACAGGTTGTTGTGGTGATGGTGTAGCAACCACCGCTGAGTCTGTGCAGCTGCTGCAGACGTACCACTTGCCTGTGTGCCAGCTTGTACCGGAAAGGGGCCTGACATCGCCGTTAACGGCAACGGCGACTGTGCTGCTGGCCGGAATCCTGGCCTTTGCAAAAGGTCCAAGATCTGGTCCAAAGAGTTCTGCATGAAATCGAGTCTGCTGTCCACATGCGCATGCACCGACAGCATACTGTTCTTCAATATTTTCATTTGGTCAGACATGGCTGACTCATCCAAACCCTCTAATGCAGCTTTGTCTGCCTCTAACGTATCAAGCCTGGCTGTTCTTTTTTTAATCTCTCTTTCTCTGTCGGTAGCTTGTTTCAGTTCCCTCTCTAACCGCTCGCGGATCCTTTCGACCTGTTGAAGCTCTAGGAGCTCCCTGCCACGTGGGGTTAATGGGCTTAACTGCGAGCCCGCCATTTGACTTGTGGACTGTCCAGCACCTATTGATCCGGAAGTACCCGCGGGCCCTGAGGGCATTCCCAACAGGGTCCCTGACGAGGATGCAGCAGAGGCTGTGCCGTTAGCCATTGCTGCTGCTCTGGCTGCTGCTGCCTCTTCTCTAGCTGCTAGGTTTGCTGCTGCCCTCGCTGCTGCAAGAGCACGGGCTCTACGTTCGGCACGAAGCCGTGCTTCGTCTCCCGGTTGTAGGG
>BFEA01000299.1:788854-815515 GCA_003427395.1 Chara braunii | reverse complement strand
AAAAAAAAAAAAAAAAAAGAAGAAGAAGAAGACAGCCGGGGTGAAAGGAGGCGAGGAAGGTGAAGGGGAAGAAGAGGGATCCGAGGAAGACGAGCCGGCAGCCATAGCTGACCGGAGGGTTGACCGGAGGTGTTGACCGGCGGTTACTGGAGTTGATCGGGAGTTGACCGGGGCTGATAGCAGCGTTGACCGGGGCTGATAGCAGCGTTGACCGGCATTGACCAAGGCTGTTGACCAAGGCGTTGACCAAGATGTTGACCAAGCTGGAGTTGGTAACATCTCGCCAAGCTCTCAGCCTATCCCTTGCCCTATGGATGTGCACACACCTCTTGGTACTTGCTGAGTCCTGTCTGTCTGTCTATTCTTTCTGCATTGAGTCTCTTCTGTCCTAGGTGATAGTACTCTGTGGATGAAGGATAGGGTCTTGTTGACCAAACCCACACGGGATGAGTAGGGCTAAAAGCCGTGTCTGACGACTTGACTGTCCCGGAGGTCAAACCCTCCCAAGGACCGGTACTGACCGGTGGGCTGCTCGGTGTGGCACGGTAGGCCTCGAAATCCAAGCTGTGGGCTGCACAACATACCGTCGAAGGCTTGAGAGACCTGCTGATCGCGTCGTCCTGTCTGCGACGTTAAATAATTCCCGAGGAGTTCGGGGGATCTCCTTAAATGCCTCCTAATCAGCAACAGGTCTAGTAGTGACAGCCATAGTTAGGTCTAGGCTAGAGACCATAGTTGGCGGGGTCCTTGTCAGGATTATGTAAGTCCATAGACTGAGTCGGTAGGTTTGTCAGTCAGGGGTTAGAGTCTACGTGGTGAGGTTTGGAACCACTAATCCGGTTGTACACTTATCACCATGGTTGAGACCCGTAGTGGGTTATAGACACTAGCCCCTACAGCAAGGAGCAGCAAGAAAAGATGGCCGCCTGAGTGAGAGAAAACAGAGAGAGGAAAGAGCGCGAGAAGCAGGCGAAGCTAAAGGCTATTGCAGACGAGCAGGCGGCGAAGATGAAGGAATTATAGGAGGAGATGGAGAAAAAGAAGAAGGTTGTTGAAGAAGAAGCGGTAGCAGAAGAAGAGAGAGAGAATGAGGATTGAGAGTGGAGAAGGGAGCAGCGGTGGCACGATGAAGAGGGATACAGATGTTGAGATTGAGAAGAAAATAAGCAAGTGGGTCGTTAATTTATCGTTGGGAGAGGATGAGGAGGCAGAATCTTACGTGACTGAGGATGAGAGGGCTGCGCTAGCCAGGGAGCTAGCAACAATGACAGATCCAATGGAACGGCGAGAAAGGGAGGAGGAGCAAGAATTGGCGTGGAAGCTGAGGATGAAGAGGGAGAAGAAGAGGAGGAGAGAGGAAGTGAGCAAACTGACCGCAGAGGTGGCAAAGGTGCAGGAATGAAGAAAGGAAGTGTTGGCCCAACCTGATGATAAGGCCAAGTGGGACAAGGTGTTGGGTTACCTGGAAGTGTTGAGCAAGGCCTGGATGGAGGAGCGCCAGGCCAGTTGGAGCCAGGATGTAGCCTTGAGTGTCATGCGGTCAAGGTTTAGGGAGTTTGCGCGCGAGATCGTCACCCACATTGGGGGCGAAGTAAAGCAGTTGAGGGACAACGTAGGGAAGTTCTGTGAAGGCGTCATTGAAGGTGCAAAAGCCATAGCCGCTGTAGATGGCGAAGCCAGACCCCGTAAGGACCCAGTTAAACTTAAGTTCCCGGATGCGTACGGGTGAAAGAAGGAGGAAAACTTTGACAATTGGGAAGCCAGTGTCAACAGTTATATATATCTATAGCACATTCTGAGTGAGGAGCAAGTCCTCGTGGCCTTTCAGGCCCTTAAGGATGAGGCGGCTAGTTTTGCCAGGTCCCTTGCGCGCACAGCCGGTTGTGAAAACAACCTGGTTGCTTATTCAAGAGTCACCCCCCTTCCTCAATTCTTCAAGCTCCTGAAGGAGCGATTCGCAGACCCAACGAGAGGCGTTCGCGCCTCTGATAAGCTACAAACGATCCACTCGCGACAGTGGAGGAGTGCAAGAGCACTCAAGGGTACTATGGACGACTTGGTAGCCGTCCCAGACCATGGGGTCACTGAGACCCAATTGGTCCAGTTATTTTATCGTGCCATGCCAGAGACCCTAAGGGGGCATTTCTTCGACAAGTCCCAACAGGCCGGCATCACATATGATGCATTGAGTAGAGAATTCGTCCTGTATCGAAGTCCATGCCAGTTACCACTTTCTGGCACAAGGACTTAGGTAAGGGAAAGCAATGGAAGGGTCGTACCATCTCAGGCCAGGTGAGGGCCAAGGATCACATGATCCTTACCTTAGAAGAAGGTGGTACTGATGAGGTCCCATATAGTCAGATTGAGTGGGGCCTAGAGGAAGAGGATAGTAGTATGGTGCAGGGGAGTCCTACGCTGCTGTCGCGGATGGAGGGAGGCCGCCAGTTAGAGGAGGAGGCCAGGGCCAAAGGGGCCAGGCCATGGGAGGCCGAGGACTGGGCGCACAAGGGGTTGGCGGACAGGGAAACCGCCAAGTGGGAGGTAGGGGTCAAGGTCCCCCGCCAAATCGCCAAGGTTCCAATCGGTCCCCACAGCGAAGAGGTGGCAGGGCACCTCAAGGAGGATGGCACCCAGGCTTGCCACAGGGCAGGCCCTGGGAAGATTTGGGCTTGGACCAGGGGTTATGGCAAGAACGCGTGAACTTGGGTCAATGCGTGTTTTGTGGTGACCCAGCTCACGTAATAAAATTTTGTCCAAAGTATAGACAGGCCCGTTGGGCTGCCCAACAGCCAAAAGGCAGCCGCCAGTAGGGGTCGCAACTGCCCCTACTTCAAGGCCATGTGAAGAAGTGAGCGCGCGCAAACAGGACACTCCCAACCCACATGAGCCTATGGCAGAGGTTGTAGGTCCGTGGCTAGATAGTTGTCGAGAGACTGCTTGTGTTAGCGTCTCTTTAGGCACGTCCCTCACAGGTGTGGCGGAAGAGTTAAAAGGAGAGGATGCCAGCCTGGGCCAACATGAAGAAAGAGAGTGAAGGACAACTGATTTTGGTAGACATAGAGGTGTTTAGAAGTAGAGTAGGGGCCCTTATAGACTCAGGGGCCACCCGCAGCTATATTAGCCGCAGAGCGCTGAAAAAGTTAAGGCTAGGATTAAAAGTCCAGAAATTGGCAGACCCCATAGTCAGTGTCCTCGCAGACAACCGCACAATGCGTGTTGAGGACTACGTAGAGGGAGTCCAGGCGTACTTTCGCCTAGAGAAGGATGGGAAGGTGGAGAAAGTTCTCCATTCCCTGACTCTCCTTGTACAGGATGACCTTCCTTTCGATGTAGTGTTGGGAATGGATTGGGGAGAGGCAGCAGGGGCCACACTCCATTTGAGAGAGCACGAGTGTAGGCTCCCTAGTCCATCAGGCGAGGTCAAGATTGCCCGCCTGTTTCATGTGCCAGGTGTAGACAACACCTTGGCAAATTGTTGTCTCAGTGCTCCCGCGTTCGCGCGATTAGTGAAGGAGCGATTAGAGGAACAGGTCTTTGTAGTTTATGTTAGACCTGTCACTGAGGCTAAGGAAGCTGCTGGAGGAATTCAAAGACTTGACTGAGTTGCCGACAGATCCAACTATAGCCAAGCTGCTGGAGGAATTCAAAGACTTGACTGAGTCGCCGACAGGAGTAGTGTCGCGACCCATCCAACACAGGATAGAGATAGAGCCTGGCAGTAGAACTCCTAAAGGCGCAATTTACAGGATGTCCCCTAGAGAGTTAGAGGAGCTTCGTAGGCAGTTAGACGAGCTCCTGGAGAAAGGTTGGATCAGGCCCAGTTCGTCTCCTTTTGGAGCACCAGTTCTGTTTGACCCAAAGAAGGAAGGAGAGCTTCGTATGTGTATAGACTATAGGGGCTTAAATGCGATTACTGTGAAGAATGCTGAGCCGCTGCCCAGGATAGACGACCTCCTAGATCGGGTGCAGGGTTGTAAGTATTTCTCCAAGATAGATCTGAAGTCCGGCTATCATCAGATAGAAGTCCATCCTGATGACCAGTACAAGACTGCGTTCCGGACTCGTTATGGGCACTATGAGTTTATAGTAATGCCTTTTGGACTAACCAACGCACCAGCCACCTTTCAGCGTTGTATGAATGATCTGTTCAGACCATGGTTAGACAAGTTTATAGTAGTCTATCTATATGGCATCTTAGTTTTTAGTAAGACCCTCCAGGAGCATCAGGGTCATCTGAGGCAAGTCTTGGAGAAGCTACGAGAGGCTAACTTCAAGATCAACGCAAAGAAGTGCGAGTGGGCCAAGACACAAGTCCTGTACTTGGGCCACGTGTTGGACAGAGATGGCATTAAGCCAGAGGACAGCGAGATCGCGACGATTAGAGACTAGTCGACGCCCCACACATTGACAGAGTTGCGGTCGTTTCTAGGCCTAGCTAATTATTATAGAAAGTTTGTGAGGAACTTCTCCACTATCGCCGCTCCCCTGCGCAGATTGCTTAAGAAAGAGGCAATCTGGCAATGGGACAAGGATTGTACATCTGCCCTCAAGAGATTAAAGCGCGCACTAATAGAGTACCCTGTCCTCAAAGTAGCCGACCCGTCTCTGCCTTTTGTCGTCACCACGGACGCAAGTCAGTATGGGATAGGCGCCGTGTTGCAGCAGGATGACGGCAATGACTATAGACCCGTAGAGTTCATGTCAGCGAGGATGCCCTCAGAGAAGGTTGCCACCTCGACGCACGAGAGAGAAGTCTACGCCCTCAGGCAGGCCTTAGAGCACTGGAAGCATTATCTGTTGGGAGGCACTTCAAAGTGTATTATGATCACGAGACCCTTAGATGGTTAAAGACTCAGGCCAAGATGACACCTAAGTTGACTAGGTGGGCCGCAAAGATAAACCAATATGACTTTGAGCTTAAGCCAGTGAAGGGCAAGTACAACGTAGTTGCGGATGCTCTAAGTAGGAGATCAGACTACTTTGGAGCCATAGTACACTATCTAGATATAGGGAGAGACCTGTAGGAGAAAGTGAAGCAAGCGTATGCGCAGGACCCTATCTATAGCGACCTCCTAAAGAGAGTTAGAGAGGCCCCGAAGACTGAGCCAGATTACCGCACTATAGACGGATTGCTGTTTGAGAAGACTAACGTATTTGACCGCCTGTGCGTTCCCAACAGCGAAGAGATCTGCAGTTTGATCCTAGGGGAATGCCACGATACCGAGGGACATTTCGGTTGGCAAAAGACATTAGCCAATCTAATGCGTGCGTATACCTGGCCAGGAATGAAAAATGATTGCATAGAGTATGTCCGCAGTTGCAAAGTACGCCAGCGTAATAAGACTACTACGCGCGCACCCCTTGGTCTTCTCAGACCCTTGCCTATTCCGGATCAGCCGGGAGACTCAGTGTCCATAGACTTCATGGACACCCAAGTCAAAAGTAGACATGGTAAAAGACAAGTCATGGTCATAGTTGACCGATTTAGTAAGTATGCAGTTTTTGTTCCTTTGCCTACAGAGGCACATACAGACTTAGTTATACAGAAGTTTTTTGACTTTTGGGTTAGTGAGAATGGAATCCCATTGTCGATAGTTAGCGATAGAGACAGTCGTTTCACCAGTCAGAACTGTCTACGGATCTAAGCTATTGATGTCGTCTGGCCGCCATCCAAAGACAAACGGTCAGACTGAATAGATGAATAAGATCCTACAACAAGTTATGCGCATGTACATTAGACCAGATCAGATCAACTGGGATGAGATGTTGCCTAAGGTAGCTAGTGCATACAACAACAGCGTGCATCTATCCACCTGCCGCACTCCCAATGAGCTGCACAAGTCCTTTAGACCACACAGACCGTTTGAAGGACTGAAGCGGGATCAGATTCACAGACTACTGCCCGATACCAGGGAGTTTGCAATACATCACGAGAAAGAATTAGCAATTGTTGTTGAGAACCTCCGGAAGGCCCAGCATAGGATGATAGAACAGGCTAATAAGCACCGTCGCCCATCACAGTTTCAAGTAGGCGACTTAGTCTGGGTCAAGGCAAAAGAGTTTGCACCTGAAGAAAACATCTCGCAGAAGTTACTGCCTGCATATAGAGGACCGTGGCCGGTTCTAGAAGTCAAGGGCGGAGAGGATGGACCGTCCTACACAATAGAAATTCCAGCACACCTTCACACATACCCTGTGTTACATGCTTCAAAGTTGTTGCCGTGTGTCCTAAGTCAACAGTTCCCTTCAAGAAGACCCATGATTCCTCCGGATATGGATGGGAGTTATGACATTGACGGCATTGTAGATGAGGATGTGTTCACAACAGGAGGTAGAGGTCGTCCCCAGAAACAGTATAAGGTCCGGTTTGCTTATCAGGAGCCGGAAGACGACCGCTGGTTTACAAGAACAGAACTCCTAGAGACAGCTCCCGACATAGTCAGAGCCTACGAGCGCGATAAGAAAAGCAAAGGTCCTGCCTTGGACTGAAATATTCTCGGAGGACCTTGAATTTAGGACGACGGGAGTGAAACGGTTTTCACCTTGTAGCAATAGCAGATGCAGTACCCAGGGTTCGATCCCTAGACCTCACCCTACCCATGTACAGTATTGGTGGTAGACCCCGAGAGTTGGACCGGTGACCTGTGTATTCGTAGACAGTTGGTAGGTCTGTCATAGGTCCATAAGCAGCAGAGGTTCGATCTGTAGGTCTATAGAGTAAAAGTCTTAGCAGGTTCCAGAAGTCTAGCTGTAGTCCTTCTAGARGGTCGGCAAGTGGGCAAGYGGTCAAGTGGCRAGGCAAGTGGTGGACTAAACTGCARTGCAATCGCAGTACRACGACGGTAGGATAGCAGTGAGTCCACAKACAGTCAGMSGTAGGGTCCAGTCAGTCCCAGTCCGGTCCAGCAAGTACCACGGGGTACTRTGAGCACCATGGGCCGATGGCAAAGGGCAGACCAACGAGTTTCCAAAGTATAAATCAAGAGGCAGCGCCCAGCCTTTCATTCATTCCTGCGTGAGCCATGCGGAAGCGCTGCCACAACGACTTGTGCAAGGAGGTCTGCAGTGAGCCCGGAGGGTGCAGTGGACAAGAGAGGAGGAGTTAGCATAGCGATAGGGTAGAGGCAGCCATAGCTGCCATAGTTGTAGTTAGAGTGAAGTGTGTGTGTGTATGTGTGAGTGTTCAGAGGATCGCGTGTGGGATATCCAGGGTGATCCGGTGTGTGTGAACAGTGAGTTGTTTGGGCGCTGAGTCGCCATAGCCTGTTGAAAGTGAACTCGTATCTGGAAGCCATATCTCTGAGTTTTGTGTGGGCGCATGTCGCCAGTTTGCTGCGCTACTGTTTACATGCATGAAAAGTGTGAATGAGAACGAGTCTGATTGCATCAACAGTTGCATTGTCAATTTGTAGGCAGATAGTAGCTGTGTGGGAAGTAATCTGGGCGCCAAGTGCCAAGTAGGGGGAAGGGACTGGACACTTATGTTGGTGATGGCGAGAGTAAGCTCTCATTCACATAGGGTTTCAGTGTTTCGATTCTACATTGGTGTAATATTGGTGCAACGCTGCTTTCTGGACACTGTGAGACTTTATGGCTTTCCATGTGATTGTGCATGCTGGATACTGTCATCTCGCTATTGCTCATTTTCCTTGCAATTTGGTATCGGAGCTGGTTCGAACTACACTTGCTGGTTCTTCGCAATAGCTGTTCGGTGCTCCGCATGCTAGAGTGGGGCAGTGATAATGCTTAGGCGTTGAACAATAGGCGGCCCAGGGTCGTGTGGACGCGTCGGGAAGGCTATGAGGTGACATAGGGATGTACGCTGGGTGTTGTGAACTTGCTGATGTGGCATTTAAGCCGAGGTGGAACTGCATTTCGTTGTTTGTTGTGCCAAGGCAAAGACCGGTCATCATAAATGCATGTCAGGTTGCCCGTGAGAAATTTGTGGTTGGGGGCAGCATTATAAGGTACGTTGCTCTCTTCCTTATCTACCCTCTTCATTACTTCTTACCGTGAGAAAGTGAGTTCTGTCTTGAGAGTCCTCTCATTGTGAGGTGTTGCGAGCGCTCAACCTTGAGAGTCGACATTCTTCCTAGGCAGCAAGCTGGTGGGAGACGGGCAAAGCCTCTATAGGGCCCTAGACGAAGCACTCGGGTCACGGTCACCATGCCAACCCGCTAGGACTACACACATGCTTTGCTGCAAGTCCTTGGTTCTGCTTGCTGCGCAATGGAGGTCATGCTGGGCATGCCAGCCCCATAAGAGACGCTCACCAGACCATCTATAAATATTTCTGGCGGGTTCCAGTTGAACCCTGGCTGTGATCGTCGTCCTGTCTGTGACATTAAATAATACCTGAGGACCTTGGGGGCTGTCCTTAAACTGCCTCTTGATCACCCAGATCAATGGGAAGTAAGGCTCGTTGCATGCGAGGATAAACAAGGTGCATGGCTGGCAGGCTTCGTATAGACTTGGGGCACAAGGGTGTGACGGATTGCACACCTTTAGACACACTGCTCAACCAGATGCTCAAGACGATGACACAAGTGACTACTCAAGAGGGATACAGGGGGAGGGAAGATTCTAGCAACTGTTCGCCGCTGGACTAATTAGGCAAACTACCATCCAACATGCATCTCCACAGGTAATTTATTTTTATTTTTGATTATTTAGCTGTACGAACTTGGTGACAACTGACAAACAACTGCAGATAGGATAAACCATTCCTTGCTGCATTGCATTCTGTTTTAGAATAATCTAAAAATAAAAATAGAGTTACCTTTAGGACCTGACATTGGTTGCTGGTTACCACTTGACTACTTTTCTCTAGGCTGACCAAGTTAGCTGACTATTATTATCGGTTGGGTGTCATGTTGAGGTAGGATTTAGTGTGAGTTCTAGTTCAAATCACACACCACTGTAGCTCATGAGTGAAGCAGTTAGCAGTGAGGAGGAGGAACAATTAGTGGAAGATCTTAGAGTTACTCGCAAAACTGCTCTCAGTCGACCGATCACTTTCCAGGAGTTCGGTCCAGGAGAGGAAAGGAGGTTGCCGAGGGAAGCCAGGGAGAGGGTGGCATTACAGAGGTCTAGGGCAGCAGCAGCCAGCGCCGAGGCCGCAATGGCTACCACCTCTACCATGTCACAAGCCTTATCCCATTCCTCTTCGTTAGGAGTTAGTCAGGGTGTCTCTCAGGGTTCCGTTAGTCAGTCTGTTGCTTCGCAAGTCAGCCACCAGTCTCCTCTCACGCCAGAGGATTTTGAGATCCTCCAAGTGAAAGCCCTTCATGATGAGTTGCGGCAGCGGTTAAGGGAAGCAGGAACGAGAAGAGAAAAAGCAATATTGAGAAAAGCTAGACTAGGAACTAGGAGGCAGGAGTTAGGAAGACTAGAAGCACTGGACGAGTCAACACTGGATCCTGCGATTTAGTCATTGTGTCGCTCGTTTCCTTGCGTGGCAGAAACGCAGGTTGTTCAACAGGAAGTGCTGGTTGAACTAGTGGCCGGCCATAACCAAAGTTTGGCTGCATTGCATGCTCCTCGCCCAATGATGAGGAAGCCTCAGTATTTTGTAGCTCCCCCTTCGGTTGTGGGTCCCTCAGTAACGCGTCGCCGGTAGGGCCCTCCTTTTCCCCTATGTTTGGCATGCCTCCTTCAAGTGGTTTAGCGACAGTTAGTGGTCCGGTTCATAGCACTTCTCCCGTACCATCAATGGCGGTGGCAGCTACAGTCCCATCGTCAGGGCAAGCTCAAGTTAGCATGCAGCAACCTGTCTCAGCGGCTATGCAGCAGCAATCACCAGGGTCAATCCAACCCATGCAGTGGATGCCCAAGATTCCCTTGTTGAGTCCTGATCCTTTCTTTGGCGATAAGAAAAAGGATGAGCACCTGGACACCTGGGTGAGGACTGTGCCTACCTATGTGAGGCACAAGTTCACAAGACCAGAGCAAGAAGTTATAGTTGCTGCTTCCTTTTTAGAGGGCTCTGCAACGCGATGGTTGAATGGTCTAGTGCAGCAACAGGGCTATGGTAAGAACTTCGATGTCCGGGCCCCGGCCTAAACATTGGAGGACTTTGTACGGACTGTGTACAATAGGTGGCATGATCCTCAAGGGGGCTCAAAAGGCCACTGATGCACTATTCAGTCTCGGTTCAAACGATACCGGACAATGCTTGAAGTCATGGGCGTCGTAAAACGTTTGATTGTGGTGCCTGGTGTGCAATATGACCCTCAGGTACTCCTCACAACTTATTTGAGATGTCTGCCTACAGACATGAAAAATAAGTTGGTGGACGAGGCCTCCATCGATGTGCATAACTTCGCTACTTTCAACAAGAAAGCCTTCGATATAGAGGCTAAACTTGGGACCGCTCACCGGGGACCAGCGGTGTCGAGCGCATCGGCTCTGCGCACTCGATTACCCCTCAATGCCAAGCATGATAGTGCAATCATCGGGGCAATTCAGATACTATCCATCCGTTTGATCCTATCTACGAAAACAATTTTTTTTTAAATTTTTTTTACCCTTGTCGAGTCGTATAACCACGATTCTAACATATGGACAACTCGACGTGGCCCCTGAATGTCATAAGAAGGTGCGTCTAACCGAGATAAAGTTGTCGGCCCTCGCGGTGTCGGAGGGCGCGGTGTCCCGGCCCTCCGCTGCGAACCAGTCCATCCGCTCACTTACCGCTGCGAACCAGTCCATCCGTTCACCTATTGCCATAACCCCGGCACCAGTCCGCAGTGTCGTGTGGGACTAGCAGACCCAGAATACTGGGCTTTCCCGTGGTACCGCGCAGGTCCGGCACCTTGCCTTGCAGTGTATACCATTGTGAAACTGAAGTGACATCGGGGTTGCCTAGTGTGATGGAAAAGGGGGTAGCATGGTCAGCCTCGTGTTGGGCCTTGACAACTATGATCTGCGCTAAGTGCAGAAGTGGGATAGCGATAGTCGATTTGTTTCTTTTTTACTGCACGCTGGGCCCTTATAGTCGTGTTCTGGGGTAGGTGCAGAAGCGACAGTCACCATTAAAAGAAAAGGGGAGAAGTGGAAAAGGGGAGAGGCCGCGCGTCAGATCTGTGCCCTTATCTGGATCGTCATTTTCATCGGGAGCGATTCAGTGGTACGAACAGCGTTGACGCTGTGCTTTTCCTCTTTTCTTCCTTTTTCCTTTTTTGCTATTATTATTATTATTAACTCATTACTACCAATTTCCTTACTTGATTTTCCTCCTTTGTCCTTTTTGCGAGGACCTAACGGTTCATTTATGAACCATGATAGAGAACTGGTGGCTCAGGCCGGCTAACCTTTCGTATTTTATTGTATCACAGAAGTGACCGGCTGAACGCCGCGCAGTAAGACCCCAAAAGAGGGGCAGCCCGCGACCGCTTCGGTAGGAGGCCTATCACCCCCTCGCAGGAGGTCATAAACCCCCTCCTTGCCATCGGACGTGGGTACCCGTCAGGGGAAGCCCAGTAGTCCCTTATGAAGGAGGGAGAAATGCCGTCAGGAAACTCATTATGGAACCAAGGTCGAAATTGTGTTTTTTTTTTACACCAGACTCGACGCGACCGACGACTGACAATAAAGGGCTTTGAGGGTGATATGACCGTTGTGGCCCTCGCCTTATTAGTTGAATTTGTTTCTTTCTTTTAATTTTAATTTTATCTTA
Organism: Chara braunii; assembly: GCA_003427395.1. Lineage (NCBI taxonomy): Eukaryota > Viridiplantae > Streptophyta > Charophyceae > Charales > Characeae > Chara > Chara braunii. The sequence continues at coordinate 803,838 of BFEA01000299.1, read as the reverse complement.
TTTTATCTATTCTCTAATCGATCCAAAGACGGTTTTTCGTTTAGAACTCGGGTAGCCCTACTTGTGGCGACCCTATAAGAAAGGGGGGCATGTCGTGCTACACGCAATGGACCAGCCGTGCCTGACACGAGGATGGAGTTGTCGCGATTGGGAGGTGATGTTGCCATTCTTGGGGCTCCGTGTCGAGTGTCTTAAGTGTGTTGCAGAGGTGTAGGCGGGCGTAGGCCTCAAGCGTCGGCTATCACGGGAGAAGTAGCTATGGCACGTAGCAATGGCGTTATTGGGTATAGGCCAGGGCATTTGAGATTCTACTGGAGTTGGGAGCCTATGTGCGAAGAGGGGGCTATAGTGGACGCCTGCCTGAGCTACAGTAAAAGTGACGGGCAGGCAAGGTTAAAGATAAACGTCTACGGAGGGAAAGAACAGGAGATGAGGGAAGATGAGAAAGTGCAGGAGGTGGTTACCGAGGCTCGCAACAGGGCCGAGCGGAGGTACCGACGAGATGGGGTAACTGCTGCTCTAAAAGTTACTGTTACTTACCATGAAGAAGAGACTTCCACGAGTACGACCGAGAGAGAACAGCAGGAGCTGAACCGAGACTCGGATGCTGGATCTGAGGCCAGCGATGCGCAGACCCGGTCTTGGCACGGGCTGGAGCAGTGGCGGAGGGAGCATCCGCCGACCGAGTCTGTAGAGGACGGGTCAGAGGCCAGCTCGGGTCAGCAGCGAGAAGGCAAGAGGCAGTTACAAGTGAGAGAGACGGGCCTGTGTGTGCGCGCGTCGTGCGACTGATGGACGAGAGCTCAGTTGGTCATCAAGGAGAGAGTGTCTTTTTTTTAAGGGGTGTGTGGTGGAGCAGTGGCGTGGGTTAATCTCCCATGCGGGGACCTGGTCTTGCGAGATAGTTGTCTCATGTCTGATCAGTGCAGCGCATACAAGAGGGAGAGAGAAATGAGGTGAAACAAGCAGCGTGTTACGCGTGGGTAACTGGTTGACGTTATCACACTGGGAAGGAAGGGCGTGCTTGAGGGGGACGAGATCAAGCACCTACGTGAGTGTTTTGGACTGACCGGGGCAGTTGACCTTGTTCCACTCACTTGAACCGTGACATTGTGCGAATCGTGACATTGTGTGAACCGTGACATTTTGCGAACCGTGACATCGTGAGAACCGTGGCATTGTGTATGATAGTGGGAAATGCATACACACAACGGGCAATTGTGATGCGCATTGACGGAGAGGGGCTCTCGATCGTGCTTGCTACAAGGGGCGATGATATGTGAGGGTCTACCCTCTTTCCCAGGTTGCTGTATGACATCAATGGTGTAAAGTGAGCTAGGTGCCAGCAATGCGAGCGAAAGGAGAGGGAAGTCAGACCTTCGGGGAACCTCTGAGAGAGACATGCGAATGATAGAGGTTGTTGTCATCAACTATCAAGCAAGGCGTGCATGAACTTCTCATTCGTCTGTCATAGGAATGAGCGTACCTGAAATTGGTGCCACTCTCCAGCTATGACCAACTTCCTGTGTGTGAACCCTGTCCTCTGTCACACTCTCCCTTCCAACAGAGAAGATGCTTGGGGCTCAGTAATCTGAACACGACTGGTGGGTAGTTTTTGATGGACGTGAGGGACGCAGAGAGACGGGTGCGGTAAGAAGAAGGTCAACTCGAGAGTGGGGGAGTGTTATGATTAGACAGTAAGGACGGGCCTGGCTTGCAAGGTATTAGTGAGGGGGAAAACCCTTGCTGAGACGAGATGCCCAACTGGTGGGTGCGCGCCTTTCACAAGAGAGGCGCATGTACCTCGCGACGAATGTCACGCACCTGCATGTGCAGCCGGCACTGTCCCCTATCACCCGTATCTTCTTGTCGGAATAACAAGTCCAAGTTGGCGCAGCTACAGGCTAGAATGAGAGCGAACACGATGTTTAGCGATTCGTTTGTGTTAAGAATACGTCTATGCGAGTAAAGCTGTAATCGCAGCAGAAACCCTTACTCTCAGGTTGTGACGTATTCTTAACACAAACGAATCGCAGCAGAAACCCTTACTCCCAAGTTGTGATCGGATTGCCAGATAAGATTCCACACCCCTTGTAAAGCCCGTCTATTTCACTTCGTCTCCATCCTTTATCCTAATCCATACTAAGCGACGGTCACTTGGGGTAGTTGAGCCCACCTCCTCGTGGAATCGAGTGAATCAAAGGAAGACTATGCTTTAAACATTCAATTTGGAAAGGAGATCTCTTCATTCTTTTCAACATGTTTTCTTTTCTGAGTAATTAGTAATGATGTGAGTTGTCCAAATCAGGTGGGTCGAAATCGACTCACTCCCCCTGGAGGGACGGACAGGAGTAGACTGATTAAACTCGCTCTTACTAACTGATGGGAAATGGGGCGGGAGTGCTTAAGAAGATTACTTACTTTCTCGTTAGGTTCTTGCTTGACGGAGACTAAGTAAGAGCTCTGTGTGCCTCGCTGGTACTCAGGTGGGTAAGGATGAAACAAGCTTGTCTAAAATGCGAGCTTAGTCTACAGTGACGCTCTGCATTGTGCGTGAACGAGGGTCGTGCGTTGTTTCTTCCCACTTGGTACCCTGCGAGATCCTTGAATGTGGCTACCCCTGGAGACATGTCGTGTAATAGTTGAATGACGCTTCCTATAAAAGAAACAATATGCATGGGGATAAGAGTGATCATTACTGGCCCTGGTTAGTATTCTTTGCTGCATGGGATCATGTTAACAAAACAAGCGTTTACCCTATCGAAATTATGAGACAAGTCGGAATTGCAGACGAACCCTCGGTCTTCTGGTATTATAAACAATTTTAGAAAGTTGGGGAAACCGAAAAGTATCATTCACTTTAGTCACAGGGTCATTCTAAGGTCGTCCCCTGCTCCTTTATTGGGAGCTGTATCGACTTTTAGCTCCAAACTGGTACTGGCGAATTGGTGTTCAAAGATCTGCTCAACAAAATTACTCATCACTCCCTAGCATCTGGGCCAGTTTTTGGTGATGCAGCAAGTATTCATCTCCAACTAGGGGCCTACTCTACTCTGTATATGAATAAGAGACACATCTGGTAGATCCCTGTACTGTGTATGGAAGGGGAGGGATCACCTGGGGTGAGGCTACTGTGATGACGTGTTGGGTGTTGCCTGAAGCGTCTTCGCTGCGGGAGGCGTTGTGCCTGTCGGTTGATTGAGGGCTGCCCTCTGTTGCGCCTTGACCTATACACAAACAGAGGGAGCCTGACTAGTGCTCTGCTTTATACATGAGAAAACAGTGTTTGGCGGTCTCTGTGCTATTGGCGAGTGAGTCTCACTCAACCTTGGATTCAGGGGGGAATGTTAACAGCAGACAGACCGATGGAAGTAATCACTTGACTGTGTCTGGATCACCATTCTTAAACTCAGTTTGGGGATACCCCTCCGCAAGTTGCCTTTGGTCTATTCTTCGGCTATCACCAGATTAAAACCTAGTGCCGACTGCAAGTGTTTAATGATTGGGTAGGCCCCGGGCCAATCGGCCAATTGCCTTTTTATATTCTCAGTTCCCGACGCCAATACCAAGTCATTCACTCCTATAGAACAAACGAGAGACTGTACGGCACACTCTCATCCATTGGGAGTATCGATCAGGCAGGAGGGTTTATCGATAACTAGTAATGGACTCTCCCTAATGAACACCTCCTAGAGACTGTTCTGAACCCAGCTGAGGGTGGATGGCATGCAACCCACCGCAAGGGCAACCGGGCAAGAGAAGAGAAGTTGAGGCAGACTATATTGCATCATTTAAAGGATCAGATGAGAAAGAGTGCCTAACACTGTTGAGAGACGAAGTGTAATTGAGTATGTAGCGCATTACCGGAACCTGATCAGGAAAACAATCGGTGTGGTCACTCCGTCGAAGACAATCAGATAGAGAAGAGATAGATTAGAAAAGCCATCAATAATAGTCGTTCGCTTGAGACTATCCTGGCCATTTTCAATAAGGATACTTCCCAGAAATCGTCTCAAAGCTTTCGTTCTCGTTTTTTGACTTTAGTAAGGCCGAGGGCAAGTGGTCTTAAGCAGCGCTGCTGTGCGGAATACAAATGGGACAGAGACCATGAAGGAAGAGGGTGTCCTCGTGATGAAATGTGAAGTTAGTAAAGACAAGTATGAAGGATGGGAAACAGAGGCTGGTCAAGTTATGAAAAATCTTAAGCCAATTCTGAGAGAGCATGCGGTTCAGAGGATCGGTAGAGAAAGTCACATAGAATATGTATTTTATTTTTACAGTCTCGTGGGGAAGCTCCACAACACAGGTTCATTTCTAGAAACAGTGGAGCAAGCCAGGGCAAAGCTCAAGTGAGTGTAAGGGTGTTGGATTTTTGCCTGTTGGACTTTTGCCCTGAAAATTCCGCCAGCTTTCCATGCGTCAAATGCCAATTAGCAGTTTTCCCTCAGCACTCCGTAATCAAGTGATCAGAATTCGGTGATTCATTACCTCAACGACATTTAGTCGTCTGGGTTACTCGAGGCTCTCAACCAGAATCAATTGGTACTCAGTCATCCTCCTTGTTTTGCATCAGAGACCACTTCAGGTTAGACAGTTCCCCCCCTTATTTCAAAGACATTGGATCAGTTCCAACGCTTAGCAACGACACATGAGTTCGGTCCAGTCATCCTCTGTCAGTGAGTCTGTTTTGGCCAATCTCAACAAGATAGCTCTCAAGGATGCTGTCTAGTATTGTTACGTCAGTGCGACTGGCTTCAGGCAAGGGGACCTGTCAATCTATGTCGTCCTCACCAGATTTGCAGGTGATACCATTCACGACCTGAGACTCTATATGAAAAATGGGAAGGAGGCTCATGAGCATTTTGATTCAGTCTGGGTTTCAGCATCAAGATACCTTGAGGAGAAAGAGAGAGAGTTTAATGAGGGTGGAATCAAATTGGTTCGTAGCTTCGGGCCAAAGCTCTACACAGACTACCCCAAACCTCCAGTCCCCTTCCTTATCACAGATGGCTCTTGCTGGAGAGACTTGGTAGAACTACCCAAGAAGTATAGTCAAAGCAAAACCACTCAAAATCTTCACTAAACTATGACCAACCATCATATAGGCAAATAATCATATTCCTAGACTTAGTGTGCAAGAACAATAAGAAATTAGTTCAAGAAGTACTAAAAAAGGTGCTAGTGGCAAAGGTACGCCTTGAGGTAATAGAAAACTCAAAAAATGAAGTCCATGAGTTTGAAATCCCACTATAGTAAGCCCAATAAAAAGAGATAATGAAAGACCAAGGGTGACCACAAAATGACAAGCACGTTCTGAGTGTTGCGACCCATTCGTGTTTGTTTCAAAGACACTATTATAGTATCACCTATAATAGTTCTTTGTTTTTTGAAAGGATGGAGGATTTTGATACACTGTACAATTTTTGCACCTGAATTATCAGACACCTGTAAACATGTTCCAACAGTAATCACACTCTTCGAGCCTTTTTTGCGACAATTGATTACGAAACATTGACAAAACATTCAGAGTTTCGGCATCTGAGACGAGGGATTTTCTCTCAACCATATCTTCCCACATTGTGGGAGGAGTTTTGTGCTATGCTTGACTTTCGTATCATGGGACTTGGATGGAAGTGTTATGAGCTAGCAGGGTTCAGGTGGCTCTATATTCAGAGGCCACAGACTCAGAGAGTACGGGGACATGGCTCGAGGCACAAGAAACGCACAGCAAAGTGAGAGATTGAGTGTGAGATTCAGAGGGATGAGTAAGGACTCTTGACTGATGTTGTTCATGCCTCCTACATGTGTACTTCCTGAGACTTTAATGAGTTATCATTCTTCCCTCACTCAAATTTGTCATTGCCCGAGTTAGTCAGTCTTGCTTCTTGCATTGTCCTCGCTGATGATTGTTTTCTTTGATGATTTTGTCACAGTTCTCAAAATTAAAAAATTGGCGAAGTTTATACATGCATGACATACCATAATTTTTGATGATCTATTACATGATTCCTTGTTGTTCTGAATCAAAATAGAAGATTCCTAAGACCGGGGACCGGCGAAGACCGCAATTGAATAGTCTCGCTCAAAGCCGGACGCACACAACAGGAAGGGATTTGCTTATTTAATTAATTTACTTTATTTATTGCAATCACAACTACAAAATCATGCGTGACAGTCTGTTGGCTTTCTGGTCGCCCGAAGTGGCCCAACCGAAAAAAGTGCGACAAAAATGGCGCCGTTGCCGGGGACATGAAAATTTTTTGTGTCCGGAACGAGCCTGGGTCAGCAACAGCTTTGAGTTTTGATTAGGACTTGAGAACTGTTGACAATATTCTGATTTTTAGATCGACTCTGACGTCTTGATTGAGCTATTAATTTCTTGGGAGTTCTAGTTGCTGACTGAGTTGTATCTCTTCTTGTGTGAGGTACCACACTGGACTGGAGAAGGAGATTGACATTACCTGTTGGAGAGGATCAAGCTTGATCTCAGGTATGCCGTATGAACCCTTGACTACTGAAAGAGATTGAGAAATAAGAGAACAAATCAAATCCAGGAGATGTTGGTCAACGATGCATTGAAAAAACTCTCTAAACTCACGTCTAAGCAGATACTCCCCTACCAGTATGAGGGTTGCTAGGTCTATCACTCACATGGTTCAACCATCTGTATAGTGCTGACTCGCTTCTTGGAAGAAGATATCTATGATATCCGTCCTTACGTCAAGAAGGGAGGATGCAATGATGGTGAGAATTTTAACTGGTTATGGGAAATTATTGTTCAGTTCATCTATGATGAAAGGGCAGACCTAATCAAGCGAAAGAAGAAAGTGGAATGGGGTCTAATGCCAGTAACATATGAGACTGTTCCGATCCCTCCTATCCCTGACAGCTACTGTGATGGGACTAATTGGCTACCAATTATCAGCATGGTACTAAAAAAGGAGAGATGAACTGGCGCTCATGAGAACTAAAGAGACTTCAGCAGAGGAAATCAGACGGAGAAGGTCGAAATTTGGCAGACGTTCATGCCCAAGCCAAGAGAAGGTCGAGTGTCTCATGAGATCACTGAATACTCCAAGTAAGAGAGATGTGTTCTCATATGAGGTTGTCCGATATGAGATGATCGAGAGAGGATGGGAGCAGGAACGATTCTATGTACTGACATTTTACTTCGTAGACCTGGATACGTATGATGTGAGAATTTATGTTCCTAAAGAAAGAAGTACTGACGTAGTGTATGAGAGATGCTGGGGATTTGCTGAAGAGGTTGTACTGAAAGAGAAAGAGAGACTTGGGAGGGAAAATAAATGCTTCATTGGATCTACTCGATTTATTGTCTTTGAGGGATTCCCAGCTCCTCCCTTACCTGATATTAATTTGTCAAGATATAATTGGTCTCCAGTGGTTGAGCTTGCACTGAAAGTGGAAAGAGACCAAAGAACCAAATGAGTCAGCTCTACGTGCCTCCAAGAGAGAAGCTCTGGTTTAGATTGGTAAGAGGACATGAGAGGTTGAGTAAGGCTGAATCAGATAAACTGTTAAATTCCCTTAATTCTATAGCGAGGAGAGTCGTGATTCCCTATGAGATCGTGAGATATGAGGCACTAAAGAATCAAGGGCGAGATCAACACAGTGTGTATGTTCTTACCTATTATTTTAATGATCTTGATGAGTTTGATGTTAGGATCTACGTATCAGGACATAGATTTGAAGAGTGTAGAAGAGGTTCATGCTGGCAACGAGCATCAGATATCGTGCATGATGAGAAAAGAAGGTTAGAACGAGAAGGAGAAAGTTTCTCTTGGAGTACCTATGTCAGACCTTTCATTGGGATATCGTCTCCTCCTGTTGAAGGGTTTACCTTTTCGAGGGGCAATTGATCAACCATGATAGATTTTGTATGGAAGGTGAAGAGGGTTCAAGAAGAATACTCTCAACAGCAAAAATAACTGTTGTGAGAGGTAGACTTTATGAAGTAATTGGATCTAATAATCCCTTTGTAATTCTGAGATACGAGACTTGTGTAAGGGGGCGAATAATATTTCACATACCAGTAGTCAAGTTCCTGAACACATCCAGCCTGGACGTAAGGATTTACGCTCCGGTATGCCTAGAGAAGGAAACATATTATTTGGAATATCGGTTAGGGGCTTATACCAGTCTTATAAGGACAAAAGAGTGGCTGGAAAAATTACACAGGAAGGTAACTTGGGGAGAAGGAATAAGGCAATTTGAAAGACTTCCTAGCTTCTTAACTACTAATGGTTTTGATGACAGGAGAGATTAGATGCCTCTTCTGGAAGCCATTGCCATAGTAGGTGATGCAAGGGAGAGTGACTCCGCAGTGATGATAAAGTCCCTACTTTTAAATACTTTTGAACACCAGTTCGAGGTCCCTGACTGTATTCATCCTGAGATTTACCTCTCATGACACTGTTCGTGATGGTCAACGATGCCTGGAGCGGTTGAGCAGCTAACATTTCGGGTTGTATTGGAAGGAAGGGTAGTTAAGACAAAAGGGACTCTTCGGATCTCAGACAGAAACCTCTCTACCTTTGATGAGCTTGAGTTCTTGCAACCTTTCTTTGATCAGATGAGAGATTCTGCCCCAAGAGCCGTTACTGACCAGACCGAGATCAGCTATTTACTGAAACTAGTGAAAGTGAGAACCGTTGAGAGAATATCATACCACTCTTCTAGAGAAAGAGTTTCTCTTGCAAAAAGGATTAACAGTGCTTCGTAAGCAATGCAATTTGATTATGAGATCATGGATTTGACACGGTACTTTATGATCCGGGGTTTTGTGAGGATATAACAGGAGACTGAACGGGGATGATGAAAGAGAACTGATTGAGGATTATATTGGAAGGCGGAGAAGAGTTGCTTTGCCTCTGATTACCACCCAGTCTATTATTGCCTACACTCTTTATGTACAGAACATTCAAGCGGTAGAGCAAACAAGGGAAGAGAGAAACGAGTTTGTATCTCTTGCAAGAAAAGTAAAAGGTTGAGAAGTAAGAAAAGGGAGGACAAAAGTGGCAGGAAGAGAGGTAAGAGAGTATCAGGGAAAGTCAATGGTCAAAATGGCAGGACGAGGGAGGCCAAGTTCTTCTACAGGAACTAATGAAGAGGCTCTTGTAGGTGTTATACGAGAACTGGTCAACAAAGTTGACACTATAAAAGGAGGGTCAGATATCGCAAGAGCAAAGAGGCGAGATGAGAGGATTTCATGCTTCAGAGGGCCTCAAGTAAATGATTTCTTGGATGAATATGAGTTATTCGGTCTCAGTAATGGTTGAACAGATAAACAACGGCTTAAGCACCTTCTATCCTACTGTGACACTGACTCGAGGTTGGCTGTTCAAGAATTGATGGAAGGGGTCACTACCTAGGAAAAAGAAATAATGAAAAGAGAATTTGGGAAAGATTCTGTCCCGACAACTACCAATGATCTCCTCAACATCAGAAGAGGTAAGTATGACACCTTCAATGTTTTCCTTCAAACTTTCATCAGAACAGCCAGAAGAATCCCGTATTTGGATGAGGCTCAAAGATGCCATATTTTCTTAACTAACTTTACTGACAATGAAAGACAGACTGTTCTTAATCAAGCTCAACACTACCCTCTCAGATGGGATGAAATGGTTGCAATAGTCAGAAGTCTATCTACAGTTTCTCACAAGAAATGATCATTGGATCAGATCAACACATTGGCCAAAGACTGGGAGACTGAAAATGGTATGAATAGAGGGAACAATCTGAGTGCTGAAAATATTATTCAACGAGTTATGACCAATTATATGCCTACCAATCATGCTGCAGACGAGAAAGGAAAGAAGAAGGCAGAAAGTGAAGATGATGAGGATGATGATGATGATGATGAAGGCTATGGTAAAAGAGGAGATTCCTCCAGATCTAGAAAGAATGAAGTTAATGGTGGAAAAGGGAACAGAGAAAGAAGGAAGTACGACGAGCGACCAAGGAAGAGTTTTGTCTGCTACTATTGTGGTGAAAGAGGTCACACTACCACCTATTGTAAACCCTTAGAAGAGGATGTGAAGAGTGGGGTAGCTAAAAAGGATGCAATGGGTCATGTCTGTGACAGTTCATGGAACAAATTGGATCCTAGGCATCTTGAAGGTATGAGACTTTTTGCCCTTAAACATGAAGAGAAAATGAAGAAAACGAAGAAGAGAAAAACTAATGTGAATGTTCACATCCTCATTGGTGATTTGCCTGAGGAACTTTTGCAGAAAGTCGATGATCATTTTCCATTGATTGATTTACCATTGCAGTCTCTAACTTTAATGGACGACATGTCCAATGAGGCATCCTCAAGTGAGTTTTTGTTGGTAGAGAGCTTCGCTTCTCAGATTCCTTCTGAGTTAGTGACAATTTCTCCTAGCAAGTCTGCCAGTTCTGTTAACATGATGTCTTTTGAGAGTGATCTACCACCAGAACTCGTCATGGAACCCAGTGCAGTGATAGGAGAAGTGAGGAACCTTCAAGCACGCTTCACTCCACAAATGATAGAGAAAAAAAAGAGAAGGAAGGTCGAAGAGGCTCTAATTAACATTCTTGATGATCAAGAACCAGAACCTCTACCCAAAAAGAATGAACAAGAGAAGAAGAGAAAATTCATTCTCAAGAGTGAGCTGGAGGATGAAACTGTAATTACAGATGTAATTACGATAATGTTGGAGGAAACAAAAATGACTTTGTCTTTCAAAGAGACAATGACTTTAGCACCAAAGTTGAGAGAGGAACTCACGAAGTTAATTGATAAGAAAATGATGGAGTTAACTATCTGGGATCAATCTTTCCCAGTCGGGTTAACAAGATCTTGCTAGGATGTAAAATGAGATTCACAACCATGGGCTGTGGGTATCTAACTATCTATATCAATCAGGTGAAAATCCGAGCTCTAGTGGATTCTGGCGCATAAATAATACTTATTTCTCAGAAAACTATGGAAGCCTGTGACCTGATTATTGATAGGCCTTCGAAACAAACACTGAGTGATATTGTTGGGGAACTCTTCGTGGCAGGGTTTATTGACAACTTGCCCATCAGGGTTGGGATGAGCAGTCAAGCTGTTCGCATTCGTTGTACCAGACCTACACCATGATTGTATTCTAGGCACTCCGTTCTTACACAGGATGGAAGCAGTCCAGTTCTTTAGTCACGAAGGGTCCTCCTGGATTTGCTTACAGGAACCGGAGACTGCACAGGAACAGACCTTTATGGTATGTACGTCCCATCACCACAAGCACAAGATATCAGCAAACTCAATTAGAAGGGAAGAGTCCGTTGAGAGGATAAGAAAAATAAAAGGGAAAGACAAGCAAGAGGTTAAAGAAGAAGTCTCAGTCGATATCAATCAGATTTCAAAGATGATGAAAGCTCTTGGCAAACTCAAAGATGAAGATGGGCAGATTGAAGCATTTAAGAAGGCTGTTGAGACTGCCAAGGGTGGGGAAATAGAGTTAAAGTTTGCATCAACTCATCCTTTTTTAGGAAAATAGCCACTGGGTCAAAAAGGAAATACAAACCCAAGGGGGTGAGGAAGAACCCGGTGACAATTCTAATAGAAAAGGATTATGACGAGGCACAAGAAAAGGAAAGGAGAATTATCAAAGCATTGAGAGAATCTGCAAACTTGGGGAATATGGTGACCAGGGAAAGGTTTGACACGATGAAAATGGGCTCAAATCAGTTTATCCTACCTAAAGAGAAGGAGTATATCTTCAAAGTGTGTCAGGAGTTCTCTGATGCGTTCTCCTTTAATGATGAAGAAAGAGGGCGGTTGGACGTGGATATGATCAAGATGGCAAAAATCTGGACAGTTGACCATATTCCATGGAATGACAGGCCAACCAAGTATGCCCTGAAAGAAGAGGCAAAAGTGGTAAAGTATCTTAATAAGAATAGTGCATCTAATGTTGTTGAACCTGCTGATGGACCGTATGCTAACCACTAGTTTTGCTTTTGGAAACCAAGGGGTGGATTGAGATGGATACATGATCTTCAGAAACTCAACTCAGTAACGGCACGTGATGTAGGTAGCCTCCCTAATGTTGATCTCCTTTCTGGATTTTTTGCTGGTCGATGCATTTATTCTTTAATTGATTTATATTTTGGCTATGATCAGTTTCTCATTGATCCCACCAGCCGGCCAACGACTGTCATGCACACCCCGAGGGGCCTCATTCAGATGTGCGTGGTACCTCAAGGTTGGACCAATGGTGTGACAGTGGTTCAAAGGGATATGATCCAAGTCATGCAGGACATCTCGCCTGAGATAACCAGCCCTTATATAGATGATAACCATGTGAAAGGACCTATAGTAAGAGATGAGACTTTGGTTGCTGATGGAGTCAGAAAGTTTGTTTGGGAACATACTGAAGGGGTAAAGAAAGTCCTAGAGAGACTTCAGAAATATAATCTGACTGCAAGTGAGCCAAAGTCCCTTCTCTTTTAAGCAGGAGTAACCATCTTAGGCTTTAGATGTTTCTCCAAAGGTAGGAGTCATGACCCCAAGAAGATAGACAAAATTTTGAACTGGCCTCTGCCTCTCAAGCGGGTGACAAACATCAGAAACTTCTTGGGTGTTTGTGGGTTCTGGAGGATTTTTATTCCTCATTTTGCTACCCTTGCAGAGCCTCTAAGAGAGATGGTGAGACAAGGGGCTGACTTATCATGGACAGAGAAAAGACAAGCTGCTGTTGAAACCCTACAAGAAAAATTAAAGGACGAGGGAGTAGTACTGGGAGTGTCTTTTTATGATGATGAAGAGGGGAGACCCTTCATCATCGAGGCAGATGGAGGACCGGTGGCTCTTGGGGGTGTACTCATTTAAAAGGATCAAAATGGAAAAGCGAGACCTCTGAGATTTGAGAGTAGGACTCTTAATTCGACAGAGAGAGGTTACACCCAGTTCAAGAAAGAGTTGTTGACCATCATCCACTGTCTCAGGTGCTTCAGACACTACGTGCTTGGGAGGAGATTCATTTTGAGGACGGATGCATCTGTCGTGATTGGTGCCATTAAAAAACACCGGCAAGTAGATCCAACAGTAAGTAGATGGATTGCTTTCATTTGGACTTTTGATTTTAAATTGGAAAAGATTCATACTGAGAAGAACAGGGCAGATGGCTTAAGCCGGATTGAATGGAGAAAAAATGAAGATGAAGATATTTAAGGGCTCAATACAAGAATCTGCCTATGTTGATAATTTTCTGAATGAGGAGGATGATGAAGATTACAATGCCCCAAGTTCTTATAAGTGGAGTTTATGGCCTGAAGAGAGAGACAGCTGGGGAAAAAACCCTGGAGCCTATGTTTATGAGTTAATCATTGAGAAAGAAGAGGATGAAGAACAAAATGATTGGTATGTCAGAATCAGTGAAGCAACTGCAGCTGCCCATGAGACAGGAGAAAGTCCCCGGTCAAAAGATGAAGAAGAAGCTAAGAAGAAAGAGGAAGATGGAAAGACAGAGGAACAAATACCATTGATCTTTGAAGAATATGATGAGAATTACCAGGAGATTGGAAAGAAGATGGAAAATGAACAGCTAAAGGAATATTACTGCAAAAATTCAAGAAAGAAGTTAAGACTGAAGAGAGGTCACGTCTTCGTGGAGGGCAGGGGAGGGTTGCCTCCACTAAGAGTTGTCAGTGGGAAAGAAAGACAATTAGAAATAATTGTTGCTCTACATGAGGGGGTTGTTGGTGGTCACAGGGCTGCTGAAGCAACCTACTCTAAGACAGTTAAACTTTACTTCTGGCCTGTGTGAGGATTGAGCCCTCAAGTAGGGGCCTTGCCATGATGTACATGTTTTGGGCTAAGGCCCCAGCAAGCCTAGTGCCCGCCCTAAGTGAAGGCGGGCCAGCAAATCAACAAGAGCCCTTTGTGCCAACATTTTCACGAAGTGGGGTCTATACAGTTGCAGCACGCCAGTTGGTTGGAGTGCACCGAGTCTCGRATTTCAGCAAATGCTGAAATGCCCAGGGTCTCTRAGTTAGTTAGGCCCTGGGCACTCGAAYGTGAGGCCGACAATGCATGCTGGGTAGAGAGGCCGAAAATGCCAGAGGGAAATCGGCCCACTGTCTGAATCTGGCCGCAGGCCTTGATGAAGGAGGCGCAACTGCATTGCCCCGGGGCCCAACTGTATCGAGTTGGCTTCAGCSTYTGGGSCCCGGTCACAGGCTGAAGGGAGKYCGCCCACACGCTGMACTGGCATATAGGCAAGCAGGGCGAGGCAGCAGGAATCTTGGCCAATGCTGGCACTTGCGGGCACGCTGCGCGGATGCATATGTGCTCCGTTGTGCAATGCAGCGCTACACTAAGAGCAAGCAGGCCAGCGCTAGGCGGTAGGGCGCTGCCTGCATGCAAGGCACTGGCGGCAATAGCCAGGCCGCATGAGGGTGTAAGAGAGGTGAAGGGCTATGTGTCCGAAATTCGATTTAACGTGGGGTCCGCGTTAAAAAATTGAACGCGCGTTCAATTCACGTTCAATCCGCATTCAAACGCGCGTTGGACGCGAATGAACGGGGTCCGCGAACCGTTCTTTCGCGCTCTCGGAGGGGGGGGAGGTTTTTTTGTGAAGGTGCGGGGTGGTAGTACTCGTTGTCGGGTACCACCCCGTCCATTCATTTTTATTTTTATTTTTTTTTCCAAAGAAAAAAAGAAAACCCCGCGGGGCACCGGCCTGCGGCTCATTTGCCGCGCGAACAGGTACTTAACGCGCAAGCGCGTTATGCCGCAGCTCATTTGCCGCGCGAGCACTAACGCTCCAACGCGACGAACGGGTTGCCCGTCAGGTTGGAACGCGCGCGCGCGCGCGCGCGCGCGCGAGAGAGAGAGAGAGAGAGAGAGAGAGAGAGAGAGAGAGAGAGAGAGAGAGAGAGAGAGAGAGGTGCCATAGCGCGCGAGAGAGAGATAGAGTGCGCCTTACAGCGCGGAGAGAGAGAGAGAGAGAGAG
>BFEA01000299.1:748353-772794 GCA_003427395.1 Chara braunii | reverse complement strand
GAAGAGTGTGGGTGAAGAGGACACGTACCTGGTGGAGGTGGAGGTCGGCATTGGTGTTGACACCATCACTCGCTGGTAGTCAAGTTGTCTGGTTGCTTTCATTGCTGTAGATGTAGGCTAGGCTTTAGAGTAGATACGGCGCCTGGCGCCATTCACAAGAGAGAGCTACATTTGGGTTATGCTGTTGGTGTTGCCCTGTTGGGCATGGACATTGACTGACGATTCTTCTGTATCATTCTCAATTGGATGGTTACTCGGTACCATTGTGCTATCTGCTTTGGCTTTGACTACTTGGACTTCAGTGTGATTTTGCATTCTGGATTTCTGTGCTTCGTCCATATTCATGTTCCTTGCACAGCGATCCGCTCAGGTTCAATGAAGTCAAACAACCCTGACACTCAGACACACTTAACTGTTACTTAGCTTCACTCCCTCTGTACTCATGCAAGCGTTCAGTTACCGTTAGTATCCAAGTTGAGTAACGCTTGGATTGGAGTCTCTGTCCAATCACAATTGCCATTCCCGCCGATCACCCGACACGTATGCATCACAGCTGGCCGGCAATCCTTTGAGACGCAGATAGTTCTCATACAATGTTGGCACTTAGTGGGGAAAGAGCAATGAGCCGACATGCACGGATGATACTTCGGAGTGCGTACGAGCTCAAACACGCCTCACTGACCATTTGATAATAACTCGCTTCTAACGCCAGAGTCTGCTTTCTAGCAAGAGAGGAAGGATAGCTTGACAATCAGCACACGTGGAGTTCTCGTTTTCTCACGAGTTAAACAGTTCGCGCGTGTCAGCCCAAAGTAGTGCCCCCCCCCCCACCTTTTCGTCACCAAATGCTCAATCGCTTTTCTGTAGTCGAATCACCGCAATAGAGTTACAAGAGCGACGGGTACCATCCTAGCTACCATTCGGTTTTTATCATCCATGGTGTGCAAACTCGGTCCTCGTCAACTCCTGTCTCGTCACCCACGGAAACCCGTTCAGCTTCACGCAGCTTGAACTTTTACCAACACTCTGATCAGGTGAGGTAGCTGCAAGCCAGAACTTGTGTTTTCTTGGATACTTTACACGAGCGCCCCCTTCTTTCATGAACGCACCAAGAAGCACCATGTAATCTTCCCTCGTCCTCTCCTTCCAGCCGTGAAAGCGCGTCCCTCTCGCAACCTGTGTTACGACCCTTTGTGTTATACCCTCAATTGCACTGTTGCATCAGTACGTTAAACGATATGCAGTGTCGTCACTCGCGAAAGGGATAGAGGGTGTCATCACTTCCCTCACGCTGACTTCACTCTCACTCTCTTACCCGCAATCACTTCTCCCGTTCTTGACACCAACCATGCGTACGCAACTGACCCGCCTTTCTCATGACCTCTTCCTCTCTCACGTACACACCCTCTCCTCTCTGCGCTACTGGTTTGCCCTCTCTTTGCACGAATCGTCCCTCTCTTCGCGCCCTGACTCAGTTCCCCGCGACATGGCTCGAACCCATAGTCATCTAGTAGATGAGTATCCCACAGACCCGGAGGCAGTAGTTGGCGTCAGCAGCACTGGGCTCTCTCTTGTCCCGCTCGTGCGCCTAAAAAAAAAGGAACTTTTGTTGACTCTCCCACACTGCTCTCCTGGGCCGTGCCACGTGCAGTCTGTGCACGCGCGTAACCGCCTCGTGACTCAATCCTCGTGCCTGCTTGAACTGGCCTCTGGGTTACCCTCCGCGTGCCTTGCGTTCTGCTGGTCTGGCCTCTGCTGGTCTTACTCCCCCCCTCACTGCCGACCCTGAGCTGGCCTCCGGGCCGTCTTCCACCACCCCTGCTAACGGGTGGTTCCTTCGTATCTGATCCAGTCCATGCCAGGACTGGGTCTCAGCCTCGAGGTCACTCTGGTCACTTTCTGCTTCGGAGTCACAGTCCAGGTGTTGCTGTTCCCGCTGTATAGTGTCTGTCGAGGTCTCAACCTCATGGTACACGATGGTTACCTGGACCTCCACTGTGACCCCATCTCTCCTCATCCTCCATTTCGCCCGGTTTTTGGCCTTAGAGACGGCCAACTGCAGTCTATGGTCCCCTCTCATTTCCTCCTTTCTCCCTCCTTCCACGTTAACTTTTAACTTCGCCTCGTCTCCTCTGCCGTAATTCAGGATCGTGGTGATCCTGGGACCTTCGCCAGACATAGGGGACCAGCGTGTAACATACTTCCAGCAGTCTGGCCTATAGCCGTGCAGGCCGTCATTACGCGCCATAGCCAGGCTTAGCACAGTAGGCCCTACGCAGCACTAATCTACCCGCCCGGAATAGCACGTCACCTACTAGAATGCTCACAGGACCTGCAGGGCGCTATAGAAGCAGCTAGCAGCGAACAGCGTCCCAGCTCTCAGACTGAAGAGAGCACGTCTTATGCACACCGTTTGACTCTAACCCCTTCTTCTTTTTTATAGCCCACGATCCCTGTTCTCTGAATGAGGGATTCAAATAATTCCCAGAGTTATGTAGTCTAACAATCTATAATTCATAAGTTAATAAAATTAAAATAAATTAAAATAAAAAAGGAAGGGATGGTGCAAGCCAAAACACCAACAGTCGCAGCGTCGTTTTTCAGCTGTCAGCCACTTACTGCCTCGCCTCAGACGTGAAGCGACCGCAGGCTCGGCGCAGTGGTCCCTCCCTTCAAAGCTTACCGCTGGCTTACCACTAATGGGTACCCGTGTCTGATGGCAAGGAGGGGGCTTATGACCCTCCATGAGGGGGTGATAGGTCTCCTACCAAAGCGGCCCCGGGTGCCCCTATTTTGGGGTTCTCCGCTGATTGCGAGCCGCCGACTAGAATCACAGTAATGAGAAACGTAGGGCCTGACAGTCTAGGCCATCAGATTATTCGGGTTCGAATTCGAACTGTTGCCGGTCCTTCCCACGAAGGGACTGTAATCAAAAAGAAAACCGCATCTGGGAGTTCGAAAATACTAGTAATAATAATAATAATAATAAAGAAAAGAACGAAAATGTAACGACAAAGTGACTAAAGGTCGTCAGATTTCCCCAAACTAAGGCAGGCGGTTCAGTCGTGCAGATTAGACCTCTAGGTACGCCTCCCAACTGCTACATCCTGTGCCTGCAACAGGCTGCACGGGCCATTTTCAGGCCCGTGTCGTTTTCAGCCTGAAAGCCTGAAAACAAGGGCCTACAGGCTCTGTGTCGTTTCAGCCTGAAAGCCTGAAAACAAGGGCCTACAGGCCCTGTGTCGTTCAGCCTAAAACAGGGCCCTCTAGGCCCTGAGTCTTTTCAGCCTGAAACGGAGGGCCATTTCAGGCCCTCATAAGATCGACCTGCCCTGAAACTTGGGCACCAGACCAGGGTTTTAGCACAGGCCATTCCGGGCCTGTTTTCAAGACAACCTTTGTTTGAGCTTCAACGCCAGGGTCTGGCACATTTTGGCATTGGCAAGAGCAGCCTCCTGGACGGGCCAGCACTATATAAGACTGGCCCGCCCTGCAGGCTGCAGGTAGTTCATAGGGACTTCCCAGGCACTTCACATGCAGTTCAGGAGGCAAGAGGTAGTCTTCAGGATTCGGCAGCAGCACTCTGGAGGAGCGCTGCAGTAGTAATAGTAGCGTTAGCGGTAGTCTTCAGTGCTGGGCGCTAGTAGGAGCTAGAGTAGTACTGGAGAGAGAGACAGAGATTGGGCGGAGGCCAGGGAGACTTACCTGCAGCGCCATAGGTCCAGCTTCGTCTTCGAGGTACCTGCAGCACGGCGCCGTCTTCACAGGTTAGTGCCTGGCACAGGAGAGAGAGAGAGAGAGAGAGTTCTTCTTCTTCCTCTTCTCAGTCCACCATCGCCCTCTCACCCTCTCGCTACCTGACTTCACTGCATCAGCAGACTACGAGAGAGCGGGATTGGTGACATTTGGTCCAGACTCGACATTGGGCTTCAGACATTTGACGAGGGATTATCTGGGACTTGTACCGAAGACTGGTGTTGACGACATTCCCATCTTCCCCCTCTTCTTCGTCTGATCCCCTCCTCTTCGTCTGTGTATGGTCTGGTCCTTGCGCATTCTTCCTGTGTGTAGCGCCAGGCCCCTTCACACCTTGTGATGAGGATGATGTATGTTTAGTCTGTGTGCTAGTCATTGGTATTCTAGCATTCCGCTGCACTGTCTTGTACTACGTGAGAGAGGTCAGTCCCGGTCAGGTCAGGGCTTATATCTAAGTCTTCCACTGCGTTACAAAGTGCCATTTTGTATGTATCAGGATGTACACTGCTTGTTGAGATTCCACTAACATCGCATTGTCCATTCAGTCCTTTTTATCACATTGTGGATCCTTGGCTTTACATAAATTGCCCAACTGGGCATGTAACACAACTGTCTGTGTATATTGTTGCGAATGTGGCCCAGGGCCTGCTTTTCAGAAAAGGCCTAAAAGACCGTGGAAAGTATTTGCTGCTCGGGACCTGGGTTCCGTCAACCAACTGACGCTACACAACTGCCTGAACCCCAAATACGAAATTGACAGCATTCGGCCTCTTGTGTTAGGCCTGACTTCACTTAGGGTGGGCACACTTGCATAAGGGGCCCCTTAGGCCTGCCAAGGAGGTACATCCTCGCATTCCCTTCTCCTTTACTTCGATAGTCCCCTGAGGAGTCCTTCAATCTGCAGGCATTTTTCCCTTGAGTCGTCTTTCATAGCCTGCAATCACTTGGGGAGCTGTTTGCTGGAGTTCTTCTATGGTAAACCACCGATCTCCACTGGGATCAGTATGGTGTCTGAATCTGACACGGTACTGCATCCTTGGCTTTGGAGGTTGGCCTCTACCGGGATGTTTAGGCACTGGCATCACCCGATGTTCCACAATTTCGTCGATGTCGACTTCGCCATCCATGGTTGGGGGCAGCATTGATCGTCCGGAGGGAAACTGTGCACTCTCTACAAAAGGTGCCAGCTTTGAGGCGTGAAAGACTGGGTGTGTGCGTAGGTGCGAATCACATAGGAAGGTCCATCTATCTGATCCCCAACTATGTGTAGGACCTTCCAGGGACCGAAATAATGAGGCATTAACTTTTGTGAATTCCCAACTGTTGACCCAATTCAGACGACTCAACCCAGACTGTCCCCTACCTGAAAATTAAAAGGTCATCTATGTTTGTTCTCAAATGCAGTCATAGCATCCTGAGACTTCCTAATATGTTCAACGGCCTGATGTAGCATCTTTTCATACTTGACAGCAAACTCTATGTTGTTGGGTGTTGCAATCGGCTGCTTCTCAGGTAGCAGAAAGTCCAGTGCAGTTCTGGGCTTAAACCAAGATGTAGTTGGTTGGGAGTCGTACTACCGTCTTCCCCCGAATACAACGTACAGTCATTATAGTTGTACTTGAGGCATCTTTCAGTCTAGATACAGCTATAATGACCGTACGTTGTATTCGGGGGAAGAAGGTAGTAGTGTTGTGGACAGCGTTGTTGTATAGGCTGTTGATGAGAGGTAATTTCTCGTCCCAGTCATCCTGACTTGGCTTGATGTAATGCTGAAGCAGGTGTTGCAGTACTCGGTTCATTTGTTTTGCCTGGCCGTTTGACTCAGGGTGATTCCCTATGTCATTTGCAGTCGGGTGCCCATCTGTTGGGTTGTTGATTGCCACAGTTCACTGGTGAATCTCACATCCCTATTGCTTACAATAAACGTAGGGAGACCAAAATCGCGTACCCAATTTTCCATAGACAACTTGATGACATAGTGAGTTTTAGCGGTTTCTGGCATAGCGATGAGTATGGCATACTTGGTAAATCTATCTACAATGACGAAGATGTGTCTCTTCCCGCTCTTGTTGTTCACAAGAGTATCCATGCAGTCCATGGACACACTCTGACCGGGTCCAGCGGGGATAGGCAGGGGCTTGATCAGCCCAAGTGGTGCTTGTGTCCTAGGCCTGTCGCGTTGACAAACCTGACAAGTTTCCACATACCGTTTTGCATCATTCATTATTGTAGGCCAACAAAATTTCGATTGTCGGGTGGGAAAACTTTGCGCCGGTAGCGCCGAACTGTCGCGGGACGCAATTGCGGGGCGACGACGCAACCAGGTGAGACCGCGCCGAAGCTGGCAACGCAAGCAGCCGCCATGGCTGGTTGGCGACGCCGGGCATGACGGAAGGTGGTCGGGATCGGGACAGGCGAATCGGTGGTGCGTGGACCCTGGAGGGGACAAGTTTTACGCACGGTCGCGAAGGATTCGCCAACGGACTTGGCATGGAGGAATACCTACCTACGGCGACATGGGACGAAGGAAGATGGTCAACCAAGACACAGTGTGGCAGAGTGGACACAGCGACCGATTTAGGGACAACAAAGGACTGGAACATCAAGACGGCCGCGGAGACTAAAATTGCAAACAACGCGAAACAGTGACGCGGATCACGAGCTGTGCCCTACAAGAAAACGGGTAAAACAGGTAAGTAGTTACGAAATCGCATGATGTTAGGCAGGGGGAGGTGAGACTCGTTACATGAAGATCGACCGGGAGGAGAACGAGTAGTTCAAAACACCTGGCGGGTGACGAGGACACCGGGGTTGGGGGAGAGATGCACTAGCGAAGGACTTAACAGGTGGGGTGGGAAAGATCGGGGGACGAGAGCGCAATTAGCGCAAACCCTGGACGAAGTGCGAAAGGTGGGGATGATGAGGGAAGGGTGATTGCCGATCGGGACTTGGAACGGAGAAGGTCGGGGGGCAAGACGCGCAATCAGTGTAAAAAAGAGATTGGGCACGGAGAGATTTGGAGACAAGACGAGCAACGAAACATTGGGAATGGAAAGATTGGGGGTTAAGACCGACTATCCACGGAGGAAAGGGATTGGAGGGCAGGGGCAGCCGTGATAGAGCCAGGGGTGTGGAAGAGCACTGCCAGGGCGCCTGGGACGAAGAAAAAACGACGTCGAAACAAAGTAGGAACGCAAGACGGCCGCGGAGACTGAACTTGCACACAACGCGAAACAGTGGCGCGGATCACGAGCTGTGCCCTCCAAAGAAAACGGGTGAAACAGGTAGGTAGTTACGAACCGAACGATGTTAGGCAGGGGGAGGTGAGACTCGCTACATGAAGACCGGTCGGGAGGAGAATGAGTAGTTAAAAACACCTGGCGGGTGATGAGGACACTGGGGTTGGGGGAGAGATGCAATAGTGGTAGACTTAACAGATGGGGTGGGAGAGATCGGGGGACGAGAGCGCCATTAGTGCAAACTCGGGAAGAAGCGCGAAAGGTGGGGAAGATGATGGAAGGGTGATTGCCGATCGGGACTTGGAACGGTGAACTAGGTACTGTGGGAGAGGTCGGGGGGCAAGATGAGCAATCAGTGTAAAAGAAAGATTGGGAACGGAGAGATTCGGAGACAAGACGAGCCACGAAAGATTGGGAACGGAAAGATTGGAGGTCACAACCGGCAATCCACGGAGGGAAGGGATCGGAGGGCAGGGGCAGCCGTGATAGAGCCAGGTTTGTGGAAGAGCACTGCCAGGGCGCCTGGGACGTAGAAGAAACGACGTCGAAATAAAGTAGGAACGATGACGAAATAAGAATAAATAAAAATAAACAAAAATCGGATCCAAAAAAAAAACACAAAAGGGAACATAAAAAGAGTCACGAGAAATCTGCCAGCATGCGAATGTTAAACAGGGAGCAGCGTGCACATAAACGCTTGGACTCGATGCTCTTTTACAGCGGGGCGATGAGACACCTGGCTGACCAGCACCTCCGCCAAAAGAGATGGTCCCACCAGACCCGCACTGTGTACAATGAAGACAAAGGTGTCCTCACGGAGGAGGAGAAGAAAGCGGAGGCGCGAACCAAACAACCTCATCAGGCAGAGGCCCTCCCGCCGCCTAAGGAGCAGGAAAAACACCACCTGGTGGACCCCTCTTGGGCAGACAAACCTCCGACCTCGTCAACTCCCCCCCCTCCACCACTCAAGGATCAGGCGAGACTTCCGGGGCAAACCACGTGGGCGGACAAACTCAAAAACCCGTCAAAAGGACAGGCACTCACAATTCATCGAGGACAGGATGGGCCGCGAACCGGGAACCTGAACATCCCCCTAGATGGATTACCACCAGACAAACAAAATGCAATATGGGATCTGATGAAAGGGTTGGGAGGCAGGAGATGGCCGGATATAGTATGCATCCAAGAGACACACCTCATGGACACCCCGGAGCACAACCGTATTCATAAGACACTGTGGCCACACACTGCATTCAGAGCACATGCACCGAAACCTGGTAGCGCCGGGGTGGCCATTTGGTTCCCTCCGGAATCCCGTGCGGATCCGGTTTACTGGGTGGTAGACCAGCAAGAGGGCAGATGGGCATCGGTTCTAGTAACACTGGAACTGGAAATGCTTTGTATCCTGTGCGTATATGCCCCCAATACGGTAGGAGAGAGGAGGAGATTCTTTGAAAATTTGAAGGCACAAATCCCTGACGGTGTCCCGGTCATTGTGGCCGGGGACTGCAATGCAGCCCCGGACAGGTGGATGGACAGATGGAAAGTGCCCTCCCCCGCACCAACATACGTGGAGGAGGACGAGCGAATGATCAGGGAGCTATGTCTGTCGCTAAATGTGTTCGACTCCTTCCGCAGGCTCAATCCTGACACTAGATATTACTCTTGCCTGCGGAAAGTTGGGACCGAAAGTCAGTCCAAATCCAGAATAGACTTGATTCTAATTCCGGAGGACATGGGGGGCTCGCTGCTCCTCGCAGGGATCCTCCCCGCGAGTCCGCACCCAGGACTTGATCACAAGATGTGTACGATAATTATGTCCTTCCATAAGAAACCTTATCAAGGCCCTGGTTTCTACAAACTTAACACATCTATATTGCAGCATAAATCCTTCCAAACCTACATTATAGACTGCTGGGCCTTCTGGCAGAGCCAAAAACAACACTTTCAGCAGGAATCAGAGTGGTTTAATAACGACCTGTTTTACTTAGGAAAAAAATGCAAAGAATACTCTAAAGTTCTGGCAATCCGCAGAAACCAACAGGAGATGGACATACATCAGCAATATCACCAGCTTGAGCAAGAGACCTCCTCAAACGGGACACACACACTGTCGCAAACACACACAATTGATTCGCAACTACGCTCCTTGCAACAACAGCTTCACGACTTCGCTGCACATCGTTGGGAAGGCACACGTATCAGGAGGCGGCTGACCCGTCACCAGACAAAAGGTCAATGGATCAAAAGTTCTTCAGTATGGCCCGAGCGCGCTCCCGACGGACTATTATAGAAGCTCTATATGACCCACAGTCACCTGACAGGGAGGTGGTTACCTCCACCGCTCAATGCATGAAAATTACGAGGAACTTCTTCAAAGACCTGTTTACCTCAAGGTGTGCACAAAAGGAGGGGACGGTCAGAGAGGCAGAGATCGCGGAATTCCTAAAACCAATGACTAAATCCTTGACCCCACCACAGAGGGACCAACTCGACCGCCCGCTATCACAGGCAGAAATCTGGACGGCCTTAATGCAAATGGAAGAGGAAAAAACTCCGGGGTTGGACGGGCTCCCGAAAGAATTTTGAGAGACATTCTGGAGCCAAATGGCCCCAGACCTCATGAACTTTTACCATCAGGTGTGGGAGTCGGGCCACATGGGCGAACTGGTAGGTCAAGGTGTTCTTACCCTGTTGCACAAAAAAGGGGACAGAATGGATATCCGAAATTACCGTCCGATCACTTTGCTCACTGTCGTTTATAAAATGTTGGCGAAAACACTGGCAAAACGCTTGATCCCAGTCCAGGAGGATCTTATTCATCCGACACAGACAGGGTTTATCAAGGGGCGTCAAATCCAAGATAACATTCTGCTTGTTAATGAACTTCTCAAGTTGTCCAGACAAGACAAAAAAAATGTCGTTGTGGTTTTTATCGACTTCGAAAAAGCATATGACCACGTAGATTGGCTGTTTCTGGACAAATCTTGAATCGCCTTGGCCAATTCCTTGATGTCGTTTCTCCTCTCGTCGTCATTTCTGTCAGACATCTTGAGTAACACAAGAACAATAACACCATACACCCTTATTTCAATCACTACTCCTTGTCTTTCCATTCCTGTAAAGTTTTTCCTCGTTCTTCATTTGCAAACAAAACAAAAATAAGCTTAGATTATTATTTCTTAATATTTTCTTATCCGAGTGTCGTTCCACTATAGTTTGTCGTTATCGTCGGCAACGACGCCACCTGTCGAGCAAATCGGCCCCCTCGCGAGCGAGGGCCCTCCCGGCCACGTCACGCAGGAGTTACACTTCATAACAAAACACGGAGACAACTTAGGGACAAAAGCGAAATAGTTTTTGCGAGCCGCCGAGACGGTGCGTGGTCGCATCGTCCCTTCAGCACTCTAACCGGGTGCACCAACTGTACATCCCGCAGTCCCCTACGACAGGACAGGTTCCCGCGGGGCATAAGCTTGCTTCCCTAAAGGGTTGTCACCACCCTTAGGGGCGTATCCCTACTGAGTTACCGACCCACGTGCGAAAGTTTTAAAATGCAATTACAGAGGTGGGTTGGCTGAGGGCGTTTGCTCGCACGATGTAGTATAGGTATACGAGAATTAAACGTCTTTTGAACCCGGATGCTGTCCGTCATTTAGGGCGCCGATCTCCTAAGGATGAAGCATACGTCGGTCGACTAGAGAGGTTTCATTCAAGTATGGAAACCGCCGACAACATGACCCTAGTCTCTTGCACAAAATTTTCCTCATACAAATATAGATAGATATATATACATAAGTTATTCAGACGAAATCACCGAAAAAATACACATGAAGTTACTATATCAAACAACTCAACAATTATGGCACAACTTTTTTAATAGGTTTGGTATGACGAAAAAGAATCATGCTATCATCTTTCCCACTCGACATGATTTCAAGCCTTTTAAGCTGAAGTTTGACTTTTTCCAAGTTCTAAATTTAGCACAGTATTATTCCTACAGAAGTCTGTCATTGCTAGCTTCTGTAAGTAAATGCCACTGCTACCATGCAAATCAACAAGTGATCTGATTCCTGGTCGAGGTTTGAACTCTCGGTTCGACCCCACCTTAGTTATCGTCTCCCTTTAGCTTCTGACATGCGTTCTTACGCATGTGGTTACGCATGTGGTTACCCCTGAATGCATAAGCATGATAGTGCGATCATTGGGGTAATCCAGATACTATCCATCTGGCAGCCCTACCTAAATAGAGTTTTTTTGTTTTTGTTTGTTTTTGAGATTACCTCGTGAAATCATAATTTATACCATTTCCTCAACATGACAGGTCTATGCGAGGTGTTTTCTGAGACCCAAGTAGGATAGCAGAAGGCGGGGTCTATCCCAAGTAGATCTGTCGTCCGCCGTGCACCTGTGTCTCCAATGAATCCAGTCGCGCAAGTTCAATGTCGTCGAATGTCAGGGTAGTCCTACGCCCCCCTCGCATGACTCTAATGATTCGAGTGCCATAGAAAAAGATCATCCGTATGGCTAATCTCCATACTATGACTCGCAGAGGCCGAATGAGTCCAAATAGGTGTCGGGTCTCGGTGTCCTGGATCCGAACGACGCCGAAGCGTCTACCGGACGAGGTAATCCTGATGCTCACAATGACTCGAGAGAGACATTGGAGGTTACTCGCACGGTGGAAATATAAAGTATATCCAAATAACTCATCTGGGGTCCGAGCCGTATTGGCCCGGAAATTCCCGCGAGTATTAGGGAAAAATCCCTCGCTGTTCCGGAGCAATCCAATGAAGTCGATCCATTCTGTAGGAGAACCATCTCGAACCCGCAAAAGTTGCTCCATTCCTCTGATGAGATCGTCCTCGTGCGCATCGCGAATCAGCGGATATCTCGGGATCGCCAAGTCTCGTCGTGCTCCGGGCATCTGCGTATCAGAACAAAAACCGCATTAGTCGCGTAGTCGTTCCTCGAGTTTGTCCTCCTCATCTTGCCAAGCATACTCTGAAAAAGGTTCAAGTCGTAGAATATGGAACCTGTTTGCCCACACTCGTTTTGTATGATATATGCCGAAGAAAGGGCCTTGTCATTCGTTCAGCCACAGTTCGGAGCTAACGAACGCCAGTCTTGTCTCGGGGATCTCGTTCATTCGCGGATTGATCTCATATGGCTGCATCACCACTAAGTTCATATTAGCGAAGTCACACTCGGGCAGTGGTGGCGCAAACTCATAGTGTAGGATGTCCAGTCCGGTTCTTGAGCTAAAAATAAGTCGCCTAGGGGGATTCCGAGCACTGCCCCCCCAGAATCGCGGGACATCCTCCTCGGAGTGTAATTCATACGGATTATAGACAAGCTGTCCTATCCTCTCTAATCTTTCTCCATTAAGTCTCCGAGTCTCGACGGGCTCCGCTGCTTCATCACGATTGCGGAAGAGGTCACAGACTGTCGTCCTTGGTTCATTCTGAAAAGACGAGGATGAATAAGTTAAAATCTTTGCCACCAAGTATTGTTCAGACACCCCCTTTTGCCCACCTGATCGTGCGTCTTCTGGCACAGTCGTCCTCGCAAGGAGTGCCTATCCGCACTCTGCTTAAACTAGTATGACATGAACTGGGCTGCTTATGGCACCAGTTCCACATGCGTCAGTGGCTCCTAATATGGCCAAAAAAAAAAGGGTATACTACAACAGTCCTTTCTGACGCATGGCGCCAAGAAATCTTTAAGGTTTTTCTGCAAATATACACTCGTCCTTCCCCTAGAAGGTGGTCTGGGATACCCCTCGTCCTCGCCCGAGAGAACCTCGGATCTCAGAAGTCGGGCTGGCTCCACCGCAATAGCATGGTACCCCCCCGCAAAGCGGTCCACTCCGAGTCGATGACAGGGTCGACCCCTAAGGTAATGAACCCCCGCCTCAGATGCCTCCTAGAGAAAGGAAAGGAATCTATCACAGTGAACCATCGATCTCATGCCGCCTGACGTCAAGAACAACTTGGACGAAAAATGATCGCAGAAAGGAAAGTCATTCACACGGACGGGCATAGTCAGAGAAGGTCATTCGGGAAAGAATCGGTGACCTTGGGAAACTTCTATGTCCGTTCAGCCTTCTCTTCTTTGTGATCGCTTTATTTTTCGTCGTCTTCTTTCCCCTTTGGTTCAACGCGTACATACGAGTGTGAAGAAGTGAGAATAACCAAACATTAGCCTTTTCACGGTCAAACTCACTTCCATTTCAGTAAGCCACACCTACAGTCAAATCAGACGACAAGTTCAACAGAACAAAACTCAATGCAAACCCAGACTCGGGTCAGACTCACATTCACAGGAGCAAACACACATTTTCTCTGCCTTTCAGTGAACATTCAAAGAACAGGGTCGAGCAAAGTGTGGGTTCACTCAGGCGTGAAAGGGTCCGAGTCAACTGACTAGCCATTTACCTTGAGTGAAGTAGTACGGTGTACTCAAGAAGACCGTATAAAATTACGCTCCTGTTGACGTGACGGTGCTCGTCCCCAGTCGTCACCAAAGTGATCGACACCACTCTCTTGCTGCGACCACCTGCCACAGCACCCCCACGCTTACTTTTCAGCAAGTGTCACATTGCTTCTGCCGTCAATGCGTTACAGGGCCGTCAAGCCCACTCCACCCCAAAGCACACCACTCTAGCGGCACCTTCCCTGCGTCAATGCTGCTGTCACTGCCGTAAATCTTGTGCCGTCGTAAAAAAATTTGCAGCGCTTCCGCACTACTGCTGTCAAACTCAGTGCCGCTGTCGCAAAAATTCGAAAGCGCTTCCGCACCACCGCCGTCAAACTTAGTGCCGCCGCTGCAGAAATTCGACAGCGCTTCTGCCCCACCGCTGTAAAACTTAGTGCCGCCGCCGCAGAAATTCGACAGCGCTTAGTGCCACTGCCGCAGAAATTCGACAACACTTCCGTACCACCACCGTAAAACTTAGTGCCGCCGCCTTAGAAATTCGGCAACACTTCCGTAGCACCGCCGTAAAACTTAGTGCCGTCGCCGCAGAAAATCGGCAGCACTTTCGTACCACCGCCGTAAAACTTAGTGCTGCCGCCTTAGAAATTCGGCAGCACTTCCGTACCACCGCCGTAAATCTAAAGGCCACCACCGCAAAATTTTGGCAGCACTTCCCCACCGTAGTGAGAAAATGGCAGGCCAAAATTAGTAAAATTTGGGCCCCAGGCCCAAATTCCACTTAGCCGTACTGCCGTAGTCCCGCAGCGTCCCTGGGTCTGTCCAGTGGGACCAGCACCAACCAGAGGGGAGGGGAGCAGAGTGCTCCCTGCCTTGGCTATGGCTGAGCTCCTCCTTGCGCTCCTCTGCAGGTCTCCAGCTTCCTCCTTGAAGTCTCCAGGCAGCACCTCAGCTCCCCAGCAGCACTCAAGTGTGCTCGTCACACACTTGCCAGCACGAATACTTCTGTGTGGCAGCTGGGGACAGCTGCCTGTTTTATAGTGGTTGAGGAGGGTTGGACGTCACTCCAGCCCCCAGGCAAAATTGTAGGCTCACTGTGAGCCCTTGATCTGCCAAGATCCAGGGTTGACTTTGGCCGCACCACAGCCACAGCCTTAGTGTGGGGCAATTTTTTTAAATGCCCCATTTTATTTTTATTTTTATTTTTCCCAGCTATCTCGGAATCGCACGAGATAGCTGGGTTCCTGCCATTTTCAAAACAGTTTTTCTTTTATTTTTCTGATAAGGGGTTGAAATGATACAACCCCTTACAATTTGATGTATCTGGACTCTTTTCCCAGGGCAGATACATCGGGGAAAAGGTTGTATCGAGCCTTTTCCTTAGTGGCCCTTCAATTTCTAGGCTCCCTGCAAAAACGGGAGCCTGACAGCTACCTCTAGCAGCTCCTGCCAGAGGTAGCACCACGTGAGGACAAGTGTCCTCACTCACAATAAAGAAAAGAAAATAAAATAAAACTAACTTTCTATTTTTTTACTGCACATGGCTCCTATCTCAGCCAGGTGCGAGCTGTTGCATGCAACAACTCTCCACCTTTCCCTCTGCCCTCCCCTAGAACGAGGAGGGCAGTGTCAGTTTAGGAGGGGTAGGTACTCCCCCTCCCAACTACCTCGTCCTCCCTCTCTCCCCTTCATTTCTTCTTCCTTAATCCTTTCCCACATGCGCACGCTGTGGGCCGCGAGATCTGAGATCTCGCGGCCACAGCTGTTCTTCCCGAAACGAAGTGGGAGTTCTTCTTGCTCCCATACAGTAAAAAAAATTGTACTTTTGTCCCACGAGGCGGTTGCCTTGTTTGCTTTACTTTTTTTTTTTTTTTTTTTTTTTTTTTACAGTTTTTTTTTTTTCGTTTCAGCCCCCCTCGTTTTCCCTGTTTGGCTGAGCAACATCAGCTCATGAACGGGAAAGGGGAAAAACAATATCAATAACAAAAAAAAGAAAAAAGAAAAAAAACGAAGCCTTACCTGCACTTCGTGCCAATGCCCTAAAGGTGGGCGCCGGCACTTCCCCATGATCTGGGGCAGATTCATTGGCTGCCCATCCTCAGATGGGCTGTTGGGGTTGCAACTCCCGATGAGTTGGTGCAACTCCAACGAGAACAGCCTGGCACGGTGCCTGCCCCCTCCTCTCTCTCTCTCTCTCTCTCTCTCTCTCTCTCTCGCTCGCTCGCACCCGTACCTGGACACTATCGGTGCCAGGTTCAGGCGCAGAGCCAGACTGTCGAGGAGAAACCTTCTGATGAGTCGGTGTAATTCCGACGAAACAGTTTGGCCCAGTCTCACCCGTTCGTCCAAAACGAACGGGTGCCCTGACAACAAATCTAAAAAGAAAGAAAGCAAAAAAATCTAAAAAGAAATCTAGGACAAAATCTAAAGAAAGTAAAAATTAAAAAGAAGAGAAAAAAAAAAACTTACCTTTACTAAAAACGGCTGCCCGTTTTCAACGGGCGCTCGTTTCTCCTTCTGGGATACTAAATCCCTTCTCTTTTGGTAACACCATCTGGCGCTGTAGTTAGTTTAGATTTTTTTATTTTTTTTTTACTTACCGTTGGCATAAGCCAACGGTCGCGACACATGGCCTTGTGCCTTGCTAGCGCCTCCCCCCCTCTCCTACTGATATACAGGATTGAGTTCGATTCCCTTCAGGAATCGAAAAATTCTGGGCCACTTCTCGATTTATGCGTGTCATCCTAAAAAGCGCAGGGGCCATGCTAATTCGCGCGGCCAATCTCGGTCGCGTGATCATCGTGATCGTACGGTCGAGATAGACCGCGCCTGGCAAAAGAAGCAGCTCTAAAAGAAGCTGCGCCCAGTAGGGCTTGTCGGATTCGATCCCGACATCAGTCGTGTATCAGTTCGGCATGCTTTCCTACTGGGCTAGCTCCTTTTCACGGGAGCTAAATCCGCAGCTTTTCTATTTGAAGAGTTGCCTCCCAGTAGGATTCCTAGTCGTGGCTTAAGGCAGGCTTAACCTGCCGCACTTTGCCAATGGCTGCGTCGCTACCGACCCGGTGCCGTCCCGGCGGCTCGTGGCTCAGCAGCCTATAGCCGGCCGCCATGGCACCAGGCCCTTCGTGCGAAGCAAACCCCGTGGCTAAAAAAACAAAAAAAAAAACAACCTTCTCTGCGTTGCGGCCCTGTTCCCAGCACGGCCTCCCTCTTTGAGTCTATCCAGGCCTTGAATCGCGCGGCTGGTTTAGGTAGAATAGTTCTAACTTTAGTCTTTCCACGGCCGCACATCTCTTCAGTCTAACCGAAACCTGCGAACGAGTTGGAACTTTCCAATAGCATGTCTTATTTCGTCAGACCACTTACCACAAACTTTCATCAAAGTTCGGACTTCGTCCGACATTGGAAATACAGGGCAGATACCCTTGTCAGGGTTTTTGTCCCGACACCGGATTCTGACACCAAGCCTGAGAGTGGTTTTTCTTAAAATCTCGTTTCTCAATTCTGACCCTCTGTCTGATACAAACTCTCTGATAAAGGGATATCTAAGATAGATCTCCTCTATCCAATCGGGCACATGCTCAGCTGTCTTCCTTTTCAAAGCTTTTGCCTCAACATAACCAGATAAATTATCTCTCATGTTCAGTATGTATCTCATTCCGCCCTTGCCCAAGGGCATGGTGATGAGATCCAGATGAACCCGACTGCCTGGCTCTACCAGAATAGTGGGAAATAAAGGTTCAATCATCCTTGTCGTAGACCTCTTCAGGCATAGCACACGGGACTTACAGAATCTGTAAATCATGTCTTTCATGCCAGGTGCAAGGAACATGAGTATGGACGAAGCACAGAAATCCAGAATGCAAAATCACACTGAAGTCCAAGTATTCAAAGCCAAAGCAGATAGCACATGGAACCGAGTAACCATCCAATTGAGAATGATACAGAARAATCGTGAGTCAATGTCCATGCCCATCAGGGCAACACCAACAGCATAACCCAAATGTAGCTCTCTCTTGTGAATGGCGCCAGGCGCCCTATCTACTCTACAACCTATCCTACTACTACAGCAATGAACAGCAACCAGACAACTTAACTACCAGCGAGTGATGATGTCAACACCAATGCCGATCTCCACCTTCACCAGGTACGTGTCCTCTTCCCCACACACTCCCTTGTTACCCACACAGCGCCCTTCACCTCCGAAGACCACCTTCGCCCTTCACCTCTCTTACATCCTCATGCGGCCCGACTATGGCCGCCAGTGCCTTGCATGCAGGCAGCGCCCTACCGCCTAGCGCTGGCCTGCTTGCTCTTAGCGCAGCGCTGCATTGCACAACGGAGCACATATGCATCCGCGCAGCGTGCCCGCAAGTGCCAGCATTGGCCAAGATTCCTGCTGCCTCGCCCTGCTTGCCTATATGCCAGTKCAGCGTGTGGGCGRMCTCCCTTCAGCCTGTGACCGGGSCCCARASGCTGAAGCCAACTCGATACAGTTGGGCCCCGGGGCAATGCAGTTGCGCCTCCTTCATCAAGGCCTGCGGCCAGATTCAGACAGTGGGCCGATTTCCCTCTGGCATTTTCGGCCTCTCTACCCAGCATGCATTGTCGGCCTCACRTTCGAGTGCCCAGGGCCTAACTAACTYAGAGACCCTGGGCATTTCAGCATTTGCTGAAATYCGAGACTCGGTGCACTCCAACCAACTGGCRTGCTGCAACTGTATAGACCCCACTTCGTGAAAATGTTGGCACAAAGGGCTCTTGTTGATTTGCTGGCCCGCCTTCACTTAGGGCGGGCACTAGGCTTGCTGGGGCCTTAGCCCAAAACATGTACATCATGGCAAGGCCCCTACTTGAGGGCTCAATCCTCACATTCCATCCCCCTTAGCTTCGAAAGTCCGCTGAGATGCTTACTTCGCAGGTGCCTTCCCTTTTAGCTTCCGTTCATAATCTGCCACCACCTGAGGAGTTGTTTCCATCAGTTCCTCCCGGGTAAACCACCGATCTTCTTTAGGATCCGTATGATGCCTGAATCTGATCCGGTACTCCCTCTTGGGTTTAGGAGGTCTTCCTCGACCCAGCGGCTTCGGAACAGGCATATCCCTGTGATCCACAATGTCGTCGATGTCGACTTGTCCATCCATGGTTGGGGGCAGCATCGATCTCCTGGAAGGGAGTTGATCAGTCTCAGCGAAAGGTGCAAGCTTTGAGGCATGAAAGACTGGGTGAGTGCGTAGATGACCAGGGACACGAATGACGTACGAAGGACCATCCATTTCATCTCCCACTACATCCAAGACTTCCCAGGGACCGAAGTACTGAGGCATTAGTTTGCGAGGTATTCCGAATTCCTGTCCTAACTCACTAGCCTTGACCCAGACACGTTCCCCTACCTGAAATGTGGACTGCCTGCAATGTTGATTCTCAGAAGCAATCATTGCTTGTTGAGCCTTCTTCATATGTTCAACAGCCTCTTGCAGCAACTTCTCATATTGCACATCGTATTCAAGTGTGCCTGGAGTTGCAGCGGGTCGGTTTTCAGGTAGGAGGAAGTCTAATGCCGATCTAGGCTTCCATCCTAAGTGCAGCTGGTTAGGACTTAAGCCGGTACTCCTATGTATAGCATTGTTGTACAGGCTGGCGATGAGAGGTAACTTCTCATCCCAGTCATCCTGGGTGGGCTTGATGTAATGCCTCAACAAGTGCTGTACAACTCTATTCATTTGTTCGGCTTGTCCGTTGGCTTCGAGATGATTCCCTGAAGTCATTTGAAGTTGACTTCCCATTTGTTCCACAGTCTTCTTCCACAACTCACTTGTAAATCGGACGTCTCGGCCACTAATGATGGTCTTTGGTTAACCAAAGTCCCTTACCCAGTTGTCCTTGAACAACTTTATGACGTATTCTGTCCTCGCTGTCTCTGGCATTGGTATTAGTCTAGCGTACTTGGTGAATCGGTCAATGATGACGAAGATGTGCCTCTTACCACTCTTGCTGGTCACAAGAGTGTCCATGAAATCCGTGGAAACACTCAATCCAGGACCATCAGGAATAGGTAACGGCTTCAATAACCCAAGCGGTGCTTGAGTTCGTGGCTTGTCCCGCTGACAGACCTGACAGGTCTCAACATACTTCTTCGCGTCATCTAACATTCTGGCCCAACAAAATCGTTGTACTAAGTTAGCACTCGTCTTCTTGTAGCCAAAGTGCCCAGTTGCGTCATGACATTCTCCTAAAAATAAACTACGCAACTGTTTACTAGATGGAACTACCAATCTCTTTACTCCGGCCTTATCAAGATAGATTAGCCCATCCACCATACACAAACTCACTTTCTGTGGCCTTGTCTTTTGCCTGAAGTTTGCAGATGATGTCCATCGTGACAGGGTCTTCCTGATAGGCTCCCACCAATGATTGAGTTACTTCATTAGATACGCCAAATTCAGAAACTAACGCACCTACGGGATAGCGCATCCGCAACCTTGTTATACTCTCCCTTCAGGTACTCAAGCTTGAAGTCATATTGGTCTATGACCTCAATCCATCGCTTGAGTGCATCAGAAAGAGCCGGTTGAGTCTTGATCCATTTGAGGGTCTGATGATCAGTCCTTAGATAGAAGAACCTTTCCAAAAGGAAGTGTCTCCAATGGACAAGTGCCTTGTAGAGAGCATAGAGTTCCCTTTCGTAGGTGGACTTTCACTACGAGTATCTTCAACGACGTTGAAGCCAACTTCTTCGATGGCATCTTCTTACTCATGTACTCAATCGGTCTCAACTTTTTCCCATCCTGCTGAGCCAGCACTGCGCCAATGGCGTATTGGCTTGCGTCAGTGGTCACTATGAATGGCTTTTGCGGATCGGGAACCATGAGAACTTCATGATTCATGAGTGCATGCTTCAATCTCTTGAAAGCACCCTCGCACTCATCACTCCAGTCCCACGGTGTGTCAAGTCGAGTTAGATCAGTCAAAGGAGAGGCGAATGTAGAATAGTTCTTTATGAAGTTCCTATAGTAGCCGCACATTCCTAAGAATGATCTGACCTCAGTGACTGTCTGAGGTCGTGGCCAGTCTCGAATACTAGCCACCTTCGCATCTTCCGGCCTNTAGTAGCCGCACATTCCTAAGAATGATCTGACCTCAGTGACTGTCTGAGGTCGTGGCCAGTCTCGAATACTAGCCACCTTCGCATCTTCCGGCCTGATTCTCTCCGCGGATACTTCATGACCCAAGTATAGTATCTTAGTGCGGCCAAACTCGCACTTCTCTAAGTTAACCTTATACTTGTGCTGTTGCAGGAGTGAGAGTACTGTCTCAACATGTTGTGCGCGCTCCTCGGCAGACTTACTAAAGATCAGAATGTCGTCTAGATAGACTACGACAAACTTATCTAAATGGTCATGGAAGATCCGATTCATATCATGCTGGAATGTACCTGACGCATTACAAAGACCAAAAGGCATCACTACAAACTCATACAGACCATAACGAGTCTGAAAAGTTGTCTTGTGTTGGTCCTCAGGCCTTATTGCGATCTGGTGATATCCGGATTTCAAGTCTATCTTTGTATAGTACTTGCATCCCTGCACCCTATCCAATAGGTCGTCTATGAGAGGTAGAGGCTCTGCGTTTTTCACCGTGATGGCATTGAGGCCCCTATAATCAACGCACTTCCTCGAAGTACCCCCCTTCTTCGGTACGAATAGCACAGGTGATCCGTAAGGGGAAGTACTAGACCGAATCCATCCCTTCTCTGTCAGCTCCTTGAGTTGCTTCCGAAGTTCATTTAACTCGGCAGGGGCCATCCTATAGATCCTTCCCTTTGGGGTCTTACTCCCTGGAATGATTTCTATAGCGTGGACGACTTCCCTATCAACAATCCCCGAGGGCTCCTCGAACAAATCGGGGAAATTAGCAACGATGCTTTCTATCTCTGGGGGTGTTTTAACGGCCTCCCCCTTCTCAGAGACATAAACGAGGTACATACCTTTCTCTTGGTTTTGCTTTTAGTAGTTATAGAACGCTGATGCACACAAACAGCCATAGGTATCTACAATACTACTGGCCTTGAACTTAGTCAATCTGACAGTTCGGTCATCGGGCAACTTATGCTTAAGCACCTTCTTATCCCAGTCGAACTGGGGCTTAGCAACTTCGAGGTAGCACATGCCTAACAACATTTCGAATGGCAAGTCGTCGCTAACCAAGAACGAGATCTTATGGTTAAGCTCTCCTCCTCCATAGGAGAAGGTACAGACTACGTCCTTGATGTAGTCTGTGACAATCATGCGCTCTTTGTTGGCCAAAGTAGATGCTACTGGTCTACTAAGGTGCCGTACCCGGTCCTGTAGGTGCAGCCTTTCCAAACAATCGCGACTTATGTAATTTCGCGTGGATCTATTGTCTATGAAGGCTCCACATTTGCAGCCTCCTACATCCACTTCCACCATGAAATGTTCCCCTCTGGGACCCTTCTTTAGCGCCACCCAAGACTCGCGAGGGTCCTTGTTTGATCACTCGCCTTCTAAGTCTTCTAAGGCCTCAGACACATCTAACGTACAGAGCATAGTTTGGTCTAGATGCGTCTGCGGGGTGACTAAGGAGTCATTAGCTTCAGCCTTGTCATGAAGTGAGGAGGGTATCATGCTAACTTCATCTTGAGTAGAAGCCGCTACTACTTCCACTGGCCCTACGCGTTTCCCGAGCTAGAAGCCTGGGAATAAGTTGCCCCCACTTTTGGCGCAACCTTTTGCGCAACCTTAGCGTTCTGACACTTCCACTGAGTGTGTCCGTATTCTCCGCAGTTGATACAAGCGCCACACATTCGGCGGTCACGCCACACGTCTTGATCAAGACCTGCCTTTACCCACTCAGACTGTTTGGTCTGATTGGAGGCGGCCTTCCCTTGACCCCTAGGCTGGCCCTTCCCTCGGCATGCCGCCTTAGTCTTAACTACCGCGGCAAGGGTGCTACCCTCAGCTACCTCCTCGCCGTCATACTCTGAGTAGTCCATCATGTCAGAGAGCTCATCAATCTTAGTTTGAGTCCCATCAGACTCAACCATCATCAACTTCGCCCCCTTCTTCTTCCACTCCAGAGGACTCTTCTTCTTCTTCGAGTCATTCCCTGAGGTGGGTTGAGCATTGCCTAGTGTGGCCTCCAAGTCTAAGGCTACTTCATGATTCATAAGTGCATGCTTCAATCTCTTGAAAGCACCCTCGCACTCATCACTCCAGTCCCACAGTTTGTCAAGTCGAGTTAGATCAGTCAAAGGAGAGGCGACTGTAGAATAGTTCTTAACGAAGTTCCTATAGTAGCCGCACATTCCTAAGAATGATCTGACCTCAGTGACTGTATGAGGTCGTGGCCAGTCTCGAATACTAGCCACCTTCGCATCTTCCGGCCTAATTCCCTCCGCGGATACTTCATGACCCAAGTATAGTATCTTAGTNTGAGGTCGTGGCCAGTCTCGAATACTAGCCACCTTCGCATCTTCCGGCCTAATTCCCTCCGCGGATACTTCATGACCCAAGTATAGTATCTTAGTGCGGCCAAATTGACACTTCTCTAAGTTGACCTTATACTTGTGTTGTCGCAGGAGTGAGAGGACTGTCTCAACATGTTGTGCGTGCTCCTCGACAGACTTGCTAAAGATCAGAATGTCGTCAAGGTATACCACGACAAACTTATCTAAATGGTCATGAAAGATCCGATTCATAGCGTGCTGGAACGTACAAGGCGCATTACAAAGACCAAAGGGCATCACTACAAACTCATACAGACCATAACGAGTCTGAAAAGTTGTCTTGTGTTGGTCCTCAGGTCTTATTGCGATCTGGTGATATCCGGATTTCAAGTCTATCTTGCTATAGTACTTGCATCCCTCCACCCTATCCAATAGGTCGTCTATGCGAGCTAGAGGCTCTGCGTTTTTCATAGTGATGGCATTAAGGCCCCTATAATCAATGCACATCCTCAAAGTACCCCCCTTCTTTGGTACGAATAGTACGGGTGATCCATAAGGGGAAGTACTAGGCCGAATCCAACCCTTCTCTGTAAGCTCCTTAAGTTGTCGCCAAGTTCATCTAACTTGGCGGGGGCCATCCTATAGATCCTTCCCTTTGGGGTCTTACTCCCTGGAATGATTTTTATAGCGTGGACGACTTCCCTTTCAACAACTCCTGTGCGCTCCTCGAACAGATCAGGGAACTTAGCAACGACGCGTTCTATCTCTGGGGGTGTTTTAACGGCCTCCCCCTTCTTTGAGACGTAAACAAGGTACATACCCTCCTCTTGGTTCTGGTTATAGTAGTTGTAGAATGCTGATGCGCACAAGCAGCCATAGGTATCTATAATACTACTGACCTTGAACTTAGTCAATCTGACAGTTCGGCCATCGGGCAACTTATGCTTGAGCACCTTCTTATCCCAGTCGAACTAGGGCTTAGCAACTTCGAGGTAGTACATGCCTAACAACATTTCGAATGGCAAGTCGTCGCTAACCAAGAACG
The DNA here is from genome assembly GCA_003427395.1 of Chara braunii. Lineage (NCBI taxonomy): Eukaryota > Viridiplantae > Streptophyta > Charophyceae > Charales > Characeae > Chara > Chara braunii. The sequence goes on along the minus strand of BFEA01000299.1, from coordinate 748,850 downwards.
AGATCTTATGGTTAAGCTCACCTCCTCCATAGGAGAAGGCACAGACTACGTCCTTAATGTAGTCTGTTACAATCATGCGCTCCTTGTTGGCCGAAGTAGATGCTATTGGTCTACTAAGGTGTCGTACCCGGTCCTGTAGGTGCAGCCTTTCCAAACAGTCACGACTTATGTAATTTCGCGTGGAGCCTATGTCTATGAAGGCACCACATTTGCGGCCTCCTACATCGACTTCCACCACGAAATGTTCCCCTCTAGGACCTTTCCTCAGCGCCACCCAAGACTCACGAGGGTCCTTGTTTGACCACTCACTCTCTAAGTCTTCTAAGGCTTCAGACACATCTAACGGACAGAGCATAGTTTGGTCTAGTTGTGTCTGCGGGGTGACTAAGGGGTCATTAGCCKTGGCCTTGTCATGAAGTGGGGAGGGTATCAATCCCACTTCATCTTGAGTAGAAGCAGCTATTACTTCCAATGGCCTCACGTGTTTCCCGAGCTTG
>BFEA01000299.1:679711-709845 GCA_003427395.1 Chara braunii | reverse complement strand
CCTCCTCCTCCTCATCATCATCATCTTGTTCTTGTTCTTGTTCTTGTTGTTCTTCTTCTACTACTGAGTGCCATGCTCAGCAAGCCACCATATCCGCGACCGTTGCCCTCCTCCTCCTCATCATCATCATCTTGTTCTTGTTCTTGTTCTTGTTCTTGTTCTTGTTCTTCTACTACTGAGTGCCACGCTCAGCAAGCCGCCATATCCGCGACCGTTGACAGACCAAAAAGAAGCCTTCAAGTCTATGAAGGCAACCGAACAAAACAACAGGACCCAACAACAAACGAGAGAGAGAGACAGAGAGAGAGAGAGAGGGGGGGGAGGAGCCGCGATCCCTCCACCATTGCCCCCCACCTCCCTCTTCGTACATTGCCTCCCTCCTCCCTCCTCCCTCCATCACCTCTCTGCACCATCGCCTCTCTCTTTCTCTATCACGTCCCTCCTCCCTCCATTGCCTCTCTCCCTCCTCCCTCCATCACATTGCTCCACCATTGCCTCCTACCTCCATCACCTTCCTCCACCATCCCCTCCTCCCTCAACCACCACCTGCCTCCACCATCGCATCCTCCCTCCATTGCTTTTCTCCCTCCTCCCTCCATCGCCTCTTTACAAACCCCTCTAGAACCCCTTCTATAACTCTCTCCACCGCCTTTCTCCCTCCCCCCTCCGTTGCCTTTCACCCTGCCAACCCCTTCTACAACCCCCTGTCTCCCCCCCCCCCCCCCTGCCTCGGCCCCCCCAACCCCCCCACCCCATGCCCACCCGGGCCACCCCCAAAACCCAATGGCAGCAAAAAGAACAAAAAACACCGGAATCTGGCCCCTCTGGGCAAGCACAGAACACCCCACCGAGCTAAAAAAAGAAAAAAAAAGAAAATGCTGTGTTTTTCTCATGACCGGGTGACCCGGTCACGGGACCTGCCCGGGAAACTGGCCGGTCCGGACATGCAGGTCACCAAAATCTTCCTATCTATTCTTCTACATGGTGTGAACTGTGCTTTTCTTTTTTCTCTTTTTTCCTTTTTTTTGTGGTCAAGGTTCCATTCTATCATGGGGAGCATCATCCTGGTTTCTCATCCACCTACAAAGGCTATAGGTCATTACAAAGTAAGAAACACATGGCAGCATTGATTGTCATGGAATTGATTTGCTTCTCTTATGAAGAGGGAGAGATTGACTACCCTCCCTGGTACCTCTATTTCATCTGGATTCGAACTTGGGCCTGTATTTCAACAGCTCATGGCTGTACCAACTGAGCCAGAGCCTGCAAATGGCTGGCCATAGTCGAGCCCAGCTTCCCCCAGCCAGACCCGACAGCTGCAGGCAGGTGTGGCTGGCCTATGTCCCACCTGGCCAGATGTGGCCAGGCGATGGGAGGATGGCTCTGGCCCGGGTTGGGGGGCGGTGAAAAAAAACAGGGCAGTTGTGAGTGGCCTTCAGTAAAAAACGAAAAAAAAGGGGCAGGTGTGGGCGGTTCTAGACTTGGTGCGAGTTTGCATGTATGCATGCAGGGGTCTACACCTATGCATATATGCCTGTAGCGGTATCAGCCCCTAGTTTTCATGATTCTTACCCGAATATGCTTTGAATTCTGTCTCATGATTTTTTTTTTGCCACTCATAGGTGGCATGTGCAGTTGTCTTGAGACTTGCCATTCATGTACCTACTTGTTCTTGAGTTCCAAAGGTTGATCAAGGGCTCTGTTTTTGTTTCTGTTTGGCTTAGAAAAAAAAGAACAGTGTCCTTCAGGACATCCGTTAAAATTGGAACGATGCAGAGAAGATTAGCATGGCCCCTGCGCAAGGATGACATGCATAAATCGAGAAATGGCTAGGGAGATATCCCGGGCGCCCGGGTCCCGATGTCATGCCCGGATTGGCAACCGGGTGACCGGCCGGGCATGACCCCCGGGCATGGCCCCAGGCATCCTCAGCGCAAAAAAAAAAAAAAAAAAAAAAAAAAAAGAAATCCAAAAAAATCTGAAAAAGAATTATGTTGTGTAGAATTGCGATACAAACAACTTTTGGCTGAGGGTCACATCAGAATTCCTCACAGAACTACAGATAAAAAAGAAAATGACCATATCACACTAAGGCACCCCACTTTAAACCCCTTTAGCCCCTTTAAAATTCATTTACACTCCCCTTTCCCCCCCTTAGCAGCCAACACTCAAAAAAAGAAAAGAGCCCGGATTTGGGCTCCTCTTTTTTTTTTTTCTTTTTTTCTTTTTTTTTTGCCATGGCCGGTCATGAAAATCTTCCTAGAGAAATGGTCCAAAAAAAAAAAACAGAACAGACTCAACAGAGTGATCAAGGGCTCTATATTGTTGGGGCCACCAATTGCAAAGGTGGGAAAGGTCAGGCCGGGTATCGGTGGGTAGGCTGTTGAAAACTTGGAAAAGCAAAGGCAGGTACGGGGAAGTACTAGTATGTGCAGGTACGGGTGGTGAAAATGATGCCAGTGCGAGGATTTGGGTCCTCGGCAGGCCTAAGGGGCCCCGGTTGCAGTGGTGCCCGCCCTAAGTGAAGGCGGGCCTCACATATATCACAAGAGGCCTTTGACTGTCAATTTCATATTTGGAGTACAGAGTTGCAACGCGCCAGTTGGTTGAGAGAAACACAGGCCGAGCAACCAAGACATTTCCACGGCCTTCTGGGCCTTTCCGAAGAATGCAGGCCCTGGGCGAGAAACGCAGGCTCATACACTGACAGTTGGGAGGCCCAACCGAAAAAGGCCCAGTAGCTGCAAAATAGCACGCAGCATCCTGGGGCCTACCGGAAGCTTCTGGGCCCAGGCCCAGTCCAGCCAGGCTGCGAAGCAGGCAGGCTCTTTCCATATAGGAAAGAGCTCGCCACTCTCAGCCTCATTCAGGCACTCGCATGCTAGCGGCAGCGCTGCTGGAGCAAAGGCTTGTGGGCTGCTGCTGGCGCTGAGAGGCGAGGTCCAGCACGTGCGGTCGTGCAGGGAAGAAGGGCGCTGCTGAGGGCAGCGCCATAGCCCAGCCTCCATAGCTGGCAGGGCTTGGATGTACAGTGAGGCGCAGGGGTGGTCTTCGGGTGTACAAAAAGGGAAGACGTGGGAGAGAGTCAAGGGATACAGAGAGAAGGATGATGATGATGATGATGTGAGGGCACATACCTGGTATTGGCGATGGTTCTGCACGGGCGACATCTTCAAGTACTTCGGGTGCTGCTGACGTCAACAGTTGCATTGTCAATTAGTAGGCTAGTAGTAGCTGTGTAGGGAGTAGGCTGGGCGCCGAGCGCCAGACAGGGAGTTAGGGACTGGATACATATGTTGGTGGTGGCGAGATCAAGCTCTCATTGACATTGGCTTTCAGTGCTACTATTCTCCGTTGGTGTTATATTGGTGGAATGCAACTTTCTGAACACTGTGTTACGATTTGGCTTTCAATGTGATTGTGCGATCTGAATATTGTCATTGTCATCTCGCTTCTGTTCATTTGCCTTGCAATTTGGTATCGGAGCTGATTCGAACTGCGCTCATTGGTTCTTCGCAATAGCTGTTCGGTGCTTCGCATGAGGTGTGGGGCAGTGATAAGGCTTGGGCGTTGAATGTAAGGCAGCCCAGGGTCGTGTGGGCGCGCCAGGAAGCTATGTGGTGACATTAGGGATGTATGCTGGATGATGAGAGCTCGCTGATGTGGCATTTAAGCCGAGGTGGAACTGCATTCTGTTGTTGGTTGTGCCAAGGCAAAGACCGGTCATCATAAATGCACATCAGGTTGCCGGTGAGAAATCTGTGGTTGGGGGCAGCATTATGAGGTACGTTGCTTCCTTCCTTATCTACCCTCTTCATTGCTTCTTACCGTGAGGAGGTGAGTTCTGTCTTGAGAGTCCTCTCGATGTGAGGTGTCGCGAGCGCTCAACCTTGAGAGTCGACATTCTTCCTGAGCAGCAAGCTGGTGGGAGACGGACGATGCTTCTGAAGGGCCCTGGACGAAGCACTCGGGTACACGCATGCTTTGCCGCAAGTCCTTGGTTCTGCTGCTGCGCAATAGAGGTCATGCAGGGCATGCCAGCCCTTTGAACAAACGCTTACCAGACCGTCTCTAAATATTTCTAGCGGGGACTCGGTGTTGATTCTGGCTGTGATCGTCGTCCTGTCTGCGACGTTAAATAATTCCTGAGGAGTTACGGGGGATCTCCTTAAATGCCTCCTGATCAGCCAGATCAAACCGGGTGTAAGGCTCGTTGCATGCGAGGGTAAATAATGTGTAGGGGCTGGCAGGTTCGGCGTTGACTTGGGGCACAGGGGTGGGCCATTAGACACGCTGCTCAACCAGATGCTCAGGAAGTTGACACAAAGTGACAACTCAAGAAGGATACAGGGGGAGGGGGGGATTCCGGTAACTGTTCACGGTGGCAAACAATAGACAATCTGCCATCCAGTATACATCTCCAACATGAGACATTATTTTTATTTTTGATTATTTAGTTGTTCCAGACTTGACTAACAACTGACAGACAGCTGCAGACAGATTAGTTCTTTGCTGCATTGCAATCTGTTCTAGAGTAATCTAAAAATAGATGTGATATTTCCTATAGGTTCTGACATTAGTTGTTACTACATCACCTAACTGTTTCTGTTCAGGCCGACCGAAATTAGTTGTTATTTGTACTCGGTTGTGTGTCAGGCTAAGGTAGGATTCAGTGTGGATTCTAGTTTAGATCACACACACTGTAGCTCATGAGTGATGCAAGCACTAGTGAGGAGGAGTTGTTAGTGGACGACCGTAGGACTACTCGTGGACCTGCTCGCAGTCGACCTTTGACTTTCCTAGAGTTAGGTCCAGGAGAGGAGAGGAGATTGCAGAGAGAGGCTAGAGAGGGAGCAACGACAAGAAGAGTGAGGGTGGCTGAGGATAGCACCAGGTCTAGAACTATAGCTAGTACCGGTACAACCATGGCTACTTCCTCTACCATGTCGCAGGCTTCTTCACAGGCCACTTCGTCAGGAGTTAGTCAGAGTGGTTCTCAGGGGTCCATTAGCCGGAGTGCTGGCTTGCAAGTTAGCCAGCAGACTCAACTCACGCCGGAGGATTATGAAATCCTCCAAGCAGAAGAACTTCAGGATGAGCTACAACGACAATTGGATGAGGCAGCAGAGAGGAGAAGGAGAGCAATCATGAGAAAAGCTAGACTAGGTGGTAGAAGCGAGGAGCTAGTCAGATTAGAAGCATTAGATGAGTCAGCGCTTGACCCTGCGATACGAGCGCTGTGTAACTCGCTTCTTTGTGTGGCGGAAGCGCAGGCTGTCCAACAGGAAGTGCTGGCTGAACTTGTGACAGGCCAGAAGGAGATTCTGGCTACACTGCAGGCTCCTCGTCCCATGATGAGGCAGCCTCAGTATGTTGTAGCTCCCCCATCGGTTGTGGGTCCATCAGTGACGCCGTCGCCGGTTGGGCCCTCTGTCTCACCTATGTTTGGTATGCCCCCTCCAGGTGGTTATGTGGCGACTAGTGGTCCGGTCCTTAGAGTCTCGGTCGTACCATCCACGACAGTGGTTACTACAGTCCTATTGTCAAGTTAGGCCCAGGTTAGTGTGCAGCAACCTGTTTCGGTGGCTATGCAGCCACTGCAGCAAGCCCCTGGGCCAATGCAGCCTATGCAGTGGATGCCTAAAATACCCTTGCTGAGTCCTAAGCCCTTCTCTGGCATTTGGATACTTGGGTAAGTGCGGTGCCTACTTATGTGAGGCACAAGCTTACCAGGCCTGAGCAAGAAGTTGTAGTGGCTACCTGCTTTTCTAGAGGGGTCAGCAGCTCGCTGGTTGAATGGCCTAGTGCAACAGCAGGGCTACTGCCAGAACTTCGATGCCTGGGCCCAGGCCCAGACATTGGAAGAGTTCGTACGGTCCGTGTACAACAGGTGGCATGACCCTCAAGGGGCTCAAGAGGTCACCGATGCAATCAATAGTCTTTGTGCCAGAAGGTACAAGAATGTTCGTGAGCTGACGGACACCGTCGAACGTCTGCTTGTAGTACCTGGTGTGCACTATGACCAGTAGGTACTCCTTACGGATTACCTTAGATGTCTACCTTCAGAGGTTAGGAGAAGCTGGTAGACGAGGCCTATGTCGAACAACATAACTTCGCTTCATTCAGCAAGAAGGCCTTGGACATACAGGCAAAATTGGGATGCACATCGGAGTCAGGGGGATGGTAGGAAGAAGAGACTTCCCCAAGACTGGAAGAAGAAGGGTCAGTTGATGTTCGTTGACCACAAAGGTCAAACGACAGAGATTGAGTTCCCATATCTAGGGGACGAGACAAAGCATGATGGGGCCAGTGAGACTTCGGATGGGGGAGTCGTGACACCCATCAAGGAAAAGGCTAGGGGGATTGGGAAGAAGAAGGTAAGCCGGTCTACGGGTCAGGGCGACCAAGGTACGCCTGCATGGGTGAAACTTGGTTTAGAATATGAGGTTTGGAGGGACCGACCGGCGAGCCCCAGACCGATGGATGGATAGATGGAGGACGCCCTCCCCAGCCCCGATGTATGTGGAGGAGGACGAGAGGATGATAAATGATCTATGTTTGTCATTGAAAGTCTGTGACTCCTTCCGGAAGCTGAACCCGGATACTAGATATTACTCATGTCTACGGAAGACTGGAACGGAAAACCAGACGAGATCCCGGATCGACCTGATTCTTACTTCATAAGATATGGGGGGCTCCCTGCTCCTGGCAGCAATCCTCCCTGCAAGCCCGGGCCTCGACCACAAGATGTGCACAGTCGCCCTATCCTTTCGAAAGAAGCCCGATCGGGGACCGGGCTTCTACAAGCTAAACACTTACATCTTGCAGCAGAAAACCTTTCGGAACTACATCACGGACAGCTGGACGTACTGGCACTTGCAAAAGCAACATTTCCAGCAATCAACAGACTGGTTTAAAAATGGACTATTCTACTTGGGTTAAAAAGGCGGCGAATACTCTAAACTACTAGCAGCAAGGAAGCACGAGCAGGAAATGGAAATTCACCAACAACTACAACAACTCGAGCACAAAGAGCAACCTGAGGATCATCTAGAAATACACACACTGAGGCAACAACTCCAGCTTTTCGCCACATATAGATGGGAAGGAACACGAGTCAGAGGACGATTAACAAGATACCAGACCGAAGGCACAATGGATAAAAAAAAATTCAGCATGGCCCGCGCGCGCTCGCACAGAACAACCATCGATGCACTATACGATCCACAAACTGGTCACCAGGATATCACTACCTCCACCCCACACTGTACACAGATAGCAAGGGCCTTTTTCCAAGACCTGTTCACCTCCAGGTGTGCCCAACAAGAGAGGAATGCTAGAGAGAAAGAAATACAAGAATTCTTGGAACCATTGGAGAAGTCCCTGACTAGACAGCAAAAAGTAGATCTGGATCGACCCCTCTCCAAAGAGGAAATATGGACGGCGATGATGCAGATGGATGAAGAGAAGACGCCGGGCATAGATGGGTTTCCGCAGGAATTCTGGGAGACCTTCTGGACTCAGATGGCCCCGGACCTCATGGAGTTCTACCAACAGGTGTGGGAAACAGGGAGAATGGGGGAGTTGGTGGGACAGGGAGTTCTCACCTTGTTACACAAAAAGGGTGACAAGATGGATATTCGCAATTACAGGCCAATAAACCTGCTCACTGTGGTCTACAAAATGTTGGCGAAGGCTCTGGCAAACTGACTACTCCCGGTCCTGGAGGATATTATCCACCCAACACAAACCGGGTTCATAAAGGGGCGAAGGATACAGGATAACATACTATTAGTTAATGAAATACTTAAGCTAACAAGACAGGACAAACAAAACGCGGCAGTCATCTTCATAGACTTTGAAAAAGCGTACGACCATGTGGATTGGCTTTTCCTAGACAGATGTATGGAAAAAATGAATATAGGGTCAGTCTTCCGGTGATGGACTGAAATACTTCACCATAATGCAACCACGTGTCCAGATCAATGGAAGGATAGCGCCGGTCTTCCCGCTGCAACGGTCGGTCCGCCAAGGGGACCCTTTGGCACCCTTCCTGTTTATTATCGTGATGGAGGCGTTGGCAGCAAACCTCCGCGCCAACAAAGATCTCAGGAAACTGCAGATCTCGGCTATACCGGAAGAAGCAATCCCAATCTGTTCAGTGTTTGTCGACGACCTGACACTTATGGTCGATGCAACCGCAACAAACATGGAAGAGATCAGACGATTATTCAACCGGTTTACAACAGTCTCAGATATGACTGTCAATTGGGGAAACCAAACTATGGGCTGGTGGATTCACCACCAAGGGATGCGCTCCCCCGAGCTCCCGCACGTCAAATGACTCCCAGAAACGGCCCCGGTCAGAGTGCTGGGAATTATGCTGACGGCACTAGGTAAACCTGCATCGAATGATGAGTGGATCCTAAAACCTGCGCTGGAGAAACTAGCCCGCTGGAAGGACCGTCAGACCTCCCTTATCGGAAGGGCATTAGTGATCAATAGTGTAATACTGGCGGCCCTCTGGTACAAATCTGCTATCTGGGCCCTCAGCAAGGATGCTGTGCGGTCACTGAAACGGCAGGTGACAGCCCTGCTATGGAGAGGTAATGGAGAATTGCAAAATGTCATAAGCAGGGTGGCCTGGCAATCAGTGATCCAACCCAAAGAAAAAGGGGGTCTGGGGATCCTGGATCCAGAAATCCAGATCAAAGCCTTAATAATTCAATGGATCAAAAAACTACTTTTCACCAAACACCTCCCATGGCAGGCCCTTGCGTTGAAACAAATAGCTCGACTTGCTCCTCAGACACCACAGGGTGTCAACCCGCTAACCTGGCTGGAAGACCGTTACTGGACGGTCCCATCGAAACGGGCAAGCTCCAGGCCGAGACACAACCCGCTCGGATCTAGTCAGGGACGATTTCTAGGTCCAGGTCGTGAAAGCCTGGCGCCAGCTGCCGCTCCCTGACAAACCCTCTCCTACCAGGTGGGAAGAGGTGGCGCGCCAACCCCTTTTTGGCAACAGGAAAATAATGGACCGGAACAGCAGAGTATACTGTAGCTCCAGTGCCCCGTGGAATGGCTAGGTCAAAAAATGTGTAACCAGAATAAAAGATATATGGGACACACAAGTGGGAGACTGGAAATCGGCACAACAACTAAGGAGCACACTAAGGTACTGCCACAAAATCGAAGAACACATCGAAACCTTGATCTTTTCTATCCCCCTAGATTGGGTCCGTATCTTGCTCAAAGGGCCGAGGCTGATAGAAGGGGACTGGGTAACCGCCCCGGGAGATCCGGAGAGTGTACGCAGCGTGATAGAGGTACGGGCGGAAAAAACCTTGACCAATCTCTTCCACATTGGCAAGGACAACGTGCTCACCCGCTACATTCCAGACGTGGTGAGATGCTGCAGAAATTCAGATCTACACAGAATCCGAGTGCTGCGGGACAAAGATGCGTGGATCGTATATCAGCCAGACATTCCTATAGCAAAACTTCCTTTTGATCCCGAGGAATGGCAGTGGTCCCGCTCACAAACACGTACGACGGGGGAGAGACTAAAACTACACACCTTGACGGTGAAGGCTTCCTATCGCCTGCTGCGCCCAAAGGTGAATATTAAAGAAACAGTGAAGGTCCGATGGAGATCTCATCTGAATGTAGGAACAAAGGCAATCCGCCCCATTCGATGGTTCACTGCCACAAGGTCCAGGCCAGCGAAGATGACGTCACTACAATGGCAGATAGAACATCGCTGCCTGCCCACAAATGATTGGCTGATAGACCGTACATATCTAGAGCAGAAGGGTCGGGCACTACCATGGTGCAGATCGTGCCACACCGCCTTCCCCTCCCGCAGACTACCGGAAACTGTAGAGCATATATTCATGCAATGTCCGGGGGCGGTGCTCACGTGGTGGTGGTGGGACAGAATCTGGTCCAAACTAGACACCGGCTCTAATTGGCCATGGGACTGGAGAGCCATACTGTGCAAGACCTGGTCCTCCCCCACATTTTTTATTTTTTTATTTTTTTTTAATACCCACGGTATTCTGGTCCTCCCCCACTAACAATGTCTTCGAAGATAATGTGTTCAAGTTAGGGCGGAGAGCAGTCATGTGGGCCCTTTGGAGAAAACGTTGCATCTACGCAATAGAGGGGGTCCGCATAGCCGGGGAAGAAAAGTGAAGAACCAACTAGAGCTGCTGCATACACCAAAGGACATAACACAAACAATTCAGCAGTTCTCCGGGGACTGGTTGGGCAATGTGAACGGGGGCTGGATCGTTGTTGTCCAATGGGACGGCAAGCCTGCCCAGGAACGCGACCAGGATGAGTTCAGAAGAGACTACGTGATCAACTTCAGGGACTGGACTACGGTGGGACAGGAGATACCACTACGACCACCTACAGACTTCCCCGATCCCTTCCCATCCCACCAATTGGCGATGGTCGACATGCAATGGTATGGTGCAGAATGAACAAGGCCTCACAGAGGACTAAGGACTGACAGGCCCGAGAAAGGAAGCAGCGAGTTGACAAGTAACACAGGAAGCAGCCAGGAAAACACGACTGATCCGACGGTCCGGTGTTGTCTGAAGACTCCCGCACAGTTAAATCCTTGGAGGACAGAGCAATCAGTATAGGGGACGCTGGACCCGTTTTCCAGCAAAGGGACGTTGGGCCCTTGAATATTCGAGATATTTGAGACAACAATTGGGAAGGCGCAGAAGGAAAGAGCTAGTTTTAGTAGCAAACATCTGGCGCCCGGTTCAAGGCGAAGAGGCTCCTTTCCTTCTTCCAAGAACCCCTGCTCAGTCAATCCTCTGGATTCCAGAGTAATCAATGCTGGCAGGAGATTCCCACTACTTTTTCCTAACATACGACAAATTTTGTCTGTATCAGGGACGCTGGACCCTTTTCCAGCAGGTGTTGCTCCCCACCAATAGATGGAGCCTCCCCTCAGGTGCTAGCAGTGTCTGCTCTTACCAGCACCTCTAGCAAGGGAAGGGAGTTCAAAAAAAAAAAAAAAAAAAAAAAAAAAAAGAGTTGCTAGGGGTACGTGCATGAACTGTGGCAACTATGGCCACACGTCCCGAACGTGCCGAGGCAAAGAGGTCCTGACGAGGGTAGCCTCACCAACGGTGGTGGGACTATCTTCGAACTCTGGCGGTGCTTCTGCGAGCACTTCACAGGGAAACACCTCGGGCCAGTAGGACTTTTAGCCGCTCTTACTCGCGTTGAAGTGGTAACGTTGCCTTCCCCACTTCAGGCATTGGCCAAGGCTAGTGACCCACGTATCGCCCCGCGGACACATTTAGACCCACCGACGCTCTGTTCGAGATATGTGTCTGAGGCCCTATAAGAGTTAGAGACTGAGTGGTCAGGGAAGGACCCCAAAGACTCTTGGGCGATGATCAGTAGAGGTCCAAAGGGTGAACATTTCGTGGTAGAGGTTGATGTAGGTGGTCGTAAAGTTGGCGCCTTCGCAGACATAGGCTCTACACAAAACTTCATCAGTCGTGCTTGTGTGGATAGATTGCGCTTAGGGGACCAAGTGCAGCGGCTTAGCAGAACTGTAGCTTCTACGCTGGCCAACAAGCACCAAATGTTAGTAAAAAACTATGTCAAGGAGTCTGCACCTTCTCCTATGGAGGAGGGGAAGTGAGCCATAAAATCTCCTTCCTTGTTAGCGACGAACTGCCTTTCGATATGCTTTTAGGCATGTACTACCCCGAGGTCGCGCAACCTCAGTTTCACTGGGATAGGACGGTGTTAATCCACAAATTGCCCAATGGTAGAACTGTTAGATTGCAGAAGTTCAAAGCTAGCAGTCTGATAGAAAACTACGGGTGCATGTGTGCATCATCTTTCTATAACTATTATAAGCAGAATCGCGAGGAGGGCATGTATCTAGTCTTTGTCTCTGAGAAAGGGGAGACCGTTAAAACACCTCCAGAGATAGAATCAGTCGTCGCGCAATATTCATATCTTTTTTAGGAGCCCACAAGCGTGGTAGAAAGGGAGGTTGTCCATGCAATAGAGGTTGTCCAAGGTAGTAAGGTGCCTAGAGGACGAATCTATAGGATGTCTCCTGCGGAGCTGGATGAGCTCCGCCACCAGGTCAAGGAGCTCACAGAGAAGGGATGGATTCAGCCTAGTACCTCCCCTTACGGCGCTCCAGTCTTATTCGTACCGAAGAAGGGAGGTCCCCTGAGGATGTGCATTGATTATAGGGGTCTCAATGTCATAACTGTTAAAAATGCAGAGCTCGTACCCCGCATCGATGACCTACTGGATAGAGTGCAGGGATGTCGGTACTTTACTAAGATAAATCTAAAGTCCGGATACAATCAAATTGCTATTAGACTTGAGGATCACCACAAAACCGCATTTCAGACTAGGTACGGTCTGTACGAGTTTGTGGTGATGCCTTTCGGCCTATGCAATGCACCTGGGACATTCCAGCACGCAATGAACAAGATCTTTCATGATTACTTAGATAAGTTTATCGTCGTGTACCTCGACAATATCCTCATCTTTAGTAAGACTGTAGAGGAGCATGCTGAGCACTTGAAAATAGTGTTAGGTCTCCTAAGACAGCACCAGTACAAGGTTAACTTGGAGAAATGCGAGTTTGGTCGCACCAAGATCTTGTACTTGGGTCATGAAATTTCAGCAGATGGGTTGAGGCCAGACGATGCAAAGGTGACCAGCATTCGAGACTGGCCCAGACCTCAAATTGTTACTGAGGTCATATCATTTTTGGGGATGACGGGCTATTATCGTCCGTTTGTGAAGAACTATAGTACTATAGTTTCCCCACTAACAGATCTAACTCGACTTGACACTCCTTGGGAATGGACAGAAGATTGTGAGGCAACCTTCAAGAAATTGAAGTATGCAACACACTATGAAGTCCTCAAGCTCCCGGATCCTGATCAGCCCTTTGTTGTGACCACAGACGCCAGCCAATATGGCACAGGCGCGGTCCTTGCGCAAAAGGAAGGGAAAAAGTTGAGACCGATCGAGTACATGAGTAAGAAGATGCCATCTCAAAAGCTAGCAAAGTCCACGTACGAGCGTGAGCTCTATGCCCTATATAGAGCGCTGGTTCATTGGAGACATTATCTCCTAGGCAGATTCTTCTATTTGAGATCTGACCATGAGACCTTGCGTTGGATCAAGACACAGCCTGTGCTCTCTGATGCACTCAAGCGATGGATACAAGTGATAGACATGTATGACTATTAACTTGATCCCATCAAGGGAGAGTACAACAAAGTGGATGATGCGTTATCTCGCCGGGCAGATTATTTGGGCGCGTTAGTTACTGAATTTGGCATATCTAACGATCTGATTCAATCATTGGTCAAAGCCTATCAGCAAGATTCAGTTATGTCTGAGATCATCCGTAGATTCCAAGCAAAGGACAAAAAGACTTTGGATGAATTTACGATGATAGACGGCTTACTGTTTCTTGAGAAGGCAGGGAATAAAAGGTTGTGTGTTCCTGATAGTGAGTCTTTACGTAGTTTATTTTTAGGAGAATGTCATGATGCAACTGGTCATTTTGGCTATAGAAAGACATCAGCGAACTTAGTACAAAGATTTTGGTGGCCTTCTATGATGCAAGATGCTAAGAGATACGTTGAAACCTGCCAGGTTTGCCAAAGGGACAAACCTAGGACTCAGGCTCCGCTTGGGTTGATTAAGCCCTTGCCGATTCCTGAAGTACCGGGTCAGAGTGTGTCCATGGACTTCATGGATACTCTTGTGACCAGCAGGTCTGGGAAAAGACACATCTTTGTTATAGTGGATCGCTTTTCTAAGTATGCCAGACTAATAGCTATGCCATAAAATGCTAAAACTAACTACGTCATCAAACTCTTTATGGATAACTGGGTACGCGACTTCGGTTTACCTACATCTATTGTTAGTGAGAGAGATGTGAGATTCGCCAGTGAACTGTGGCAATCAACTGTTGAAAAGATGGGCACAAAGCTCCAAATGACATCGGGGAATCACCATGAGTCAAATGGCCAAGCAGAACAGATTAATCAAGTAGTACAACACCTGCTTAAACATTATATCAAGCCAAGTCAAGACGACTGGGACGAGAAATTACCTCTCGTCGCCAGCTTGTATAACAACGATGTGCACAGTACTACAGGAACGTCTCCCAACAAACTGCACCTTGGTTGGAAACCCAAAACTGCACTTGACTTTCTACTACCAGAGAGAGAACCCACAGGTGGCCCTCTAACTTTCAGGTAGGTGATAGAGTCTGGGTTAAGTCATCTAAACTAGGTCAGGAGTTATGCATTTCACGTAAACTAATGCCACACTACTTTGGGCCCTGGGAGATCTTAGACATTGTAGGGGATCAACCGGATGAGCCTTCATATGTGATTCGCATTCCTGCGCAATTACGCACTTACCCTGTGTTCCATGCCTCCAAGTTGGCACCTTCCGCTGCCACTGATCAGTTTCCCTCAAGAAGATCAATGCTGCCCCCAACCATGAATGGCGAAGTGGACATTGACCAGATCGTGGAGCATCAAGTGATGCCAGTACCTCGACCATCAGGCAGAGGCCGCCCTCCTAACCAAGAATGCAGTATCGTGTGAGACTCAAACATCATTTGGATCCTAAAGAAGATCGCCGGTTCACACGAGAGGAACTCATGAGAACAGCACCTCAAGTGATTGCAGGCTACGAAAGAGAACTCAAAGGGAAAATGCCTGTAGAGTAACAAACTTCTCAGAGGACTAACGAAGTAAAGGAGGAGGGAATGCGAGGATTTGGGTCCTCGACAGGCCTAAGGGGCCCCGGTTGCAGTGGTGGCCGCCCTAAGTGAAGGCGGGCCTAACATATCACAAGAGGCCTTTGACTGTCAATTTCATATTTGGGGTACAGACAGTTGCGACGCGCCAGTTGGTTGAGAGAAACATAGACCGAGCAACCAAGACATTTCCACGACCTTCTGGGCCTTTCCGAAGAATGCAGGCCCTGGGCGAGAAACGCAGGCTCATACACTGACAGTTGCGAGGCCCAACCGAAAGAGGCCCAGTAGCTGCAAAATAGCACGCAGCATCCTGGGGCCTACTGGAAGCTTCTAGGCCCAGGCCCAGTCCAGCCAGGCTGCGAAGCAGGCAGGCTCTTTCCATATAGGAAAGAGCTCGCCACTCTCAGCCTCATTCAGGCACTCGCATGCTAGCGGCAGCGCTGCTGGAGCAAAGGCTYGTGGGCTGCTGCTGGCGCTGAGAGGCGAGGTSCAGCACGTGMGGTCGTGCAGGGAAGAAGRGCGCTGCTGAGGGCAGCGCCATAGCCCAGCCTYCATAGCTGGCAGGGCTTGRATGTACAGTGAGGCGCAGGGGTGGTCTTCGGGTGTACAAAAAGGGAAGACGTGGGAGAGAGTCAAGGGATACAGAGAGAAGRATGATGATGATGATGATGTGAGGGCACATACCTGGTATTGGCGATGGTTCTGCAYGGGCGACATCTTCAAGTGCTTCGGGTGCTGCTGACGTCAACAGTTGCATTGTCAATTAGTAGGCTAGTAGTAGCTGTGTAGGGAGTAGGCTGGGCGCCGAGCGCCAGATAGGGAGTTAGGGACTGGATACATATGTTGGTGGTGGCGAGATCAAGCTCTCATTGACATTGGCTTTCAGTGCTACTATTCTCCGTTGGTGTTATATTGGTGCAATGCTACTTTCTGAACACTGTGTTACGATTTGGCTTTCAATGTGATTGTGCGATCTGAATACTGTCATCTCGCTTCTGTTCATTTGCCTTGCACCAGCTACGGGCAGGTGCGGGTGGGATTATGCTCGAGGGTCTTGGGGGGGTGGCATGTGGTGAAAAATATGTCTGGGTCTGGGCAGGTCCGGCTGCAATTTTTCTTCGAGATCTAGAAACCTCTGACCTTGACCCCTGGTTTCCATAATGCCACTCTCGGCCTTATTTCTGGTGAAGCTCCCCTGAATGCGTCAAGTTTTGACCACCTTCATCCCCTCTATTAGTAAGAATGCCAACATGATTAAACCACCTGTACTTTGGAGAACTTTTGACCCTTCCCCTGCCGGGCCTGGAAACGCCCTGCGCGCCCAAAAAAAACGAACCAGTGCATCCCTTCTTTTGCCTGGCACCGCCAACATTTTTGTACATACAGATCCCTTCCCTCCAGGGAACCCATCCCTTGACAGGTTAGATCCCTAAAGTGCACAAACATAGGCCACACAATATGGGCACGTCTGTCACACCCAGTTAGTACTACCGTCTTCACCGGAATAGAACGCCTGGTCATTACAGCCGTATTTGGTGCAATTTTCAGCCCAGATACAGCTGTAATGACCGGGCGTTCTATTTGGGTGAAGACGGTAGTTGTGGATTCACCCTTTACCATCGGTGCTCTGGGTCTCAGACTCTCTCAGTCAGGGCATACTCACACCATGACTATGTCCACAGTCTCTGTATCTGAGAAGATGTTGTTTGGAATGACATGAACAGAAATGACAGCTTAGCCAACAACAATTTGAGCACATCAAACAAATGCTAACCCCCCCCTCCCCCCAGGGGGAAATAATTTAATTGATATTATTTACGTCCCAATGGAGCAGGAATCAGATATAAAGCTGATCAGAAACAGTACTACACTCAACCACAGTCAAAAGGCTAAGAAAGATGCACAAAGTTACAAACAAAACAAAATTTAACAGATGCATTCATGGATGAATGAAATGCATGAACGAAGAGATGGAGGGGCGGACTAATGAGACAACAAGAGAAAGGAAAAAGACGGAGGGAGTTCTGTTCTAGGAGGCTGGTTTCACACGTCGTAGAAGAAGCCAATGAGAGGGCTAAAAAGTGAACTTACTTTCTTGTAAGATAGACAGTATCCTTAAGATCAGGATTGCCCATGTAGATGAGACCTCCAAACGCCTGCATGCCGACAACAGTCGCAAATTCCGCGTGATTCACATGCATTTCATGCACGCAAAATAGAAAAATAGTGAAATACCCTCCTCTCTGTTTCTTTTTTCTTTATTATTGGATTGTAATGACCCGCCAAAAACACAGACTGAGAACACTGCTGATTTCTGGGATTTGCCGCTGGAATGAATGCCTTGCTGAAATTCCCGCATTCTGCTGTGATTTCCATGTCTGTGTGTGTGTGCGTGCCTGCTGGTTTGCATGCCTGTCTGAGTGCTTGTCGACTGAGTGTGTGTATGACCCGCGAGGGTACTTGTTGGTTGAAAGGCCCCGCGGGGCCGGTACTTACCTGTGGCCGTGACTTTGAGGGTTGCAGGGGGGAAAACACTCGAGTAGCGGGGGTAGGCCCGCGACACTTAGAGCAGAAGGGAGAAACACTCAAGTAGCAGGTAGGCCGGTACCACTGAAGTAGTGGTAGAAGCGTCGGGTACTGGAGGCCGAGCAGAAGAAGACAAAAAGTTGGCATTTTTAGAGGCCCAGTAGCGGTAGGCTTGAGGCAGGCCGGTACCAGTCCAAGTAGCCCGGGTCTATGGCCTGTCCGGAGGATAGCAGAGCCTGCAATGATGTTTCCCTCCGAAAGGGAGGAGGTACCGGTTGCTGGGAGGCCGCTCGGCCTTGGAAGTCACCGCCCAAGAGGCCAGTAGGCCGCTATATCTTTCGGAGGAGCAAGTAACTCCTCCTCATTTGCGGTATGCAAGGATTGGCGACATGCTGCTGGAGCACAGCGCTGGGCTGATACAGCGCTGCTTGGAGGTGAAGGGCAGCTGGTGCTTAGCCTGGCTATGGCGAGCAGCCCAGCCTGAGGAGGAGGAAGAAGGGGGCGAAGGAGGAGAGTGGCGAGGCACCTACCTGGCTATGGTGGACACCGTCTTCATCACCTTGTTGGGCGCTGCATCTGGAAGGCCCCAGTTGGGGTAGTGCCGCACCAAGGAAGCTCGAGGCAGAGTCAGGCATGGCGGACCAGTCAGCAGCAGCATAGCTGCTTTGGGTTGTCCTTTGGACAGGAGAGCAGCGCCATAGCTGTTTTGGGTTGTCCTTTGGACAGGAGGGCAGGGCCCTCAGTAGTCCGCCATAGCCTATGCATGTGAGAGGAGGCAGAAGGAGGGAAGCCATAGCTATGGCAGACTTGTTGTTGTTGTTGTTGTTGAGTCAGCAGTAAGAGGGAACTTCGGATATTGATTCTGGTTCATCCACTCATTGTTATTATTATTATTGGGAGAAGAATAAGATTGGCGAAGTGAAGGAGGAGGAGGAAGGTGGAGAGAGAAGGGGGAATTGTCATTGGTCTTGCTGGTGTACTTCTTCTTCTTCTTCTTCTTCTTCTTCTTCTTCTTCTTTCTCTCTCCTATGGTCTCTATATCTTTGCAAGTGCTTTCATTTCTTTCGCAATTGGGTGGCATTGTCTTTCATTGTGAATTTGCACTTTGGGAATGACCAGGATCGTAACAGGATAATAATAAATAGGACCCTTGGTCCTGACTCCATTTTATTCCTGGGGGTGACAATCTGGTTTCTCTTCCACTGGCAAGTTATATACCCACAAATGAAACCCAGTTTCTCTTCCACTGGCAAGGCATATACCCACAAATGAAACCCACTCCATGTTTCACCTACTGCTGACAGCATTGATTGCCCCCCGAAGGGAGAATTGACTGAGAGTTTTTCACTCGTCCATGAGTTGAATACCCCTTGTTAGGAATGGAAAGTTGGAAATTATAAAGAGGGCTTTGTAATGAACCCAGATCGTGAGACAGTTGTCAACAATGCAAGTCCAGAAAAATGTCCATCGGTTGGTGATTACAAATAGTCAAAAATCGTGACCAGACAGAATGAGGTGAGATATCATACACAGACGAAGAGGGAGGAGGGAGCAGAGACAAAGGAGATGAAGTAAAAATGCCCACTCCTACTTCGGGCTCCCTCCTCTACTGCCACCTCATCAATCAATAGTCTGAACGAGTATCCGTGTATCCTCAATGTGCCACGTGGCACGTCCAATCAGTTCCACATCAGCATCTGGAGCAATGTCGACATGAAGACCACCAGGTACGTATCCTCGAACTCCCCACAGTCCTGATCTCCTCCTGAAGTGACGACGAACAGAACAGCAATGCCGCTTACGTAGTCCCCTCAATAGAACATGTGGCAGCAGCCCCATCAGCCAAATAGTACACGTGGCAGCAGCCACATCAGCGAAGGCACATGGCAACTGCCACGTCAAAATGCCAAGAAGACAGGAGCAAGTCGGCCACCATGCCAGACAAGCAGCGCCTCGCCAAGTCACAATGCTAGCAGCGTCGAGGCAGCGTCGCAGCGTCAAGCCAGCGTCGAAGTCAATGCGTGAAGTCAGCATCAACGCAAGGCATAATGAATGTCCAAGCCAAGAAGTCAACTCTTATGTACTGTTGACGCGGGGTCTGGACCCCGGGTGCTGTATCCCTCAGCCGTTCAGATCTCAATGCGAACGAGGGCTCAGATCGGCCTGAAACCGAATTCCCTCCGGCCTGGATGCTGTCTGGGTACCTGCGCACAGCAAGTGAGTGTATCCAACCCAGGGCCTGGGTGCGGTACCTTTGACTCTACAATTGACTTTTACTCTTGAATTTCTTGTGTGCGGCGTTAGGTCACACAGCCAAACTCAACAGACTCAGGCCTGGGCGTGTCCTGGTCACACAGCCCAGCGCAGACCTTCTCAGGTCTGTGTGGCCTGGGGCTGAGTTCTGGGCCCCAGGCTACTTCTGATCAGGGTTATTACATTCCTGCCGGCCCATTTTCGAGTTCCACCGCAGAAATATTTAAGACTTTAACCCTCGTTCATAAGCAGCGACAATATCAGGAGCAGTCTCAAGTAGTTCTCGTTTACTAAACCATCTGTCCTCAGATGGTGCTTGAGTTTTAAAACATACCTTGAACTGCTTCTGAGGTCGTCCACGTCCTCCCATAGAGAAGTAGCCATGCTCTATGATTCGGTCAATCTCGTATCCGCCATCCATATCTGGTGGAATCATAGAGGGTCTGTGAGGAAACTCATTTCCTTCTACGTAAGGCAACAATTTGGATGCATGAAAGACAGGGTATGTTTTGAGATGAGGGGGAATATCAATTCGATAAGACGGTCCCTCTACATCTCTAATTACCTTGAGAACTTCCCAGGGTCCAAAATAGACAGGTAGCAATTTCTGGGAGACATCTTCTTCTAATGAAAACTCGTTAGATTTTACCCAAACCAGATCACCTTCTTTGAATGTAGATGGTCGACGGTGCTTGTTGGCTTGTTCAATCATTCGTAGTTGAGCTTTCCTTAGATTATCTTTAACTTTTTGAATATCTTCCTGAAACAAGATTGCATATTCTCGGGTCCCTGGGGGTAACCTAAGAAACTGGTCCCGGTTCAGTACATCAATGGGACGTTTAGGCTTCCATCCTTTGTGAAGTGCATTCGGGGTTCTTCCCGTGGAAGTATGAACACTATTGTTATATGCACTCACAATTTTGGGTAAGTTCTCATCCCAATCAATCTGATCGGGTCTAATGTACATACGCAAAAGTTGTTGGCACAGACGGTTCATTTGTTCAGTCTGGCCATTCGTTTCAGGATGTCTCCCTGACGACATGGTCAGCCGTGTGCCATAAGCTTCCATCGGCTTTTGCCATGGCAGACTGGTGAACCAGACATCTCGATCAGATATAATGGTTTTAGGGAATCCATACTCAGTGACCCATCGCATCTGAAATTTCTGAATGACAAGTTCAGTACGTGTTTCTGCTGGTAAGGGAACAAACATAGCGTATTTAGAGAAACGATCCACAATTACCATCACTTGACTGCTACCATTGTGACTCTTAACCAGACTCATGAAATCAATTGAGATAGACTCACCTAGTTCGCTTGGTATAGGTAATGGCTTGAGAAGTCCAAGGGGATTCTCGTGCGACGGCTTGTTTCTCTGACACACTAAACAAGTACGAACATATGTTAGTACATCTTCTTTAAGTCTCTTCCATTCGAAACGTTCTCTGACTTCGGCATATGTTTTCTTGAAACCAAAGTGACCCTCAGCATCGTGACATTCCCCAATCAATACACTCTTTATTTCTTCCTTTTGAGGAATATACAATCTTTGTTCGGTTTGGTCAATCAAGAACAACAATCCATCAGTCTCGTTCAAGGATATCCATGATTGGTTTCCAGATAGGATCAGTAGCATACCCTTGGCGAATCTGGTCTTTCAGGTCATTCCCAACATCCAAGTAAGAGACAATTGCACCAAAGAAGTCACTCCGCCTGGACAATGCATCTCCAACCACATTAGACTTTCCTTTGATTGTTTTTAACTCAAAATCAAAAGTATCAATGAATGCAGACCATTGAACCAACTTATCAGAGAGCCTCAGCTGTGTCTTTATCCACTTCAGGGTAGAGTGGTTTGAGTACACAGTGAAGTGTCTCCCTAACAAGTAGTGCTTCCACGTGTTTAGTGCATAGACTAAGGCATACAACTCCCTTTCATAAGTGGAGTCGACAACCTTTTCAGACAGCAGTCTTGCAGACATGAACTCTATGGGTCTATAACCCTTGCCCTCATCTTGCTGTAGAACAGCGCCAATCCCATACTGACTTGCATCAGTAGTGACAATGAAAGGCAAAGACGGGTCAACAATTTTAAGGACGGGGTAGTGAGTCAGGGCATACTTCGGTTTTTGAAAGGAAGACTCACAATCCTTATTCCACAACCAGATAGTTTCCTTCTTTAACAATTTTCGCATTGGTGCAGCAATCAATGAGAAGTTTCTGACAAACTTCCTGTAATAACTGGCTAAACCAAGGAAAGATCGCAATTTCGTTATAAACTTAGGTTGTGGCCAATCTCTAATTGTTGAAATCTTCTTCTATTTTGGCTTTAAACCTTCTTCGTTCACTATATGTATAACACTTCTGACTTAGCAAACTCAGCCTTTTTTGGGATTGATCTTGAAATTGCCCTCACGCAACTTCCCTAACACCAAACGAAGGTGTTTCTCATGATCTTCTAGTGTCTTACTGTACACTAGAATATCATCGAGATAGACAATAACAAATTTATCGAGCCATTGACGAAACAAGTCATTCATTGACCTTTGAAACGTAGCAGGGGCATTCGTTAATCCGAAGGGCATTACCACGAACTCGTAGTGGCCATACCTGGTCCGGGAAACGGTCTTATGCTGATCGGAGGGTTCCACCTCAATCTGGTGATATCCAGATTTCAAGTCGATCTTGTTAAAGTACTTGCAACCCTGTAATTGGTCAAGTAAATCGTCAATGCGAGGAAGTGGTTCAGCATTCTTAACAGTGTCGATATTCAGCCTCCTATAGTCTATACAGAGACGCAACTCACCTTCCTTTTTGGGCACAAATGAGACAGGGGCACCATTAGGAGAAGAGCTAGGGCGAATCCATCCTTTCTCTGTTAAGTCCTGTAGTTGTTTTCTCAACTCCTCAAGTTCCCTAGCAGACATTCGATAGATAGAGCCCTTGGGAATCTTACTTCCAGGAATAATTTCAATGGTGTGCTTGATAGCACGTTCAGTTATTCCTATTGGTTCGGAAAACAAATCTTTATACTCACCAAGGAGTTTATCGGTCAAAGGAGGATAGGAAGTAGAAGACTCACCTACTCGTTTTACTAAGACCATCATTACTTCCTATTCCAACCTTTTCTTTGAAACTATCGAACGAAACGCTGGGTAACTCATACAACAAAAAGAGAGACTAGAGTCAGACCCAGACTTATGGAACAGTTTGATAGGTTTCAATTCAGATTGTGTGTCTCGCAATTGCACAATCTTCTCTTTGAACTTAATGTTTGGGTTGGCTTTCTCGTGTCAGTGCATTCCCAGAATCAAGTCAAATGGTAGGTTCTTTTCGATTAGGAAGGATACCTCATGCAAAATCTTCTTACCTTCCCTTGTTCGAAACCAACACTTAACACGATCAACATACTGCGAGATATGATTGTGCTTTTGTCAGCAAGAACAGACATGCTAGGTCTACTCAGGTTTCTCACCTTCATTCCGAGATGCAACTTACGAATTGCCTTCTCGGATATATAGGATCGCGTAGATCCTGAGTCCAACAGTGCACCTACTCGTGTACGTGTTATCTCTATATCCGCGAGTAGTAAATCACCCTTAGACTTTGATTTCTTCGCCCACGAGCTTCGTAATGCCAGCAACTCATTACCAAGCTCGTCAAGATAGTCGTCCAGAGAGACAGTGCATAAGACAGGTTCAGGGTGATCTGGACGATGGGCCGAAAAAGAACCATCCTCTGTCGTGCGAGTCAAAGGGTTGGAAGGGGTCATTGGCGCCTTACCTTCTTTGACCAAACCCTTTAACTCAGTAGGAGCAGATGCTACTCCTACTGGCTGCTCGTTTTTGGGTATCTAATCTGTGGGCACCATGCAATCACATGCCCTGTAATGCCACACTTTAGACATTGTGCATTGTTCATTCTTTCTTGCTATAATTCTTGTGACATCCCCATCTTTTCCCACGGCTTCCCGGCCGCAATTCCGGGATGCTCAGGGAACGAGCGTGGTTTCTTTTTCTTTCCTGACGGTCGTGGTCCTCCCTTGTTGACCACTGCAGCAGTGACTTCCCCCTTCCCGGACTCACTGTTGCTCGTCACACCCTCGGCCTCCAATGGCCACTTCTCCACAGTATCGTCATCAAAGATGACGAGGGTGTGGTCCTGGCGCTTTTGGCGCCAGAGTACCCGCTTTCCTACACCTGCACTTCCACCTCCACCATACTTCACCGCGAAAGCATACGAATTCTTTACCTGTGAAGTCATTTGCTCTCGTTGGAGAGCCAGATCGCGAAGCTGCTTGTAGTTGTACTTGCCGGATTTAGCATCTGCCACGAGCTGTTCACAAATAGGCTCGGGCAGAGCGCGGGAATAGATATAAAGGACTTGGTTGTCTTGCAGGTTCAATCCAGGACCTGCAGCAACCGATCTACTTCCCGAGACAAAGATTCTACCGAGGTCCAATGTCTTTGGCTAATGGTAGTAAGTTGGTCAAAGGCCTTGTCCGCCGTTGTTTTGTCCAGGAAGCGTTCCTTGATCTTTCCAAGGAACTGCTTCAGATTCATGGTTTCAGCCCACTCCCCAATGTCCTCGAACCCCGCTGCGTTAGCTTCTGCCAATACCCATTCTTTTGCTTTCCCACCAAGACACGAAGTAGAGACGCAACTTGAGAATCAGGTTCGACAGGAGACGTTTTATAGTAAGTCTGAATCTCGGCAATCCATAGCAACAAGTTTTCATCCTTCTTGTTGCAGAACGTAAAAGGCATTTTCATCTTTACCTTCTCCCTCTTCTTTGGCTTTTCAGGTTCCGCAGATACCCTATCCTTAGAAGGAGGAGACTTCGGAGGTGGAGAGGAAGGAGGGGAGCTTGATGAAGTAGACGACGGACTCGAAGGTTCCCCTTTCTTTGTTTCTAATTGCTTTTTTGTCTTCTCTGTTTCTACCTTGAGAGACTTCATGGCGTCTCCCATGAGTTTCTCTGGCTTTTTAGTCTTTTCTTCCTTGACTTGTTCCTTTCCCTTGACCAAATTCGTGACCGTCCGGAGTACTGAGGCCACATCATCAATTTGGGACTGCATCCGCTCGCCAAACTGATCTTTTTTTTCATTTCCAAATGGGCAAGGTAATTCACAAGCTGGGCCAGAGAAATCGCTTGTTCTTCCCCTTCAGTGTGAATAACAGTTTGTCTAACTTTTTCCACTTTTTGTTCTTGTTGTACATTCCTCTCTTTACGCCTTCTCATTTCCTGATTCCTCTGCTTTTTTTTCTCAAGCGCTTCTTCCAATTATCTGATGTTCTCATCCACGGTTTCTTCAGTCACATCAACTTCTTTCTCCTCCTTCTGTTTCGAGATCTTTGCAAGTTGTTCCATAATAATCTTATCAAGTGTCTGACGACACTTGATAAGTTCATTCTGAACCTTCAAGACGTCGGTGTCAGTCTCAGCTGATTCGATAGCATCATGAATTGCTTTCAAATCAAACTGGGCACGTACCTGTGCCTCTACTTCAGCACCCACGTCATGGAGTTCATATATGAATTGATCCAAACGAGCAATCAAGATTTTTTTTCGCTCTTCAACTTGCTGTCTGGTTCGGGGGTCAGGAGTCCCCTCATCAATAGCGAAGGTGAATGAGGCTGGGAAGAAGAAGAAAGGAATGAAACGAGTGAGAACCGACAATTTCAAACAATTCCAGAAATGAGACATTGTGATGTGCGTCTGCCACACAATAAATACTTACTAACAATAATAAATTCCACGGCCGCACCGATCTTAAAACAGCAAGATTTCTAATCACTGAAAAGAAAAGAATCAGATACAATTATTTCTACTTCTAACTATTGTTGTTCTTTTGTTTGTCTGTGTCATGACGTCCTAAGCAAGAGTGTACAGGTACCGTATCAGGCCCGTGTGATCAGACACAACACACAAGTAAGTACGCAAACACCACACACAGCAACAATAGGTAAGTATGCCAACAACAATCACAAACAGTTTGTCAGCAACTTCGTCAATCTGTTGTGTCTTCTTGATGTCAGTGCGATCACGCACTCCCTCTGACAGCTGGCACTACAGCTGTGTAATCTGTCCACAGTTGTACCGTCGTCGTCTTTAGAGTGCACCTCTTACTTAGCAGTATCCTGCCTGCCACGTGTCACCCTGGAGTGCCAACATAGCAATGTTGCCACGTCAACACTCTGTCCAGTCTATCAATAATGGGATGCCACGTCAGCAAATGTGTAGTCCGATCCTTGTCACGTGCCTCTTCCAAACGTCGTGAGATACCGTCGCCGTTCCAGCTAGTCAGATTATGCCTCGTCAGCCAAGGAGTTCAATGCCACGTCAGCAGGCAGACACCACCGCATAAGACAGGTGTGATGACCTGCTCCTGCCACGTCAGCAATCGATCTTCCTTCCTCCAGGCCACGTCAGCATCTGCAATAGACCCTGTTGCGTGTCAGCAACACAAGTAGTGCCACGTCAGCATCAGTAACAGGGTCTTCAGACGTGGCACAACACATGCCACGTCACCAAGGGATCGCGATGCCACATCACAATCGCGATCCAGGCTGGTGTGCGGTATCTCCTGTCGCAGTCCCTCGGCCACGTCAGCAACCTGGTAGGGATCTCTTCCTACCAATGAACCCTGTACCTCGTCAACAGTCCCGGCAATGTCTTCTCGCCAGTGATTTGTCAACAGGCCTCTGAAGTATATCCTCGCCCATAGGTATGTGCCATGTCATCACCCTAGCGTATCCCTTGCCACGTCATCACCTACTCAACCTCACTTACCTGCGCGCCACCTGGCGCCTACTCATATACAAATGTCGTCATCAAGAGATTAGCTCCGATACCAAATTGTAATGAACCCAGATCGTGAGACAGTTGTCAACAATGCAAGTCCAGAAAAATGTCCATCGGCTGATGATTACAAATAGTCAAAAATCGTGACCAGACAGATTGAGGTGAGATATCATACACAGACGAAGAGGGAGGAGGGAGAAGAGACAAAGGAGAGGTAGTAAAAATGCCCACTCCTGCTTCGGGCTCCCTCCTCTACTGCCACCTCATCAATCAATAGTCTGAACGAGTATCCGTGTATCCTCAATGTGTCAAGCCGGCGTCGCAGCGTCAAGCCAGCGTCGAAGTCAATGCGTGAAGTCAGCATCAACGCAAGACAGAATGAATGTCCAAGCCAGGAAGTCAACTCTTATGTAGTGTTGACGCGGGGTCTGGACCCCGGGTGCTGTATCCCTCGGCCGTCCAGATCTCAATGCGAATGAGGGCTCAGATCGGCCTGAAACCGAATTCCCTCCGGCCTGGATGCTGTCTGGGTACCTGCGCACAACAAGTGAGTGTATCCAACCCAGGGCCTGGGTGCGGTACCTTTGACTCTATAGTTGACTTTGACTCTTGAATTTCCTGTGTGCGGCATTCGGTCACACAGCCACACCCGACAGACTCAGGCCTGGGCGTGTCCTGGTCACACAGCCCAGCGCAGACCTGAGAAGCAGACCTTCTCAGGTCTGCGTGGCCTGGGGCTGAGTTCTGGGCCCCAGGCTACTTCTGAACAGGGTTATTACAGCTTGCTTGAACATACACACTGAACAGACCATCACTCTCAGTTCCTCTCAGTCTGAAAAGAACTGTTGACTGAAAGAACAGTAAGAACTGACCTGAGAAATCTGGACTAGATACAATCTTTTTTTTTTCTTAATAAGCAAAACAGAACCTTGAGGTTCTGGCTCCATATCCATTCTGGGGAGTGACCGTCCGGTTCCTTGTACGCCAGCAAGCAGTGTTGCCTACCCCGACGGTCGGCGCTCCTTGACTGGTCAGCTGGTCGACACCTACCAGTCAGGGGTTGTCGGCACCGCACGCGCAAAACAAAACAAAAAAAAAGGGTCCAGAACCCCCAATAACCCCACCAACACCCTTGTACCCACTCCCTATACCCCCATACACCCCCTCAAAATCCCCAAACCGCCCCCCAACACCCTCACATCACTATACCCCCCTATACCTCCCACTATACCCCCATATCTACAATGTCGCCGGTGACATCAACAGCTTTCCAAAGTACGAGCAGATCTAGGCCAATGCTTTTCGCATCAAGCACCAGGTATGTCCCTCGCTTCACTCACAACCTAGATCCTCCACACAGATGCCACATGCACCCGAAGTCCACCATGCACCCCATCCAGCAACGCGCAGGCCAGCCCGGCTATGGCTGCCTTCGTCCACCCTGCTCGCCCATGAGCACGTAGGCACTCGATCCAGCAGCTGGCGCAGCAGCGCTTGTGCATAAGCAGCGAGTGCCCGAATGTCTGGCCAGCGGCCAGGCCCTTTCCTTTATGGAAAGTGGCTGCCAGTCGTGGGCTGCCTGGCTGGCCTGGGCCTCTCCCCGAAAGCTTCTGCTAGGCCCCAAGTGGCTGAGCCCCTGTCCCAGGGTATTTTCCGCAGGGCCTGGGGTGGTTACCCGTGTCCAACTGCCAAGCGGCCTGTGTTCAGTTCATGCCCTGTGTCTGGCCCAGGGCCTGCCTCGGATACATCTCTAATACTATAAAGCGGGTCTCGCGAGACACCGCTCCTGGGTGCGGGACGATTGTCGGTGGGCCCAGGGGCGGTGTTTAATTCGGCGGCCGTGACCGGAAGTGCGGGGAGCGGTTACGGGCGGGTGCAGGCTGAGGGGCGGCAGTTCGTCAGGCGGCGGGTGGAAGTATGTGGAGCGGTTTGGTGCCAGTGTGAACGGTTTCGGGCGGGTGCGGGCCCAGGGGCGGCAGTTTGTCGGGCCGTGGGTGGAAGTGTGCGGACCTGAATCGAATCGCTTGCGCATTCGAAGTCGCCCAAGCGGTTCGTTTGCCGGGCTTGCGCATTCGAAGCGATGAGAGGCTTTGTTCGCTATGGGAGTCTTCGTTCGCTGTGGTGAGCGTGCATGCATCACCACACCGCAATCGAATGTGTGTGTTATCTATTGTATATATGGTGTGCTGCATGGGAGGGGACAGAGCACAAGTGTAGTGGTGAGGAAGGGAAGCAGGAGGTGTCGAAAGTCATCGAGTGACAGTCGCACCGAGAGTACAACGCGACTGCGGCGGGGAAGGTTGTCGCGAGGGGTAAAGGAGGGGAACAAAGTGGTGAAGAAGGGGAGGAGGGACTGTTAGCAGTCCATCCAACTGTATGTTAGTCAGCAGCGATACGACATTGGCGACATGGCTGATCAATGTATGTCTCTCTCTGTCTTTCTCTCTATCGATTATTGTGGGACGTGCATGATGTTGCTTTTTTTCTTTTTTCTTTTTTCTTTTTGCAATCTTCCGTCACCGAAGTGTGATCTGGATCGCGATCCCCCACTCGATCACGAAATCCGATTGCCTAATTTCGTGATGCACGGGATGGGGGGAGGTTGGGAGAAACACGGAAATCCGTTGGGGAGTCGGGTGAGATTGAGAGGGGGGGAGGGGTAATGCCCTGGGCGGGGAGGATTCTCGATCGTGAGTGGATGGGGAGGGAGGATCGACGGAGAGGGGAAATTGATTCGGTTGCTGACGTGGCCGCACGAAGACGGGTAGCAAGAAGATGAAGAGGAGCCAGGTTGGCTTGCGTGCGAGGGAAGATGCGCAAAAGTGCTGCTGATACGAAAGGGACTGTTGATCGCGAGAGCTAAGACCGGGAGATCAACGGGGAGGGGGGAGGGGGGGAGCGAGACACGAAATCACGATGGGGAGTCGGGTTAGATAGCGGGGGGGGATGGCGAATGCTCTGGGGGGTGGAAGGACTCTCACTCGTGAATGGATCGGGAGGGATGATCGACGAGGAAAGGACGTCGGGATCACAAGGGAAATCGGGATGGGCAGAGAACTGGGGATGATGAGGGAAGTCGGGTTGGGGAAAAAAGTCGGGATACGAAGGGAAGTCGGGATGGGAGGCAAGTGGGGATCCGAGAAGGGATGGGGGAGAAACGTCGGGATCGAGAGGGAAGACGGGACGGGACACACTACTGTAGCATCCTGTATCTGACCGCGATATGGAGGAAATGGTTGTTTTGCCTTTTTTTTTTTTTTTTCATGACCTCACGGCAGACAGAGGGCACGTTGTCCTTACGGCCCCATGGAATGTATCTCGCCAGCAAGTGTGGGACGTGCATGATGTTGCTTTTTTTTTTTTTTTTTTTCAATCGGCCGTCACCGAAGTCTGATCTGGATCGCTATCCGCCAGTCGATTACGAAATCCGATTGCCTGATTTCCTGATGCACGGGATGGGGGGAGGCAGGGAGAAACACGGAAATCCAATGGGGAGTCGGGTAAGATTGAGAGAGAGAGAGAGAGAGAGAGAGAGAGAGAGAGAGAGAGAGAGAGAGAGAGAGAGAGATGCATGAATCACAATAGCAGACAGGGTACACTCTTCGCGCGTGGCGCGAGGAAAGACAGGGCAGGCGGGGGGGGCTGATGTCAGAAGAGTGGTGAGCGCAGATGTATGGAACATGGCAAGACAGAGAGAGAGAGAGAGAGAGAGAGAGAGAGAGAGAGAGAGAGAGAGAGAGAGAGAGAGAGAGAG
>BFEA01000299.1:609137-630886 GCA_003427395.1 Chara braunii | reverse complement strand
ATCGTGGTTATCCCACTGAGCCGACCGTTTAGTCGTTGTGGCCCGGGCCCTGGGATTCAACATGTACCAGGCTGGCGCCCCGACCATTTGCATCAAGAACTGGTAAGGTGAGGAGTATTGCAGCGGAGCAAATGGGGTCGCTGCTGGGTGCTACTGTTACTGGGAAACTATGATGAGGAGTTCCACTAAGCAGTACTGAGCATACCGCTAAGTGCATTATTGTGCGTTATGTTGAGTACTTCGTTGGAAGTGCGCTACTGTGTACTGAGCGGTATGGCGTTGTGACTCTGATATCGAGCACTCGTACTGCCACATAATCGAGCTGCTGCACGGCCTACTCGTGCAGTTTCAGGGGGTTGCCACGTCTTGTTTATACGCTGAGTAAGGGGGCGGCTGTTGGGAGGAGTCACGGAGTGTGCGGGCAAGATTGCTACTTACCATCAGTCCACCACGGCTGAAACTGAAATTACTGCCAGCAGTTCGGGCGGCTGATCGTGATGTTGGAGTTGGCTGCTTTCTCAGCAGGACCGTTGTCGTTACGGACAACCGCTGCGGTGACTGCGTTACGGCCACTGCATGTCGGTGGGCTGTTGTCACGGTGAGTGGGTTGCTGCTGCTGGAACAAGTGACCACAACACACAGCCTGTGCGTGGCTGTGCTCTTGTCGAGCTGCTGCAGCGCCACATTGCTGCACATCCGTACTCCGTTGGATTTCAGACTGTTGTGGCATCGGTGTTTACTTCGTCTCACGGAACCTGTTGCTATACGAAGCGTCTGTTGAGCTTGCATTATCCATCTCTATGGTACCGTTTGCCATGCGGCGCTTACTACAGTCAAACAGTGGAGGTGTGTGTAGCCGCACAACGTAAGTGTTGTCAGGGCCAATACCTCTGGCCATGCCCTGCTGAGCTAGCTGTATCCGCTGTACATCAGCAGGCCCTGCTCATTACCATAGTCAGTAGGCGACGGACTGTGGTTTTCGGGAACTGTGGACGTTTTTTCTGGTTGCTGCTGAAGATTGGTTACCTACGTTCTCTGAGCTACGTCAGGCTTACTGCACATTGTCGTTCTGCTGTACGTTTTTCTGGGCCACTGGCCCTCACGGTAACGGATTGCGGAGCTGGGGGCCGTTCTTGTTGTGCACCCCTCATTCCGCTGTATTCCCACTGGCGTTTTCCCCGTTGTACCGCGTGCTGCGAATGGGCTGCGGACGGCTTGTGGGCTCAGAGGAGTAAACAGACCAACACGAGGGCCAGTGCTGTGATCTATGGGCCTGTCTGGGGACTTGTGCACTACGTTCTGGCCGTGATTTGATCGTCGTCACTGCATTTATTGGCTACCATTGCGGGGCCCTCAGGCGCACCCAGATTTCAAGGCCCTCTCACTGTGAGTCTGAGCGCATCCCCCTTGGACCTCGAGAGTCTACTCTATCTCCCTCTATACTTCTTATTCTCAGTCTAGTCTGAGGCTACGAGAGGAAGGCGGCAGGCGGGATTGCAACCCGTAGGTCCGCATCAAGACCTTGTGGGAGGTCCGCCCACCGATTGCGGGAGCTCTGCCGGAGCCCAGGCGGGGTTCTGGAGGCAGGGAACACTCAGGTATAATTTCGTCTGACATGTGTGATCCCTTCCCCTATCCGTTATCTGCAGGGTATCTGAATACAATTATGTGAGGATATTACTTTTATTATTATGTATGTCAGGATATACATTGTGGAAAGCTAAATGAACAAGTATGTATGAGAGTTCAGATAAACTTTGAGTGGATTCAGGTAAAATGAACTGGCGGAAGGTGGGAGGAAGGCGTTTGCATGCATTTGGCTGGGTCAACCCAAGGCTGAGCTCCTCTAAGTTGATGTGGGCTCAATGCTATGTTTTATTTATGTTTGGTGGGCTGACTGTATGATCTTGAGGGCTGGGCCTATCCTAAGTTGGACGAACCGGTCGCTGTTTCTTTCTAGGGTTTCTGAACAGGAGGATGGGCACCCTAAGTTGGGAGGACTCAGAATCCTCGTGTTTCTTTTGTGGGTTGCTGAAAACAGAGCTGGGGATATTCTAAGTTGCGTAGTCCCAGTTCTGTGTGTGTTTTCTTCTGAGGGAGACACGGGCATAAGGCTGAGCACACCCTTAAGTTAGGGCAGCTCAGTCATAAGCCATGAACACAATGGTCAACCAAGGTATATGATTTTGATATATATTGTACGAACCTATACCATCTGGCAGACCGGGCACCCTAAGTTGGGAAAGCCAGTCAGTAAGTCAAGTATAACAAAAAGAAAAGAGAGATAAGCGAAGAATATAATGAAGGTAACCCGGGCAGACTGAGCATACCCTTAAGTTAGGGCGGTTCAGTCTTATGCTCGTAATAATACAAAGGCGCAGAGAGTTAGTATAAATCTTCTTTTATTTTCCCTTCTAAACACAAAGCAGGGTTGGATGTCTCCCTAAGTTKGGTAGGTCTGATCATCTGCCTAATAAGAGAGAAACATATAAAGTTTGTGCAAGTATACCAATGGTTGTTCCCGTATATTGTCGTTACGGAGACTAAGCGTACCCTTAAGTTAGGGCGGCTTAGTCATACGTCGTTYGTACTTTGTTCAGGCAKGTCAGGCGTACCCTTAAGTTAAGGYGGCCTGGTCATATTGTCTTATGTACCTAAAYCTGTTTAAGCTGGCTAGGCGTACCCTTAAGTTAGGGCGGYCTAGTGATATGCTCTTGTCGTTGATGTTATGTAGGTTGGACGTACCCTTAAGTTAGGGCGGTCCGACCATTCGTCRTTCGTACTTGTTTTAGGCAGGTTAGGCACACCCCTAAGTTGGGGCAGCCTAATCCTATGCCCTACGTAACTTTGTCTATGAGCTGACTAGACATACCCTTAAGTTAGGGCAGTCTAGTTTATGCTTTATGTCGTCAGTTAAGCAGAAGCCAGACGTACCCTTAAGTTAGGGCGGTCTCGTCATATGCTTTATGACTAGAGTCAATGTGGTGTCGGGCATACCCATAAGTTAGGGCAGTCCAGTTGTGCGTACTTTACTTGTGTACTTAGGCAGGTTGGGCATACCCTTAAGTTAGGGCATTGTTTGATCCTATGCCATAGGTAAGGGGGTTTACTAAGGGAAAAAGAGCTGAGTGATCTAATGAACTATTCAGGTTAAACTTATGTGGGATTGTGAGAGATGTTTGTTCATGCATGCTTGTGGGCTCTCACTCTGGGGCGTCTGTTTCGAGAGGTTAGTTGCTTTAGATGCTCGCCAAGTGYTGRAGCCACAGGTAGATTARATRAATGATGGGAGGGAGAACTTGGGATGAAGATAAGACTGACCCTGCTAGGAGTTAGGATCAGGGCTAGCCACACTCTCATTTAGAGGTTGTGCGGGCTATCATTTGATTCTGAGTCATCAAGCAGGTGTCAGAAGATAGTCCCAAGTATAGTTTGCTTTGTATTTCTATCTTTCAGCTTTGTATAAATCTTGACAGCCTCCTGTTCCTACGGGAAGCGCTGCCGAAATTTCKGCAAATCTGAAARAGTTAGTCATTTTTGGACTCGTAAAAATTATGAAAAGACACTTTTCCTACGGGAAGCGCTGCCGAAATTTCGTAGAATTTGAGGAGTTAGAATATTTTTCAGCCAGGAGCTACTTAGCAGATCCATCCTGGATAGAGGAGATGTTCAGTGGCTTGGTACTAGTAGAGGAGCTAGGTTACGAATCAGGGAGTATTCCCCTTTGTGGCGTGAACATAGTAGTGTTTCTTTTTTGGCCTGTACTGTGATGCAGGTTTCCGCATTTTGCCTAAAGGCTTGATTTGATCAGCCTGATCCGTCAAAAGGATCACTTTTCTGTTATCATTGATAACAGGTCGGTTGTCGATTCGTCGGTTTACGACTCAACTCCCTATCTCTCCTGCCTCTCAACCTAAGGCCTTGGCCCTTGCCAGGTTTTGTGTGTTTCTTTGGGGTTTCACCCAGCTTCTTTATGGATGGCAATTTCCTAAGGACTGAGTATTTTTGTTGAGGATTGGTGGGGAAATGGTTGGGCTTGTGTGCATAAGGCAGGGTGTGAGCTGCAGAAGGTTGGGAATTTGACCCCCTTAGCGTGTGTGATGTTGTTTGAATGTTGTGTGTATGATTGCGGGTGTGTATGGAAGAATCGCGATTGAGTTTTATTGAGTGATTGTGTTTGGATTCAGATGGGCAAACCACACAACTGTCGTGAGAGTGAACTACCCCACAACTATCTGTTCGAGTGTGATTGTTCTTTTCCCATCCTGATAATATGATAGGCAGAGTAAGCGTACACTCAGGTAACCCTCAAAAGGCTATGCGACCCCACACATACGTCTTCCCCTGTTCAAAGATCTTAGCTGGTCGGACGTTAGTTCCAAGTCTGGAACTCAAGTTCCTTGTCCAGGACGCTGATTTTACTTGCTGACCCATGGAAACAGAAGTGCGGCAAGGAGGAGGGGCTGTCCCCCAGCAACTCGGTCCAGCGGGCGTTCGTAGTCTCCCCTGCCAACGTCAAGTACTCGCTTTCTCTTTCCTTGTTTAAATTATTTTGGTGGAACGATAAAGTTTCCTGTGGAAGGGTTGGCATGTCGCTGGTGATGCGCCAGACAACTCACCACCGCTCCGAATTCCTTCCTGCCCTAGGGACCATCTTACCCCGCACCCCTTAGGACACCTCAGGGTGCTGAAGATGGTAAGGCCCTCAGGCCGGTCTTGCGCTCACTAAAGGGTTACCCCCTGTAGCGCGCGCTTCAATCGACGCCTGAGCGACGAGAGCGATGCCATGGCTCAAATGAGGCCACTCGGGTATGGGCACTACATAGTGCGCCGACATCACGACTGCTTACGCAAATCCGCATTGTTGGCCGGTATGCGCAGGTCCTACATCCACGCAGCTTCATGTTAACCCACACGCGCCGCATCTACCAATTTTCACGCTCGAAAGTTATGGGACGAGCGAAGAGGGCAAAAGCGCGCTAGGGCCAATAGACCCAAGTTTCGGCAGCGCGAAACGACGCATAGGCAGGGTATCAGTCCAGGTCGGCCTATGGGGATCCGCGTACGAGCCTCTGACGTCTCAAACATTGGGTTGCCTATGGGTCTGAGTTTGGGCATCATCCGCTCGCATCTTTTCGCGTTGGCCTACCCTGTCCATTCGGAGCGGCTATTTCTATCTGCAGTTGATTCCTCTTTTAAGTTTTCATAGTTGGACGTTGTAGTCTGTGGTAGCCGTCGAAGTCAAACCCCTTGATTTCAGCTACCACGACAGCCCTGAAGCTGTCTACTCAACCCCTCTGCACAGGGTGCAGAAGAGGGTGTGGTCTTCAACCGCGCATGGCGGTTGTCTAGCGCCGAGAAGGTAACCCCTCAAGGCGCGTATCAGCCGACACTTGAGTGTCGAACGTGAACCCCGAGGCTATCGAGGATCGCTCGATTATGGGTACCACATAGTACTCCATTACTGTATATATAAAATTATTGATGCGACGGCCTGCATACTCATGCATTGCTAGTCGATATGAGAAGGCCCTACGTCCACACAATTTTATACTAAGTCCTACGCGCGACGCCGAACCGAATTCTGGCTCAGAGAGTTATGGGTCGGATACTGAAGGGACTAGGAGTGTTGTTGTGTTGTTGTGGTGTTGTATTGTTGTGTTATTTGTTTTGTGGCCTTCCATGTGTGTGAGTGTTGTGGTGTAACGCGTGCTATGTAGGATGCGTCCTAGTCGACCGACGCCGAGTCGCGTTTGGGACCTCAACCCCCCTAGTGCATCGATTTGCGTGCGGGTTCGATTATTGGGCGTTCGACCGCGCGTAACCCCTATGCTACAGCAAACGAGAAACGCCCTCGGCTGGGCCACCTCTGCAATTGCATACGAAAAACTTTCACATGTGGTTCAGTAGCTCGACGGTGATACGCCCACCTAAGGGATGGTGACAGCTCCCGCAGGTGGAGGTAAGCGGTGCCTCGCATGACCCTGTCTTGTCGTAGGGGCTCGCGAGAGGTACGGCTGGCGCACTCGGCCGGAGCGGCAAACGCTCTCCGCGACAAGTCCTGCAAAATCCTGCGTGACACGGCCGGGAGGGTCCCCGTGCGGGACTGATGCGCTCGACAGGTGGCGCCGTTGCCGGGGATCTCGGCTGCCTATCGGGGTTCTTAAGAGAACGAACCCAGGTTAAGTGCAGGCTGATGATCTAGGCAAAACGACAAAAAGCTTATGGTGTGGATTGTCTTATATAAAAGGATTGTGTATGATATAATAATAAGACTAAGTAATTAGAAGTGCGGCTTAAGGTTGTGTCTGAGGTTTCGAATAACTAATAGTAGAGTGATTGGCTGGACCTAGAGGTGGAACGGCTAGATAGGACCTAGGACAAGTCCCCTGGAACTTGACAAGTTGTCTGATGGGCTATCGTCTTTCCTAACAGGTTGGTTAGCAGAAGGGTATAAAGATGCCGGACGCAGATGGAATCGAATGAGGTCCGGCAGCTACGCCGGGAGATTTTGTCAAGGTCATTGAGAAAAGAGAGTTGGCACGACTACAGGTGTCGAAGGTTGACATCTTCTGGTTTGAAGGGGAAAGGATGTCCAAATGGCCAGAGCTGTTGGAGAAGATTATAGGCGAGGCGTCGAATGTAGACAAGTTCAAATTCCTACCCAGATACGTCTGGTGGGAAATCCGGCCCGAAATAATGAAGGTGTCTGCTGGAGCAGGGGGAGATTGGGCCAAGTTCAAAGAAGAAATGCAAAGGCGTTTCAAACTAGGGGATGGTCTGCTAACAAAAACAGACCTAGAAATGTTGTGGCGCGATGAGTTCTCCACTGTGGGGGCCTTCGCAACGACATTCGAAAAAATGGCAAGAAAAGTCTCAGGGATGGCTGAAGAAGAACAGTGTGCAACCTTCCTGAGGCACTTCAAGAATTGGGAGACCTTTCCGCTAACCAAGAAGGTTGCGCCAAGGAAGAAGCTGACTTGGGCTGCCATAAAAGAAGGCGTGGTAGATGGAGAGTTGGACCAAGTAGACATCTTCCAAATGCGACAGACTAGGAAGAAGAGGAAGGCCTTGGATGCCACGACGAGTGACGGACGAGATTTTAAGAAAATGGTAGAGGATGCGGTCGCCCAACTCGATGCGGCGAAAGAGGCGAAGGCAACAAAAAAGGGTATGGCGACACCACAGACCCAGGGAAAAGCGAAGAAGGCAGTGGTGCAAGAGGAGGAAGAGAGTGAGGAAGAGGAACCTAAACCTCTAAAGTTAACGAAGGCTCAGAGAAAGGTGAAAAACCTGACTCAAGGGGGCAAGGCTCAGGAAGAGGTCAGGTCCCGCAAGCGACAGCAATGCCACCCCCTGAGTCGCCCAGTCAAGCCGCGCCAGCGCCCTATGGGCCATGGCCGGGTTATGGACCTCCAAGTCCTTGGCCTGGGCACTGTTCATATGTACCATGGCCGGTAAGTGGGCCGCATGGGTCATGCGCAGGAGCGCCACTGAGCACGGCTTCCTGCGGGTGTCCAGGACCTCAGTCCCAACAGGTAAGCCACCCGAGCCCGCAGCCAAGCCAACCTCAACAGTCGGTCCCGCAAGGATCGCAAGGAAACCAAGGCGGCGGACGCGGACAAAATCAGGGATGGGGCCGAGGGCGAGGTAATGGTGGTCGCGAAGGAAATGGGAGGGGAAATGGAGGTGGTAATTCCACAGGAGGAGGAAATGGGGACTGGAATGCGTCAGGAAGGTGGAAGAGGCTTTGGCAGAGGAAGGATAGATTGGAGGAATGCCATTTGCTGGCATTGTGGGCAGAAAGGCCATGCCATCAAGTTCTGCCATGTCCGGCGAAATGACGAAGACGAAGGTTTAATCAGCACCAACTATAATCGGGACATGTACAACAAATTTGGGTACTACCTTGACCCAAAGACCCCTGGCGGAACAAGGAAGGAGGCCCTACGAAGAGTCGAGGCCGGCGCACCACCCGCTCCTCCGGCTATGTTCCGGATGTGGCAAGAGAAAGAGGTCCGCTGCGACATTAAGGTAGAGGAAGTAGGAGAGAATGAGGAAGTGGAGCAAGGAAGGAAAGCCGGCACAATCAGGGAAGAGCCGATCATAGTGGAATCGGATGACAAGATAGAGGAGGACTGTTGGAATAAGCCACGACATGCAAAGATAGGGGAAGACTGCTGGAGGGAAGCCCGACAGACAATGGAGAGAATGGAGGACTTAGTGGCTAAAGTCGGGAGGTACCAGCAGAAACTGACCGAGATGTGTGAAAAGGTTGAGGAGTGGAGAGGTAAGGAGTCATTGGTGTACCTCTATGATATGGGTCCAGGATCACAAGGTGGATCTGGAAGCTTACCAGGCATCACGATTTCAGGAACGGCGCCTCGATCCGGCATGGCTTATAGGCCACCCTCAAGGACGGGGAGAGTACCACATGCTGTCAGGACAAGGGCCAAGGGGCCAGTGAGCCCCGAGGAGCCGGCAAAGGATGTTCATGAGCCCAGTGGGGAGAAAAAGATGGTAGATGTTCCAGAGGGAGAGGATGATGAAGACAACAGATTGAGAAAAGAAGAGGACGAAAAGGCCGAGTAAAGGGCCAAAAAGAGGGGCGCCAAGCCTGACACGGATAAGGCCTCAGAGGTAAAGAAAAAGAAGTACGTCGTCCGAGTAGAGGAAGGGTTTGACGTAGAGGAGATAATGGATAGGATCCTTGAGGGTCATAACCATCTTATGAACCTAAAGGATGTCCTGGCTTCAGCGCCAAGGCTCAAGGATGAGCTAAAATCGCGATTATCTAGAAAGATGGTGGCCGGTGTACGATTAGGGACCATAATCCCTAAAGAGGCAGAATGGGCTGAGACCGGAACAAAGATGGATTGGAAGTCCGTTGCATGCGGGTGTCTAGATGTAGCAGTAAAGGGAAAGACTTACACAGCGATGGTGGATAGTGGCGCGGAGATGAAACTTATAAAGGAGGAGCATGCTTTGCGCCTAGGGATGGAGATAGATCGCTCTGATAATGGGATCTTAATGGGGGCGAACAGTCGGTTGATTTTTATAGGGACCGCATCATCGGTGATTATGGAAATCGGGAAAGTGAAAGTAAGGAGTTGCTTCTTCGTGATGCCTGATCTTGACCACCCTATTCTGCTTGGTAGGTCGTTCTTAAGTCGAACAGAGACCGTCATACTCAACAAGCATGACAGAACTATGTTCCTCGTCCTGTGCGATCCAGTGTGCAGGGACTATGAGGTTATAACTTGCAAGAACACGTGACCTAGGAGTATAAGGAACCGGCCCAACCCTGGTTCATTCACAATTGAAGAATCAGAGGAGGAAAGATTGAGGATAGAAGGCAGCAAGTTTGAAGAGGAAAGAGGGCAAGAGAGATGAAATTGATATATCGAACGCCGGGAAAGACAGGTGGAGCAATTGGAGCACATCCCCAAAGCGCAACTCGACCTTTTTTAGGGGTGGGCTCAAGCAGGGGGCACAAAGGCGGTACAAAAGGGTAGATCAAAAGTGCCGCCCTGTTCCCGTACTCGTTGCTGAAGAGCAGGAAGTTTACTACGAGCGGGAACGAGAGTTGATACGGCAGATGCGAGAAAACGCAAAGAATGGGCCGTGTCGTATCACCCCTGAGACAGAGAAGGCGCTGATTATAGGAGAGTCTGGCTTCCTTACAGCGCAGGAAGAGAAACTTATGGTGGAAACCATAAGAGGAAGGCACGTTGCGTATGCCTTCAGTGATGATGAGAGAGGTCGTCTGGAGGTGGATATAATCCCAATGATTAGGATACATACCGTGCCTCACGAGCCATGAAACTTGCAAGGTGCGTGGTATCCTAACCCAGCTGATGAAGAAAAGGTAGTTAAATACCTTGATGGGAAGATCCGCACACATGCGGTGGACTACTCGAGTGGGCCGTATGCATCCCCCTGGTTTTGCTTTGTCAAACCCAATAGGACTTTGAGGTGGGTACAGGATTTGCAACGCTTGAACGCTGTGACGGTGAGGGACGCAGGTGGTCTCCCCAACGATGATGCGCTTTCGGAAGCCTACGCTGGGAGAGCCATAATATCTCTCATAGACTTGTATTCAGGTTACGACCAGTTTCTTGTATACCCATCCGACAGGCCTATGACAGCTATGCATATCCCTCGAGGGTTGATCCATATGAACGTCGCACCGCAAGGGTGGACAAATGCGGTTGCAAAGGTCCAGAGGCACATGGTAAGGGCAATGCAGCCCATAAGTCCTTACATTACGCAGCCGTATATTGATGATCTGGCCGTGAAGGGGCCTAAGGAGAAGGATGAGCAGGAGGTGATGCCGGGAATCAGGCGCTTTGTCTGGGATCATGTGCAAGACTTGTGCAAGGTCCTGGACCTTCTGAAGGAGTATAACCTCACTGTCAGTGGGCCAAAGTCGAGGCACTGCATGAGCGGAGCCACTATCTTAAGATATGTGTGCGACGAGAGGGGTCGTCGGCCAGATACTAAGAAGATCAACAAGATTCTTGAATGGCCAACCCCGTTCGAGACTATCACAGAGGTAAGGAACTTCCTGGGCACGTGCGGATTTTAGAGGATCTTTATAAAAGGGTTTGCGGCGAAGACTAAGCAGCTGCGAAAGCTTGTGCGTCAAGGCCAGGATTGGGAGTGGGGAGATAGGCAAGAATCGGGGATAGAAGGTCTAAAGTAAGATTTTGAGGAAGGAGGTCTAGTGCTGGGGGTACCAAATCATGCGGCGGTGATGACCAGGCCTTTCATTGTGGAAACGGACGCAAGGCCAACTGCTTTAGGAGGAGTGTTGATCCAACGAGATCCCAATGGAGAAGAACGACCATTGAGATTTGAGAGTCAAATGCTTAATATAACTGAGAGGAACTACTCTCAGTTTAAGCGCGAAACCTTGGCAGTTCTTCACTGTTTAAGGATTTTCAAAAACTACCTCTTCGCCAGCAGGTTTGTACTGAGGGTGGACCCAAATGCTCTGGCGGGTTCCGTCAAGAACTTCGCTCCTTCAGATCCAACTATTGCCAGGTGACTAACGTACATCTGGATGCTCGACTTCGAGTTGGAGCGAATTCCAGGGAACAAGAATAGAGCAAATGGGCTGAGTCGAGTCGACTGGGACAAGAACAGCCAAGGAGTGATTGAGGACACTCCACCAGTGGACGGATTCCTGGACAGTGAGGGGGATGTGAGACTTCACATCAACTCCTGGTCGTTAGCCGTGGGTAACTATGTTACTCCAGGGCGACCTGTGTGGCTTGCGCCACCAGGACACGTACGACGACCAAACCTAGTCCTTAAACCCTATGTTGAAGAAGACTCTTGGGGAATGCCAGACGTGGATTGGATGATGGACCTGGCTTTAGCAAGCAAGTACCAATTACATGAGGACTTGCTCACGATTGAGGATGGGGCGTTGCAGGTGGACAAGCACGAGAAAGTGATAGGTGGGGTGTATCTGCTGGCAAATGCGCTGCTTCAGGAAGAGGTGGTCAGGAATACGGTGCAAGATCAGGAAGAGGGTGATAATGTGGTCCACGAGAGGGAAGATGATGACTTTGAAGAAGGAGAGATTAAGGAAGCATTTCGGGCAGAGGAATATGGAGTATACCTTGAACTCGGAATGCGTCTTTCATGTGAAATGAGGGAACGAGACGCTTGCGCAAGAGTTTTAAAGATGAGGTCAAACTTTCTAGTTAGGGATGACCATCTGTTTATGAGAAGCAAAGGGATGACTCCCAGAAGAGTAGTTTGCGGCGTCGCTCGCCAGATTGACGTTATGGCAGCACTGCATGACGGTACGGCAGGGGGCCACAGGAGCACGGACACGACATATCTCAAGATACACGAACTATACTATTGGGATGGCATGAGACAGATGATCGATGATTACTGTAAATCCTGTGTACCATGCCAGGAGCGATCCTCTCTTCGACCTAGGGAGCCGCTTCACCCAAGGTATGTTCGTGAAGTTGGAGCGGTCGTGACCTGGACCTGTTGGCAATGCCGCTGGGAATAGGGAGTTACAACTTTATCTTTGATGCGCGAGACAACCTCTCTGGGTTTGTAGATGGCCGGGCCATTCGCACGAAGACTGGGGAAACGCTGACCCGATGCATCGAAGAGTATTACCTGCGCTACCCCTTTGTTTCTAGATTTGTGATGGATGGAGGGTCCGAGTTCACCTGTGCGGAAGTAAAGACTCTTTTGAAGAGGTATGGGGTAATCGTCGAGTACACTACTACGGCGCACCCTCAAGCTAATGCACCTGTGGAGAGAGGGCATAGCACCATCACAAATCTTCTTGCCAAATGGACCGATGGTAGACCCAATCAGTGGTCGAATTTTCTAAGGGTCGCTTTCTTCGTGGATAATATTACTGTCAGGAGAAGCACCAGCTACGCGCCGGCCACGTTATGGTATGGCAGGCATGCCACGTTCCCTATTGAAAGCTTCCTAAAGACCTGGAGGCGGCAGGACCTCGAGACTAATCTGACGTTTGAAGAACTGCTTGACTTAAGAGCACGTCAGACTGGCGCTATAGAGGATAAAATTGAGGGAGCAGCAAGTAGGGTGGCGGACAACCGTACCAAGGACAAGTTCAGGTGGGATAAGATGGCAAGGGTAAGGAAAGAGCCTCTCAAGGTGGGAGACATTGTGCTGCTGTACGACTCATCCCTGGAGAAGCAGTGGTCACGGAAGTTAGACAAGAGGTGGTTGGGACCGTACAGGGTTACCAGGTGTGGTGAGCATGGAGCCTACCAGATTGAGGAGTTGAATGGGACGACATGGAAGGACTGGGTGTCAGGCTCGAGGCTGAAGAAGTTTGTGGCTCGAGACGAGGTGAGCATGGACCGCACCAGTTAGAGTCACTTTTCTGAGCACGTTATATAGAGACATTAATGTAAATAGAATGTATAGGCTATTGTTCTCAGTAGAATAGTGTGACAGGTTGTGACTTCTTGGTTAGACTCGTGTATGTATGTATGCATATGTAGATAGGCCGATAGCGGGGATAGTTGTAGGAGGGCTATGTCTGTTTCCTGTTGTGTCTATCCAACCTGCTTACCCTCTGGGTACCCTTGTTTGTCTCCTCCTTGTTGTGCAGGCCTGACATCACTTGGGGCAGCCATGCCAAGAGGGAGGGGAGGAGCAGAGCCAGTGGAAACCCCTCTGGGGGCGACCAGATAGAGAACGCAGATGGGCACCAGGAGAGAGGACAGGCCTCCGGTTTTCCAGGGAGGGAACATTGAGTTGTTCCTGATTGAGTTCTAGAGGCATGCACGGGAGTTTGGATGGGATGGCACCAGGATGATGAGAGAGGTGCGAGGCACAGGCGAGTGGATAGACCCCATTGCCAACCTTGTCAAGGAATCCCTAACTTGGCAGGATTTTGAGAGAAAGATGGAGGGTTTGCACCCGTCGCCAGTGGGGAGAGATGGACAACCCATTCGGTTTGACTCCAATAATTTGGGGGAATTCCTATGGGCCTACGACCGATATGCGGATGAGCTGGATATTTCAGGAGAGCAGAGGATGGGGAGCTTCCTTCTGTACGTGAGACGACATATCAGGTCGTTTGTCAGATCTATCGTGGCACCAGCCATGAATTGGGGACATTGCAAAAAGTTGTTGTGGAACTACTATACTCCGGGGCGCCAGGCAAGTGGAAGAGGGAGTCTGGAAAAGAGAAGGAGGGAACCAGAGGCGGCTGAAAGAGGGACTTTTGAGCAGGGCATATCTTCGGGGACTCAGAGGGAGGACAGGAGGAAGGAGCACAGATCCCATAAGCATGAGAGAGCAGGAGGGTCAGGTGGTCCTGGGGTGCCTCCAAAGCCTGCTCAAAGGGAGGTGGATTGTCCTATGCCAGACATAGAGCCAGACGTGCCTCGTAAGCCACATGTGCAGGAGCAAAAGGAGGAG
The DNA here is from genome assembly GCA_003427395.1 of Chara braunii. Taxonomy (NCBI): domain Eukaryota; kingdom Viridiplantae; phylum Streptophyta; class Charophyceae; order Charales; family Characeae; genus Chara; species Chara braunii. The sequence goes on along the minus strand of BFEA01000299.1, from coordinate 616,945 downwards.
CCGACTGCCCAGGAGAAGGAACTGGACAGGAAAGAGAGAGCGGCGAGAGAGCAGGAAATCAGGGTTCAGCTCAGGATGAAGAACCTTGCAGAGTTGCATGAGAGGATGCAACAGGGAAAAGAGCCTGAGGTGGTGGAGGACAAAAGTGGTAAAGGTACTTGCACTCAGGAGGAGGACCTTCCCCTATTTTCAGAGGTCTGGGTCAGCCTTGACAAATTGATGGATGTTGCAGGGAGGTCTGGAGGGCATCACCAGGAGATGGGGGTCAAGTTAGTCTCTACAGACCTACTCAACCTGAGGGGCATGATGAAGGAAGGCTTCGCGGCAGCCAGAGCTTCGGATCAGAAGGTCGGAGAGAGATTGACGAAGGTGGCTCAAAAGGTATATGGCCAGAGGGTGGAATGGGAAAGAGAGATTGAAAACTTGAAGAAGGAATTGGGAAGACAGAGCAAAGAGGTGGAGGCAGTTAAAGCAGATATGGAGAAGGTTTGGGCAGAAAATGAGGTCGTTAGGCAAGTCAACCAGACCCTCAATAAGGTCAATGACGTCCTAAGGGTCTACTTACGGGCGCAACAAGTTTCCTTCAAGGCGAAGGAAGCAGAATGGGAGAGGAGGATACAAGACCTCGAGACCAAGTATGCACGGCAGACCCCAACTGCAGTGGTGGATTGGACGGAGGTCCAAGGATTTGAGGTCAGGGAACAACCTGCAGAAGAAGCCTTCATATGCCAGAAGGAAGAAAAAAAGGCGGACCAGCAGGAGGGCGAGGAGATTCCCCTGATAGATAAAGAGATGTTGGAGCCGCGAGGAGAACTAGCTGTGAGAAGCTCAGAGGTAGGAGGATTTGAGTGGAGGATGCCGACTGGCCTAACACTTGGACAGGAGCCGGCGATGCCAGAAGAGAGGCCACCAGCAGAGGTCGTGGGAGCTGAAGAGGATCCACCTACGACTCAGGGAGAGGTCGTGGGGCAACAAGAAGGTCATGAGAGCGTGGGCCAGACCATGGTTGAGACTGAGCCGAGAGTGGATTTGAAGGAACGTCAGGACTCGGCTGTACCTCAGGATATGCCTCTGGTGGCAGGTTTGCGGGACACATTGGGATCTTGGGCCACTGGTTCGGGGCCAGAGGGACGTGTCGGCGAGCAGGTGATGCAAGCAGAGGACAGAGCAACATGCCCCACTTCCCCAGAGGTCCCACAACAAGAGGTCACGAGTAAGATCTCAACGGTCCCGTCATCAATACCTTTGTAGGAAGGAGACAAAACGCCCCAGAAGAAGATTGGCAAATGCTTCTACTGCAATAAGGGCAAGCATCGATCTGATGACTGCCCCAAGAGCCTCAAGGACGAGGCAAATGGGTCGGTTATCAAAGAGTCGTCTGGAGTGTGGAGAGATAGGAATGGAGTCCTCGTTCCTAAAACTCGTAATGGGGTGAGGGCACAGTTGTATAGGCAGTTGCTGGAGGACATGAGTGATCAGGAGTAGGATTTTCTAATAAGGTCCAAAAAAGACTAAGTCTAGTATACGCGAGACATCTCTGACACTCGAACTAATGGTTGTTTGTATATAGGAGGACACATGGAGGATTGGATCAGACCCATGTACATCAGCAAGTTGAGCCAGTAGTGAGATGTCTACTTTCGCGTCATAGGTTTTTTTCTGTACATAAGATGACACTGTGTATAAGTCCGACTATTTCTCTCGTTGTTTGCAAGTGTGGTGTGGAGTGTTCTTATAATACCGCTGTGTAAGGTTATGGTTCTCTTACCATCTAGACCAGAGTGACGCTCGTAAGTGTGGAGTGACTGACGATTTTTTATACCTTGACACTTGGATACCCTGATTCTTTGTTGGATACTGTGATCTTGTATTGGATACTTGAACTCTTTGTACACTACTTTGATCCCGATAAGGACAGAAGCCTTTGCTTATTGCAGGGCTCCATATCCTGTGTGCATATATGAGTATCAAACCTTGTCTTTTTGTTGTGTACAGTGTGTCACACTCACTCTCAGTTGTGGACTTGCCCATATGGATGATGGTGTGATGGAGTGAATGTTGTAAAGTGAACTGATCTGCGCTTTCTTCCGCTGTGCTTGCGCATCCCTGTCCCAATGACAAGTGGAGCCCAAAGTACAATAGGAGAAAGTGCTCTCATATTTTTGAGAAAGAGATGACATGATGTGTTTTGTCTAGATGGAATGATGATGAACGGAAAGGTCACAACCGAAGTTGTGTCTTCTGTGTGACTCGGAAAAGAGAGAGGAAAGCCCAATGGCCGATTGGACTTTCTTAAAAGAATGAAATTTGTGAGAGCACTCAAAAGAGATGCTATAGTGATGATAAATTTGTGTATGTATGTAAAGTCTGACGAGGAAAGGCCAAATATTTTGTGAGAATAATGGATGAGAATTTCTGGCAATTATGATGGAACCTTGGAAAATATTTTGAGAGATGTCCCTAAAAGACGTGTGACCTCACCTACTCTTGATCGAAGTAAGGGAGGCACGACCCTGTGGAATTACTGAGGAATTGGTTGGAATTATTGAGAAAGGCACTATCCCTCCACGTAGTCCCGTGGACAGTTGGTATGTGATCCTTTGGTTGTTCGGAAAGTTTTGGAAGAAAGTGCCAGACCACAATGAGGTCAGTCGAAGGGACATATTTTGTGAGGCCAAGCTAAGGGGTTATACTTCGCATCGCTGGAACTGTAGAACCTAACTCCCAGCGAGGGCCGCTGACCGGCACAACCTGGCAGCGGGACCATGGCTTACCAAAGGTTAAGTCTTGAAGGGTCGGCCGCCCGGAGAGGTTTAGCTAGAGGGAAAGTCATTGGGGTTGATTAAGTCAAGAGTCGGGACCCTTCGGGGTACCAAGATAGGAAGAATTGTTTATCGTTGCGTAACCAACGAGGGCACCATCGCTATATAACAACGCGATGGGCTGTGGAGTCGGCGTGATCGGTCGTTCCATGGTGGGCCAAGATGGAGACCTGAAGCCACCTGTGTTAGACTCCAGGATGGGCGTTCATTATGATTAACTATGTGAGATAAGTATTACCATTTGGGGACTAAAGGTGCCCCGTATTTTGAGAGGTCTCGGTTAGGGCCCGCGTCCTAAATTATAACCCCGTACGCGGGACGATGACTAAACAGGACACCCAATGGTGAACCGGCAGATGTCTACGACAAAGGGAGAGGACCATCAACCTACTACCTGGGAGCGGGTAGTACGCTGTAGTACGGAGCAAAGTATCCCCTAACTCCGAGGCCAGGACGTGGGAGACCCAGGTTGAAACCCTAGCAGAGGAACGCCGTGACGGGAGCAGGTTGATAAAAATACTCGAACGGAGTCAAGACGGTGAATCGGAATGGTTACTTCCTTGTCAGCAAATGTGGTTGTGTTTATAGCTTTGATTGTCCGACGCGACGGGGACGTCGCTTAATAAGGTCCAGAAAATTGTCGGCCCGAACACCCTTACAAGGGTATTTGGGCACATATTTACAGCTTACAGGAAGAACGCCCCTGACGATATCTAGGGGCGCGTCCCATTTGTGTTGACTACAGAGTGCGTGAGCGTGCACTTTGCGGGCGCGCGTTAGCCGGACCAAGCGATTGATCAAGGAAGGCTATGAGACGCCGATAGAACAAGTAAGTGTCAGGCTAAATTTTCTAAGGCGGTCGTAGCCTCGCACGCACGGGCGAAGTTAGGCGGCGGCGTGTTGACCAGATAAGGATGTGACTAGAGGAGGATGTTGTCTGACTTACTAGAGGCCGACGTTCAGAGCGGCGCCGTGTGAAATATTCGCTAACACTAGGTTGACCATGCCTCGTCAATATTAGGAGCCGCCACTAGGAACGGCACAGACTAGAGCAAAGGTTAGGGTCTCTTCGGCAGGGGGCCGGTAAAAGGGCGTTCGCGGCAGGCTATGGGAGGCTCGACCGCAACCATGCCATGATGAAGCAGACGCGTGGGGTAGGCCAAGCAGGGCCTTGCCCTCAAGACAGCCAAGGGCGGCACTACTGGGTCTTGGACGCAGGCTGTAAGCGGGGAAAACGGCTGGGGCGCAGGCAATAAGCCAACCGATGGCCTATGGTGCACTGCTGCAGGCCCGGTCCAGCTGAAATTACACCTCATATCAAAGTTAGCGTGCAGAAGTGTCAGGCTTGGGCTTAGCCCTATAGGTTACGTCACTGAACTTTCACCAGGCGGATCTCGGGATCGAGGCCAGCAGCGGAGCAGCGGCGGAGCAGTGGAGGAGCGCTTGGGAGTTAAATCGAGGGGTTGAGGGTCCCGTGGGGCTATCCCCCTTGGTTTTGCTGGGGGCGGATCCTACCGCGGGCCCGAGAGGTAGGACCAAGGGCCAAGCACCAACAGTTCTCCTCCCCTATCTGTGTTTTTAAAATCTTATGTCTAAAGTGTTATCAATATTGTTAGTTTTATTTTTATTCTTTATGTTTTATTTAAAGTTCAATGTGGGACGAGGCCGGTGTCGGGACTGGTGAGTCCCGAATAGCTTCCCGTCACTCGAGAGACTGTATATGACCAATTTGTGCACGGCAGAGGAAACCAGAGGCAGGAATGCTGGAGGAATCGAAGGCGTGAGCGACGACACTAAGGAGCTAGAGCCCACCCGAAGTCGCCGAGACCCTCCAACCAAGAAGGAATTGCCGGAACAGGGAGCGGCAAAGGACCGCAAGAAAATAGCGGAGGCAATCCTTCCCCCGAAAACTGAGGAGGACCGTCGGGAAGATAATAGTAGCATAGGAGGGGCACGACAAAGAGAGAAAAGAAGCAGGACGTAAGGCGCCGACGCGGGAAAAAGGTGGCCAAACTAGATGAGCCACTAGGACGCAGCGGCAAGAGGGCCGAGGGGGCCGCAAGTTAAGCTAGGACACGCGTCCGGGGAAGAACGGTGTGCAGACGCGAAGGGAACAAGGGAAGGAGACCGCAGTGAGGCGGAAAGACATCAGGAACACCAAAAAGAAGGTGTGGTGCCGGCGGGACAAGGTGTCGGGGACCACACGGGACCAAGGGACGATGCGGTACCGGCGGGACAAAGTGGCGGGAACTGCGTGAGACCAAGGAGGAGACGCGGTGCCGGCGGGACAAAGTGTCAGGGACCACGTGGGACCAGGCAGAAGTATGGTGCCGACACGAGACTAGTGACGGGGACCGTGAAGGATTAGGCAAAATTGCGGTACCAGCGGAACCGCCAGCGGGACAGGTGCCGGTGGGGCAAAGTGTCGGAAGCCACCAACGAGACCAAGCGTCGGGAGCCGTCGGCAGAATAACTGGCAACTGAACGACGGGGACGCATGATGTCCCGACGAAAAACGGATCGTCACCCGGGATGACGCCGGAAAAACAGTATGGACTAAGGTAATAAGAGGGTGGGGAGAAGTCGGGCGTCGACAGGAAGTTGTCGACGGAATAGAAGCGGCAGGCGTGACACAGGAAAGACGGGGGGGTACCTGGGAGGACGCAAGGGGAACCTGGACTAAGTATAACAACAATAAGAAGTAAAATAATATCTGATGGGCGGCGCCGTCCGGGCCGGGGGCCCCAGACGAAAATACTAAGTACTGCCACGACAAGCGCCGGCGGGGGGGGGTGTCAAGGGGAAAGAAAAGAGGGAGTAGCGGCAGTGAGGGGGCCCGGCCAACAGTCCGGGGTTATTCCGGACCAGCCAGGCCAAGAAAAACAAAGTTCCGAAGGCCCACATGAGGAAATGGTTGGCCGGAGAAAATCGGAGCGAGGGGGCCTCGAACTGGAAGCGGCGGCAACCAAAACGGAGCCCCCTAGGACCATGGGGGTGCCGCTACTGCAGTCCGAGGTACAACGGCCACATGTCGGCTGCAAAATCAGAGCTTGGATGGGGCCCAACAGCTAGAAAGAGGAAAAATAGCTGTTGGACACTTGCTCCATCAGAAATGAGAGAAAAATGGGAGAAATAGGGGGGAGAATGAGACAAAGGAGGAGGAATGGGTGGAGGAAAATGTGCCCGCAGGTTGGGACTGCAGCAGTAGGGACTGGCAGGTCTCAATGATGACCTCATCCCTCCTAGATCCTAGGAGGGCAGTCCAGATTGCAGAGATATGGCCCTTGGGGCATTATCTCTGCAATATCTGAATTAAAGCAACAAAAATAAGGAAAAGTGTTGATGTGAGTTGGCCGGTTTTCTTTTGGGCCATCGATCTGAGATCTGATCTCATGGTGGAAGAGATCTAGCCGTTTTTTTGTAGGCTGGCACAAAACGGCTAGCTCCGGAATGAGGTGGCAGCAAAATGGAGAAAAAATAAAGAAGGGAAAAAACGAAACTGAGTATTTGGCCCAAGAATTGGATTAGATACACCAGAAAAAATTGAAAAACTGAAGCTAGGAGCTCAAATTTGGACCAAGGGGAGCTTGGGAGTAGCTCGGAATGATGAGGGCCGTGGATCTCAGCCAAATCCAAGGCTGAGATTGTGCCGCCACTTAGAAAAATGCAACGGCCTACCCAAAAGAGGCCTAGACCAGGAAAAAGACAAGAAACGAGCCTTTAGGCTCTCAATTTTCAGTAAAGACTGCATTTGGGGTAGGGGTACCCCGAAAGGCAGCTCTTTTTGAAGTGAAAAGAGGCCGGGGTAGGCCAAGGGGTAGTCCGAGAAGGTACCAGCCTCTCAGACTGCATGTACCTGGCCAAGATGAGGCCCAGGTACCTCCAGGGAGGCCAAAACCTGAAATTTGGCCTTGGGGGTACCTCGGTCCACCTAGAGGCACTTGAGAAGGCCTAGAGGCTGGGCGGTGCACCAGTTTCAGCCTACATAAGCTGGAGGTGCAGGCCGCCACTCTCATTTGAGCATGAGAGGAGCCCATGCTGCCAAAATGAGTCCATGAGAGAATCCTAGTGGAGTAGAGCAAGGAGATGAGATCCGGAGCTAGCCTGAAGCCTGGCTATGGTGATAGGATTGAGGAAGAAGGCCTAGAGGCTAGGAGGAAGTGAGGAGAGTGGTCCGCCATAGCCCTCAGGCTGTGAGATAAAAGCAGAGGCTAGAAGGGTTCCCCTTAGCCCTCCTAGAGGGAAGGACTCCATAGCCTTAGAGATAGGATCCTGCCATAGCTTGAGAAGAGTTGTGAGAGGAGGAGGAGAGAACTTAGGGGGAAGGGGAGCCATACTTCAGGAGCAAGAACCAAGCCTGGGGCTTCACTGCTTAGAGACCAGCAAGAGGTGAGTGAAAGAGGAGAAAGCCTTCTTCTTCTCGTACTTCTTATTCGTCTTCTCCTTCTTCTTCTTCTTCTTCTTCTCCTTCTTCTTCCTCCCCTTCTTCTTCTTCTTCTTCTTCTTCTCCTTCTTCTCCTTCTTCTCCCCCTCCTCCTTCATCTTCTTCTCCTTCCTCTAGCTTAGACCATCTCTCAAAAACTATGATTTTGGCTGATTTTGATGCTTGTATGTGTTGCGATTCATTCCGGGATACTTCGGTGAACTTTCCTCTCGCTAGATTGCTTCCAATCTCATCTTTTGGCTGATCTTGATGCTTGTACGTGTTGCGATTCATTCCGGGGAACTTCGGTGAACTTTACTCTTGTGTAGATGCTCTCAGACTTGTGTTTTGGCTGATCTAGATGCTTGTGTGTGTTGCGATGCATTCCGGGATACTTCGGTTAACTTTCCTCATGATAGATTGCTTTCAATCTCATCTTTTGACTGTCGTTGATGCTTGTGTGTGTTGCGATTCATTCCTGGATACTTCGGTGAAATTTCCTCTTGTGTAGATGCTCTCAAACTTGTGTTTTGGCTGATCTAGATGCTTGTGTGTGTTGCGAT
>BFEA01000299.1:568071-581716 GCA_003427395.1 Chara braunii | reverse complement strand
GCACATTTTGGAGTACGTGCGTTGGAGTCTTGCGTGGGGAGCTACGTTGTGCCATCTTGCTCCCCCTTCTTCCTCCATCTCCATCTCTGTCACTAGCGGAGCACCACACCTGGTGGGTCCGCTACAGACATTCAGAATAGATCTTCGTAGATGAGAGTGCGCATGCATAGCGTAGGGAAGAGAACCAAGACAGAGTTATTGAGAGAGAGAGAGAGAGAGAGAGAGAGAGAGAGAGAGAGAGAGAGAGAGAGAGAGAGAGAAAGAGAAAGGCAGGGAGCGAGTCTCGATATGGTGAACACTTACCTATTGGCGCCACACCTGTGATCTGAAGGAGGGCATTGGCTGAGCCAGGTTCCATGCTGTTGTATAACGAGGGGGACCTACCTTTTGTTGGCGCTGAACTCTGGAACTCATGAAACTCTTTGTATTAAGTGATATGAATAATATAAGCTGCGCTACTTGGTTCTTATCTCATCTCAATCTGGTTTTGTGTGAGGCCACTTTGTACGTGTGATGACATGCATGCATGCGGTTTGATGCTCCTGAGCAAGCTGTGAACAGTCAGGTTCCTTGCAATTTTGGTATCAGAGCAGATACTTGTTGTACTCACTGCGCTGGCATGAGTAAGGCCGGCGAGAAGGAGAAGAGAACGCTAGCTTGTTGATGATGCTGGCGATGGTGGAAGAAGAGGTGGATAGGGATATAGGAGAGGAGTAGGCCGAAGAGGAAGGGGCAGAAGTGATACTTACCTGGAGCGTGGAGTGCGGAGCGACGAGGAGTCTTCATCGACGATCTATTCAAAAGAGAGAAGCACCCTTCACCCCTTACCTGGCTGCATGTGTGTGTGCATCTCTACGCCTCATCCTCTCTAGGGTTCGCTGCTGCTGCTGTCAAATCGAGTCACAAGGTTTGTAGTCTCGTTGGTTGAGGTCAAAGGGTCTTGTCACGTCAGACCCAAAGGGGTCAGAGTCCTTCTATCTTCTACCCTTTAGTCTGAAGTCTGCGCTGTAGTAAAGGGAAAAGTATGCGGGGAGATGGTGGCAGTCTGCCACGTCAGTATGCAAGTACGAGATGAGGCATAACTAAACTGGGCAAAGATAGGTTGGGATCGATGTATGGTCCAGCCATCTGATCGAGTACCACTCCAGCTCTATTTGCGAAGAAGGACACACAGACAGGGTTAGAAAAGAAGATAAAAGAAAAAAAGAAAGGACCACATTCATTACCAGACAAGATCAAGTGTGATATCTGTTTTAATTAGTCCAATATCTGAAGTTGACTACAGACAGCAAAGAAAAAGTCTTATTGTATATTAAAGTATTGGAAGTTCTGAAATTCGTCACTATTAAGGCAGCGACACCCAGAGTTTGGGAAAAAAAAACAACAACACACAAAGCAATGTTGTTTTATTCCATCCACTCAGTTTAGCCTAAGGATAATAGTTGGGAGGCTTACCTGGTGGGACTAGCGAAGGGTTCCTTGTGATAAGTTCCACCATGGTGGATGATTTCCCGATGCAGGGCTTGATTGCCCTTTTTGTTCTGTTGGGCCCGTTGTTCCGAATGTTCTTTCCCCTGGGCTTCGGGAGAGTGTGTACCGCTCGTATGATGGAAACAAGATCAGGCAAAATTAAGCAGGGGTTGCCGGCGGCGGAGCAGGCAGAAGTGGATCGCCGCCTAGCTGAAAAGAAGAAGGAAAAAGAACAGAAAAAGAAACAAAAAGAAGAAGAGGTAAAGAAAGTGAAAGAAGAAAGAGAAAAGTTAAAGAAAGAAATGAAAGAAAAAGAAAGGAAACTACAGGAAGAGCTAAAAGTCGTTGAAGAAGAAGAAGAAGAAGAAGAAGAAGAAGAAGAGGAAAATTGTGAGAGGTTGTATCGTCGTCAGGCAGAACGAGGGGAGTCCAGCAGCCCAAGTGTCATCACCCTTCACCCCGCGAACATGAACTGGCTTGATCAGTATGGGTATAGGACTCCCATGTATGTTGAGTCCGAAGAGGATAAAAATGCATTTGTGGAACTCTTAGCTGCAACAGAAGATCCTACAGAAAAAGAGCTTCTCATTCAAGAGAAGAAAGCGGAATTAAGTAACAAAATGGTAGCCGCAAAAAGACAAGAGTTCGACGAAAAGAAGAGACTGAAGGAAGAAGGGGAGCAACTTCAGAGGCAATTGCAGGAACAGAAGGCGCAAGAACAAAAACCTGCTATTTTCCCTCATTACCGATACACTCCTCCATACCAATCAACAACTGGCGGCGTTAACTAAAAATGTCCAGGGCCTCGAACAACACCAATTTGAGTTCGAAAGGGTCTGGAACAACTTCTTGCAAAGATCCTCACAAGAAATTGACAAACATATAGTCACTTGTATAGAGAGTCTAGATGAGCAGTTGGCCAAGAGATTGGCAGATCCCGCCGTGGCCAAGAAAATATTAGGCGGCGGCAGAGGAGGCGGAGGAGACGGAGATGGAGATGGCGGAGATGGTGATAGGAAAGGAAAGGGAGTGAAGCAGGAGGAAACTGGGGATGTCAGAAAGATCAAAGTAAAAATCCCATGGATGTACACGGGGAAAAAGGACGAAAGTGTCTTACACTGGATTGCAGCCGTGGAGTCATACGTCTACGGACAACGCATTCCATATTGGGACCGAGTTCTCATGGCCAATTCGTGTATGGCCGGAGATGCAATGAGTTYCRCCATTTCACTGCAAAAARAAGCTGGTTGCCAAACCATGGTTGAATACTCTCAGCAGACCAGAATTAAGGACTTCTTTAAGGCCATCAGAGAGCGGTTTGAAGATAAAAATTTGGCAAGAAGAACTGAAATGTTAATTCTAAATATAGCCGACAGGAAATGGAAAAGTGCATCCGCACTTAAAGCAACCATGGACGAACTCTTGCAATGCGCTGAACATGGACTTACTCCAACACAAATTCTTAATAATTTCGCAAGGGCACTTCCTGACCCTCTCCGTACTCAACTCTACCCTCGAACAAAGGAGAAAGGAATGACCTATGAGAAGTTCAGCAAGATCGCAATAGATCATGCTGGCTTTCTAGCCGAAGCAAATTACTGTCATTATTGGAAAGATTGCAGGCGGGGAAAAGATGGCAGAACCGCACAATCTCAGGGAATATACCTGGGAAAGACAACCTCCTTCTGACCTTTGAAGAAGGCGGTGTTGAAACTCTTTCCTATGACCAGATAGATTATGGTCTTGAGGAAGGACCCAGCGGTCCGGTAGCTCAGGAGGGGAGCTATGCGGCCGTTGCAGCCCGAGGGGGAGGGCGACAAGGAAGAGGACGCGACCGAGGAAGAGGAGGCCGTGAACGCGGTGGAAGAGGACCCGGTACCCAGAGGGGTGGTGGCGAAGGAAGCTACTACGTGGGTGGAAGGGGCAATGTTCCCTCGAAGGTGGCTGAGGTTCATATTCTACCTGGGGAAGAGGAAGAGGTGGAAGAGGCACGTGGTATACAAATTGGGATAAACCATATCCACCCCATCCAGGTCCTGCCCGAATGGGAGCCTTGGAAGCAACTGGGGATAACAGAGAAAGTTTGGCAGGAGAGAAAGGCTGCCGACAAGTGCCTAAAATGTGGGGACCCCAACCACATTGTTCCTTACTGCCCTGACTACAAGGTAGTAAAAGGGAACAGCCAGTAGGGGTCTCGGTTGCCTCTACGGGAACTTCGGATGTAGAAAGAAAGACATCCTCCCATCCGAAGGTTCCACTGGCAGAGACTGAAGAGGACGACAGTCCCCACCTAGTACACAGTTCAGAGGTAGTCAATGTTTGTACCTCTCTAGGTGGATCCCTCGCTGGTATGGGTGATGAGTTGGCCGCTCGTCGCCAAGCCTGGACTGAAATGAAAAAACGAAGAGGACAGTTAATAATTGCAGATCTTGAAGTAGATAAAGTAAGAGTTGGTGGAATGGTTGACACAGGGTCAACACGCAGCTACATAACTAAGAAAGGTTTGCAAAAGTTGCGTCTCGGGCTTAAGGTAAAGCAATTAGATGAGCCCGTAGTAAGTAAGTTAGCTAATAGTGCAGTAACTATTATGGATAAGTATGTTGAAGGGGTCAAGATATACTTCCGGCTCGAAGCAGAGGGGAAGGTGGAACGCGTTCTCCACTCTCTAACTCTCTTGGTGAAAGGTAATCTTCCTTTTGATATTCTCTTAGGCATGGATTTTGGTGAAGCTGCCAATGTGGATGTGAAGTTAAGGGACCATGAGTGTTAGCTCCCTAGTCCGCAAGGTAGAAAGACGAAAATCCGCCTTTTTCATGAATCAGGTAAGGAGAGCAGCTTAGCTCATTGTTGTATGAGTGCCCCCGCGTTCGCCCGCCATGTGAAAATGTATAACCTGTATGATCAAGTTTTTGTTGCATATGTGCGCCCAGTGAAAGAGGGTGAAGCTAAAGAAGAGGCAAAATCCCCTGAGATTGAAAAAATTTTGAAAGAATTCGCAGATGTGGCAGAGGCCCCAAGCGGTGTGGTAGAACGACCACTCAAACATCGCATCGAAATCATACCTGGAAGCTCGATTCCTAAGGGGCCTATATATCGGATGTCACCTAAAGAGTTAGATGAACTGCGAGCCCAACTTGATGAATTGCTGGAAAAGGGGTGGATAAAACCTAGCTCCTCGCCCTATGGTGCGCCTGTGCTATTTGTGTCAAAGAAAGATGGCGGCGTACGCATGTGTATAGATTATAGAAGATTTAATGATATAACGGTCAAAAGTGCTGAGCCATTACCAAGGATAGACGATTTGTTGGATCGAGTGCAGGGTAGCAAGTACTTCACTAAGATTGATCTGAAGTCTGGTTATCATCAGATTGAGGTAGAGCCAGAGGGCCAATATAAGACTGCCTTTCGAACAAGGTACGGACACTATGAGTTCGTAGTGTTGCCCTTTGGTCTTACAAACGCACCCGCAACTTTCCAAAGGACCATGAATGAGCTTTTCCGCGAATGGCTTGATAAATTCGTTGTTATATATCTTGATGACATTTTGATTTTTAGTAAGAATCTGAGTGAACATTGTGAGCACCTTTGACTTGTGCTAACTAAATTGCGTGAGGCAAAGTTGAAGTTAAACCCGAAAAAGTGTGATTGGGCCAAGCGTTAGGTTTTGTATTTGGGGCATGTACTTGATGGTGATGGGATCAAACCGGAAGATGCGAAAATTGCAGCAATCCGCGATTGGCCTAACCCCCGCACTTTGACGGAGTTGCGGTCGTTTCTCGGGCTGGCCAACTATTATCGGAAGTTCGTTAAACACTTCACGATAATTGCCACGCAACTTCGCAGATTGCTCAAGAAAGAAACAATCTGGAAGTGGGACTCAGACTGTACGACTTCATTTAAGCATTTAAAAAAATGTCTGATTAACTACCCGGTTTTGAAGGTTGCTGACCCTTCCTTGCCCTTTGTTGTTACGACCGACGCCAGTCAGTACGGGATAGGTGTTGTACTCCAGCAAGATGATGGGAATGGGTACAGACCTGTAGAGTTTATGTCCCGACGACTGCCTAATGAGAAGGTCGCCGCTTCCACGTACGAAAGAGAGTTGTATGCTCTTCGGGAGGCTTTAGATCATTGGCGACACTATCTCTTAGGACGCCACTTTAAAGTGTACTCAGATCATGAGATACTTCGCTGGCTTAAAACGCAGGCCCGGATGACACCTAAATTGACCAGGTGGGCCGCAGAGATTGATCAATATGACTTTGAGTTAAAGCCAGTCAAAGGTAAGTACAACGTTGTTGTTGACGCGCTAAGTCGAAGATCTGACTTTTCGGTGTCGTTGTGACATACTTAGATATGGGCACCAACTTGCAAGATAAAATTAGGAATGCGTATTCCACAGATCCTGTCTACGACGCTATGGTTAAATGTGTGCAAGAAGCACCACACGAGTTTTCGAACTACCGAGTTACGCAAGGACTGTTGTTTGAGCAAACAGATGTGCATGACCGACTTTGCATTCCAAATGTGGAAGAGATAAAAAGCTTGATCTTGGGGGAGTGCCATGATACTGAAGGCCATTTTGGCTGGAAGAAAACTTATGCGGGCCTATTACGTTCCTACGCATGGCCTCGCATGAAAGCCGACTGCATTGCATATGTGAAAGGTTGTCAAGTGTGCCAAAGAAACAAGAGCACCACTCAACCTCCCCTTGGACTACTAAAGCCCTTGCCAATTCCAACAGGTCCAGGAGACTCCGTATCCATTGATTTTATGGATACCAAGGTAAAGAGCAGGAATGAAAAAATGCAAGTCATGGTCATCGTTGACAAATTTAGTATGTTGTATTCGTAGCGTTACCAGCGGAAGCAAAGACCGAATTAGTAATCCGAGAATTCTTTAACCATTGGGTAAAGGATTGTGGACATCCCTTAACGATTGTGAGTGATAGAGATTCACGATTCACGAGTGAACAATGGCAACAACTCATGAATGTTTATGACTCTAAGTTAACTATGTCATCGGGTAGACACCCTGAGACAAACGGCCAGACTGATCAAATGAATAAGATTTTGCAGCAGACATTGCGCATGTACATCCGTCCCGACCAGATTGACTGGGATGAGCATTTGCCCAAAGTTGCTAGTGCCTATAACAACTTTGTTCACCTATCTACATGCAGGACTCCGATGAAACTGCATTTGGGATGGCGACCACGTAGACCCATTGATCGCTTAAATCCGGATCAAGCACATAAGCTTCCTCTAGGGACAAGTGAGTTTGCAATACAGTATCAACAAGATATTGAAAAGGTAAAGGAAAATATAATGAAGGCACAACACCAAATGGTGGAACAGGCAAATAAGCATAGAAGACCATCTCAATTCGCTGTAGGTGATTGGTATGGGTTAAATCCAAAGAGTTTGCTCCTGCGGAAAACATTTCTCAGAAGTTACTACCCTCCTACAAAGGACCTTGGCAAATTCTTGATGTGATTGGAGAGGTGGATGAACCTTCTTATGTAGTTGAGATTCCTCTACATTTGCATACGTATCCGGTGTTTCACGCCTCAAAGCTTCTACCTTGCGCGACAAATGAGTTGTTTCTCAGTCGCAGATCGGCGATACCTCCTAGTATGGATGGGAAATACAATGTGGATAAGATTGTTGCTGAAAGCACTTTCCAAACCAGACGAAGAGGCAGACCCCAGCGACAATATAAAGTAAGATTCGCCTATCAAGACCCAAGTGAAGATCGCTGGTTTACAAGAGAAGATTTACTTGAGTCTGCACCTCACATTGTATCTGCATATGAGAAAGCTAAAAGAGGAATAAATATTATTGATAGATGAAGGTTTTCTCAAAGGACTTCGAATCTAGGCCGGCGAGAGTAAAAAGGCCTTTACCCGATTCAGCCCCTGTTTGACAAAAGCAGCATAGTGGGGTCCCTCGCCCAGAGCCCAATTCGTGAAAGCAGATCAAAAGACATGTTCTCTGGGTCAAAGGTCACATCCTGGCTAAAGTAAAGACAATGTCAAAGGTCATGGTTGAGCCCTGGACGAACAGTCACCATGTTTAGATTTGGAGGTCACATCTGTTCGCCAGGGGCAACGCAAGTCATGTCTATTCAAACAAGGGATGTGTCTGTACGTGCAGTCAATGTGTTTGTTCGTGCAGAAGGAGTGTCTGTTCGTGCATTGGGTGTGTCTGTCCAGCAGAAGTCAAGGAGTTAAATTCCAGTCCGTATTCGAATCAGAAAGAAAGTCTAGATTCAGATTGGGAGTCCAAAATCAAGGCCTAAAGGCCGCAGCAGCAGCAACCCCTGAAGGAAAGGGATTTGGGACACATACACAGAGGCTGGGACTGGGAAAGGACCAGGACAGGCAAAAGTCAGACCTCGCCAGGGGAGGCCAACACTATAAGACACGAGGCAGCCTCCCCCACAGGCAGATTTCCAGAGGCATTGATGCGTGGAAGTGTTGAGGCACCTGTGCACTATAGTGTTGGGCAGGCGCTGGCTGAAGAGGAGCTACGCTAGGAAGAAGGGAGGCTGGGCGTTGGCTGTAGGGAAGCCATAGCTGCGCCAGCCTATGTTAGTAGTAGCAGGGTTAGTCAGTAGTAGTGTATCAGTGAGTGACATTCAGATTAGATATTCGTAGATGAGAGTGTGTATGCATAGTGTAGGGAAGAGAACCAAGACAAAGTTATTGAGAGAGAGAGAGAGAGAGAGAGAGAGAGAGAGAGAGAGAGAGAGAGAGAGAGAGAGAGAGAGAGAGAGAGAGAGAGAGAGAGAGAGGCAGGGAGTGAGTCTGGATATGGTGAACACTTACCTGTTGGCGCCACACCTGTGATCTGAAGGAGGGCAGTGGCTGAGCCAGGTTCCACGCTGTTGTATGACGAGGGGGACCTACCTTTTGTTGGCGCTAAACTCTGGAACTCATGAAACTCTTTGTATTAAGTGACATTGATAATATAAGTTGCGCTACTTGGTTCTTATCTCATCTCAATCTGGTTTTGTGTGAGGCCACTTTGTACGTGTGATGACATGTATGCATGCGGTTTGATGCTCTCGAGCAAGCTGTGAACAGTCAGGTTCCTTGCATAATGAGACGTGACTCTTGTCCCTGAGACGTGACTGTTTGCTGGGTGCCTGTTGGACCAGACTGCTGAGCTACCCGATTGTGACTTTTCTGAGTTTGACGAACTCGGCCTTTTCTTGACCTGGGCATCTGACCTTGAGATCCGAATTTGGGGTCTGAATCGTGGAAGCCCTTTCACGATCACAATTATAAACTTAGACTCAAAATGAATGTCCACTAAACCCTCCCAAGACCAAGAGAAAGATCCTAGCTGGTATGAAGCATACTTGCGGCGCATGCCGTGCGCGGCGTCACGACACGTGCGGTGCAGAGCGCAGCCAGCGCGTGCACGACATGCGGTGCATCGGCCAAAACAGGGGGCATGGGAAAAAAAAAAAAGGTTCGGGGGGGGTGGAAGGCCCGGAGAGGTACCGGAGGAAATTGCCTCCGTGGGCGCAAATTTTGTTTTTTGGGCCGCGCAGACGCCCTGTAAATTTTTTGGGGGAAGATCTAAGTAGTTCGTTTTCAAACCACTCAGGCCACCCCCATGCCGCTATTGGGCACCTCGACACTTCACTGACCCGCCAGTTGTGTCTTGTCTCTTTGGCAGCCATCGTTTGGGCCATTTTCGTCGCCATTCGTTCTCTGTCATGCCCGCCTGTCACCAGCAGCACCAGCCCGAGCAAGAAACAGGAGGCAGCAGGAGGCAGCAACAGGCAGCAGCAGGCAGTAGCGCGCAGCAGGAGGCAGTTGGAGCAGGCAGCGGGAGCGAGGAGGAATCACCGAGCCGGGAGAGGGGGTTGCCACCAGCTCTCTCTCTCTCTCTCTCTCTCTCTCTCTCTCTCTCTCTCTCTCTCTCTCTCTTCACTCTTCCCTTCTCCTCCTGTCTCTGTCCTTCAAACACTTCACTATCCAATCACCTTTTTTTTTTTTTTTGCCCTTGTTACGTTAGCGACAGGGCCTTTCACTCCGCGCGGCACCTCCACCCCTCCCATCCTCCATGCATCGACTGACTCGACTCACTGCCCCCTCTTTCCTCCTTCCTTTCTCCCTCCTCCTACCTCCCTTCTTCCTCGTCCATCTCTCCCTCCTCCTCCCTCCCTCCTCCTCTCCCCTCTTTCGTCGTCTATCTCTACCTCTCTCCTTCCTCCCTTTCTCACTCCTCCTCTCTGCCTCCTCCTTCCTCCCTTTCTCCCTCCTCCACGCATCACCTCACTTCTCCCTCCTCTTTCCTCCTCCCTTCCTCCCTCCACAGGTCGACTCGCTACTCCCTCTTTCCTCCTCCCTTTCTCCCTCCACAGGTCGACTCGCTACTCCCTCTTTCCTCCTCCCTTTCTCCCTCCTCCTTCCTCCCTTCTTCTTCGTCCATCTCTCCCTCCTCCCTTTCTCCCTCCTCCTTTCTCCTTTCTCCCTTCTCCTTCATCCATCTGTCCCTCCTTCTTCCTCCCTCTCTCCATCCATCTGTCCTTCGAACACTTCACCATCCAATCACCCATTTTTTTTTTTTGCCCTTGTTACGTTAGCGACAGGGCCTTTCACTCTGCGCGGCACCTCCACCCCTCCCATCCTCCACGCGTCGACTGACTCGACTCGCTGCCCCCTCTTTCCTCCTTCCTTTCTCCCTCCTCCTTCCTCCCTTTCTCCCTCCTCCTCTCTCCCTTCTTCCTCGTCCATCTCTCCCTCCTCCTCCCTCCCTCCTCCTCTCCCCTCTTTCGTCGTCTATCTCTACCTCTCCTTCCTCCCTTTCTCCCTCCTCCACGCAGCACCTCACTTCTCCCTCCTCTTTCCTCCTCTCTTTCTCCCTCCTCCTTTCTCCCTTCTTCTTCATTTATTTGTCCTTCCTCCTTCCTCCCTCTCTCTCCATCCACCTCCCCTTCTTCTAGTTGCCATCCGTTTCAAATTACAAATCTCAATTTGGCATTTGCAGTTTTTTTTTCCTCCTCCTTTTGGAATGTTGTTTCCGCAATTCGATTTGCTTGTCGTTTTTTTTTTTTTTTTTAATGCCCGCTGGAATGTTGCATAGCCGAGGGGGATTAGAGGAGAGAGTGGCGGAGCTGGACGAGGGGAGAGGGTTTTCCTTCGAGGGGCTGACCACCATTTTCTGTTGTGGCCTTCTCCTTGATGCAGGTGACAGCGGCAATGGCGCCCACTCTGCCGAAGCAGCTCATTGACGACTTGAAGAGAGAGAGAGAGTGATGACAAGGAGGGAGGGCTGACCACCATTTTTTGTTTGTTGATTTTTTTTAATTATTATTATTTTTTTTACAGGTCCTTATAGCCCTGGCTCCATATCCATTCTGGGGAGCGTCAATCCGGTTCCTATTCCTCCAGCAAGTCAAAAGAATACATAGTTTTACCCACTCGACGCTTCCTTCCGTCTGGCCGAAGGAACCCTGACCAGCATTGATTACTCCTTCTAAGGAGGATTGACTGTCAGCTTGCCCTCACCATTTGTTCCTCTCAGGCTTCTATTCAGAGCCTCTCGAATGAGTCCTTGCAATGCGAGAAGAGTGGGGGGGTCCGCTCAGTGTTCTATTGCTTGTCCTTGTCCTTCATTGTGAGTCCGGTTTGCCTTGTTGCTGATCCTCATTCGGGGTCTTCTTGGCCTTCTGCCAGGGCACACGACAGGAGACCTTATAGACTTCATGATTGTGCCTGGTGCCAATTCTTCCACCTCAACCTGTCGTCAACTATCGTCGCCACCTTGCCCTTTAGCAACCAGTTCCTCATTAAGGTTTGTTTCTTGGTTGTTGTCCTTCTGGTTTGTGTCCTATAGAGTTGACCATTCTCCGCCATCTGCTTCTGATTTCCGTATCTGCCATGCTCAGGAGTAATGACCACATTTCTTCCCTAGCCACCTCTGCACCCTCGATTGTCTGAGTGCATCTACGTTTCCATATCACCCACAGTGCCAGCTTCCTGAGCAGGGTGAACCATACTTCCCTGCTGCCTGTGATGTTGCTAGGGATGTTAGTTAGGATTAGGATAGAGAGAGGGGGAATGTCAGGGGGCGGTGAAACGAACAGGATCGACCACAGCTTGCGGACCTTCTTCCATACCCATGTCGCTTCTGGGCAGAAGAGGAGGCAGTGTGGGCTGTCTTCAGGAAAGTTGTTGCTGCACATTGAGCAGCAGTCCGAGCTATCAGGGTCAGAATGTTTCCTTCTAGTATGTAGCCAAACATGTCAAGCGTTGCCGATGCATGTTGCTCTTCAGCTGAATGGGATGGATGATGGCGCTGTTGTGCCTGATTTATTTTTCTCGCCATATGGGATGGCACAAATGTACTTCATGATATATTTTTAAAGTTCACCGCTTGGGCTTCGAGAGAGATCGTTGTCGGCACTTTGTGACCATGCTTATCATATGACTGCTGGCGCTCTCTTCCTTTATTTCCACTGCTTCTTAGCTTTTTATTTGTCGTTTTTCCTGACTTTGTTCCCTCCCATTCCTTCCTTCCTCCCCACCTCTCTTGTCTTCCTTTTCTTTCTCTTTCTCTTTCTTTTCTTCCTCTTCTCCTTCCCTTCCAATACCTCTTCCCTTTAATGGTCTGATGATCTGAGTCCCTGTGAATTTGTATGAGCTGTTGTTTGGTTTAAAGTTTTTGAAAAATGGAATGGTTAAACATTCTTATGTGGTCTCTGGACGCAGCTATATTTTGGCTTCGGGTCTTTCGCATTTTTGCTGAGATATTGTATGAAACTCTGAGGTGCGCCATAGCAAAATGCAAAAGAGAGGATGCGAATCGTTGTGCTAGACCCCATCGTCGTGAATACCCATACTAGTATGTCTGTGAATCACTTCTCTCCCACCTTGCATCTTCACCTGCGTGTCTGTATTATCAGAGTGTTTGGCCTTACGCCTTGCTCTCATTCCAACATTGGTTGACGGGAAGGGCTTCATGTGCTAATAGCCATTTCAAGCTGCGGATTCTGATTGGTTTGATGAGAAGGTATTTGGTCCATGGGATGGTGATGGTGATTGTGTCATCTAGGTTCAGTGTGCTTCTACATTTCTCTGTCAGCCTTGGATTTGGGCCCCTGGTCTGTAGTCCGAGAATATACCCGAACTTTACGTCGTATTCTGTTATCGTCCTCGACTTTCCGGTGACGTCCAGGTCCCACATCCATTCTTTTGGGTCGAATTCCAGCTCCTTAATGCTGAGCTCCGGCTAAAAGATGATCCAGGGTTTCCTGTGAGCGACTCTCACCTTCCTGAGAAGGTAGGTTTCTATTTGTTCATTATGTGGTGGTCTGTTTAGCACCTCTAGTTCGTATATGTTGTGTTTGATGATGGGGTAGGATATGAACTTGGCCTAGTAGTTTGTTACATGCTGCGCCTACAACAGGCTGCATGGGCCATTTCCATGCCCGTGACGTTTTCAAGCCAAAAGCCTGAAAACAAGGGCCTACAGGCCCTGTGTCGTTTCAGGCTAAATCAGGGCCTTTCTGGCCCTGAGTGTTTTCAGCCTGAAACTAAGGGCCATTTTCGGACCCTCAGCAGTTCGACCTGCCCTGAAACTCAGACAACAAACCAGGGTTTTAGCACAGGCCATTTCGGGCATGTTTTCAAGACAACCCCTGTTTGAGCTTCAACGCCAGGGTCTGGCACGTTTCGGCATTGGCAAGAGCAGCCTCCTGGACGGGCCAACACTATATAGGACTGGCCCGCCCTGCAGGCAGGCAGGTAGTTCCTAGGTACTTCCCAGGCCCTTCACGTGCAGTTCAGGAGGCAGGAGGTAGTCTTCAGGATTCGGCAGCAGCACTCTGGAGGAGCGCTGCAGTAGTAGTGGCAGCGTTAGCAGTAGTCTTCAGCGCTGGGCGCTAGTAGTGTTAGCAACAGTCTTCAGCGCTTGGCGCTAGTAGCGTTAGGAGTAGTCTTCAGCGTTGGGCGCCATAGGAGTTAGAGTAGTACTAGAGAGAGAGAGATTGGGCGGAGGTAAGGGAGACTTACCTGCAGCGCCATTGCTCCAGCTTCGTCTTCGAGGTACCTGCAGCACAACGCCATCTTCACAGGTTAGTACCTGGCACATGAGAGAGAGAGAGTTCTTCTTCTTCCTCTTCTCGGTCCACCATCTCCTTCTCACCCTCTCGCTAT
>BFEA01000299.1:556817-568046 GCA_003427395.1 Chara braunii | reverse complement strand
AGAGAGAGAGAGAGAGAGAGAGAGAGAGAGAGAGAGCTTGGTGACATTTGGATCCAGACTCGACATTGGACTTTAGACATTTTGAAGAGGGATTATTTGGGACTTGTAACGAGACTTGGTGTTGACGACTTTCCCATCTCCCCCTTCCTCTTCGTTGTCTGATCCCCTCCTCTTCGTCTGTGTATATCTGGACCTGGCGCCTCCTTCCTGTGTATAGCGCCAGGCCCCTTCACAACTTGTGATGAGCATGATGTATGTTTGGTCTACGTTGCAACATTATTGGGCTAGTCATTAGTATTCTAGCATTCTGTTGCGCTGTCTTGCACTACGTGGTAGAGGTCAGTCCCGGTCAGGTCAGGACTTGTATCTAAAGTCTTCCCTGCGCTATAAAACACCATTTTGTATGTATCGGAATGCACATTGCTTGTTGAGATTCCACTTGCACTGCATTGTCCATTCAGTCCTTTTTATCACCTTTCGGATCCTCGGTTTATATGTACATCGCCCGACTGGGCATGTAACAGTTGGTATCGGAACACCGCACGTGAATCAGGACAACCCGATCTGACAAGTGTGCGAGGCCTTGGTAGCTGATTAGTCTTGATTGATTGATTAGAGCCCCCAAAATCATGATTTTGACCTCACTGCCGAAAATCGATTTTTTTTTCCTTTTCCTTTTTTCTTGGATTTTGTTTTCTCGCTATTTCTGTTGTGGAAAATCGCAATAGTGCAACATCTGAAATTTCCGTTTTCGTTTTTCTTCTGAAAATTCGAAATTTCATTCTTAGAAATCTGGAATATCTTTCTTTTCGAAAATTTCAATTTCCTTTTGCAATTTCCTGTTATTTGAAACATCTACAATATTTTTTTCCGAAATCCGTTTTTTTTTAAAAACGGTACGGGAATCCCTCTTGCAGTTATCATTCTCCAACTGCGCGTACTCTCATCTGAGTAATTCCGAATATTTGCTGTATTTTTTTTTTTTCGGAATTCTCATCGGACAATCATTTGCAGTCTCAGCGTTCGAAATTTTTCCTCCGGGTAATTTCGCACTTCAGGGGGAACTGGGAGGCCTACTGAACTTGCAAACGAGTATTTTTTTCTTCTTTTCCTCGAATTGTTTTTGCAAAGTTCAAACTTTTCTTCTTGATTAGTGTCTCCTTATCTGGGTGATTTATCCCACCCACCCCTCCCCACCTATGTTGTTGCCCCCTCTGGTCTTACCTTCTCTATCTGTCTCCGGGTACCCCCTGCGGCGGCATTGGTGAGTTGCCACGTCAGCAGGCCACGTCAGCAGACCACGTCAGTAGGCCATGTCAGCAGACCACGTCAACAGGCCACGTCAGCAGACCACGTCAGCAGGACACGTCAGCAGGCCAAGTCAGCCGACAACAGTACCACGTCAGCAGGCCTCCGGCCTGGTCTATGCTTTTGCTCTCGCAAACAACCGTCATGGACCGGAAGTCCGGGGAAACGGATGAGGCCTATCAGGCCCGGATGCTGCTTCTGATTACCGAAGCTAAGCAACGGTCGGATACAGTAGCAGCCGCAGCAAAGCAAAAGGCAGAGGACGCCGAGAAGGCACGTCTGTTGGCAATCGAACAACAACGCCAGCACGACGAGGCAGCAGCAAAGGCTGCCGATGAAGAACGAATTCAACGACGCGAGAAGATATTCAACGGAGAGCGAGCTTTGCTCACAATGGCAGCGGATTGGCGGGCCGAGGCCGAGAATGGCAAGATGGAAGAGAGKGAAAACAAGATCGCTCTACTCCTCTCCCATCTCACGGACCTCCTGGCAACATGCATTGCACAGCAGGAGGAAGTCCACAGCCTCGACGACGCGTTGGCCCAAGTCCACAGTCGCCTCCAGCAGCTGGAGCAGCGACCCGTCGCCGCCCCCGATGCCAGCTCTTCCAACACCTCCGATCGGCTCGAGGCATTGGAGATTGACGTCGGCTCCCTCAAGGACGGCGTGCAGTTACAGCAAACCGCAATGCAACAGTTGGAGCAGCGGATCTGTACTGCCGCCAACCACTCGAGCTCGAAACTGCACGAGACAACTCTAAAGTTCGATGGGCAGGATATCTTCTGCGACTCAATGAAGACAGACCCGATTCCATGGTTCCGCAAGTTCGAGCTCACATTGCAGCTACACTACATCAAAGAACACAAGCACCACGCGTACTTATACTCCTGGTCGGGGGGCGCGTGCCAAGCATGGTTGGACAATCTCTTGTCCAAGTATGGAGTGGTGGCTGCCGACTTGCATACCAAGATCAGTTGGGATGATCTAAAGGCGGCGTGGCATAAGCGGTTCCAAGTAGAGCTGCCAGAGATCGAGGCAATGGACAAGCTGATGGTCTTCGAACAAGGCATGCTGCCAAGCCTTGACTGGATTGCCGAGTACCAACGCTTGAAATCCGTCCCAGATATTCAAATGGGCTTCAAAGCCATCAAACACTACTTCATCTCGAGGTCGTGTCCGGCGTTGGGCAATGCCTTGACTCACGTCGAGGACACCCTGACGACACCGGCAGAACTCTTCGACAAGGCTGCACGGATTATTGTCACAAACAAGGAGGCCAAGAATCTCTAGCGTTTGTCTGCGCCAGGCCTGAGCAGAGATCAACATCGACCGAAAGTGGCCGTGGTCGCGGCGGCAACGCCAAACGACCAAACTAGCGAGGCCGTGTCTGCCAATGAAGGGGACAGACTCGCAGCCGCTCGGGAAGGTGGCCGCCCCGGCAAAGGCCGAGGATGCGGCAAGGCGAAGACAAACACCGCATCTAGCCCCGGGCCCGGCGCAGCAGCCCCAGCCCCATGGTCCCATTACAGTCTCTCTGAGCAAGCATACAAGACACGCACGAGATTCCGCTATTGTCTGTGGTGTAACAACGATCTCCACGACACAATGGTCTGCCAGTCGAAAGGCAAGGGCAAATCGGGAAACTAAGCACCGCCGGGAGTTACTCGAGGACACTCTCAACGCCTTCGGAACCGGTCACTTCGCGGGTGACCGCCCTTCGTTCCGAGGCACATACAGAAGTCGATAGTCCTGCTCTTCTTTATTCTTTTGAGGACTATGCTGCTCGGCTCGTTCCTAAGCTGGGTACTCGTGCTCAAGGACAAGACGTGTGTGCGGCATCTTCTCCGTCCGGCAACGGCAACTTATCGTCTTCAAGTGGTTCTTCATGGGATTGGCGCACTAGTTCAACATAGAGGTATTGGACCCGCTCACGTCCGAGGATTTCGCATGGCTTCCTCTCCCGACCGCGGGCCGCTTGCCGGGACCGCAATGCGCAATATTATGCGCTCATCTTCACACATACCTATCCTTCTATGCACCACCAACTTCACCGACGGATGACGAAGTCGCGGTGGGGGACATCCTTGCATATGTTACCAAGGTGGCCCGCGAGTTTCGCAATCAGTGGTACGATGGCAACAACGCACCGCTCCTCTATGTCCGCATCCAAGTTGGGCAAGCGTCCTGCAGCGCTTTGCTGGATAGCGGCGCGTCTCGCAATTTTATGAGCCAAACCTTTATGCAAAAGGCTGGCCTTGGCGCACAAGTTCGAAGGAAGGCAAACCCGACGACGATCAAGTTGGCGGACGGAAAGACGCAGCAACTTATCGACCGCTACATCAAGGCCGTACTGGTGTATTTTGCACTTCATGCATGCAAACCGGTGACATTTGACATTTTGGACACGAACTTCGACATTATTTTGGGAATGCCTTGGCTTGCAAGTGCGGATCACACGGTCAACTTCCATCGGCGGACTCTTACCGTTCGCAACGCCTTCGGCGCCGAAGTGTCGTGTACTATTCCTCTTCCGCACCCTTCGATTCGGTGCCAAGTGGTGACGGGCAAATCATTCCGGGCTACTTGTGCTTACGAGCAACCCGACGAAATCGGCCTATGTTTGTACGGACCGTCGCGGTAGCCGACTCTTCACCCACGAACTTGGCTTCGGACCCCCGTGTGGTGCGGTTGCTCGACGAGTTCGCCGACATCTTCGAGTCACCTACCGGTGTGGTGCCGGATCAGCCGATCTCTCACGAGATCATTCTTGAGGCCGGTGCCGTGCCGCCGAAAGTTTGCATTTACCGCATGAGCGAGGAGGAGCTTACGGTCCTCCGCGCACACTCGAGCACTTGTTGGACAAGGGCTGGATCCGCCCTAGTAGCTCTCCATATGGAGCGCCGGTTCTCTTCGTACAAGAAGAACAAGGATCTACGATTATGCATCGACTATCGCAAGCTCAACGCGCAAACCGTCAAGAATGCAGGGCCTCTTCCTCGCATCGACGATCTTCTTGAGCTATTGGGCGGCGCGAAGTATTTTCCTACGTTGGATTTGAAGTCGGGATATCATCAAATCTCGATTTGACCGAACGATCGTTACAAATCCGCGTTCAAGACGCTGTATGGGCATTTTGAGTGGGTGGTCATGCCTTTTGGCCTCACCAACGCCCCGACGACCTTCCAAGCGGCAATGACCAACGAGTTTCGTGCGATGTTGGACCGGTTCGTGCTGGTCTACTTAGACAACATTCTCATCTATAGCCGGTCATTGGAGAATCATCTTGAGCATCTTCGACGAGTGTTGGAGACGCTCCGCGGCGCCAAGTACAAGGCCAACCGCGACAAGTGCGAATTTGTCCAGCAAGAGCTGGAATACTTGGGCCATTTTGTCACACCAGAGGGCATCAGTCTGCTATCGGACAAGATTCAAGCTATCCAAGAGTGGCCAGAGCCGCGGAACGTCACGGATTTCCATTCGTTCCTTGGCCTTGGCGGCTACTACCAACGTTTTATCAAGGGATACTCGAAAATCGCGGCCCACTTGACCAAGCTTCAATGCGAGGATCGACCGTTTGACTTCGGAGAGGATGAGCGGGAATCATTTTTGGCTCTCAAAGCCGCGCTATTATCTGCGGAGGTCTTGCGCATATACGACCCGCTATTGCAAACGCGCGTCACTACGAATGCGTCCGGCTATGGCATTGGTGCCGTCCTCGAGCAATACGATGGCGTGGACTTGCACCCAAGCGAGTACTTCAACAAGAAAGTGCTCGTCGTACATTCCATTGATGATGCACGCAAGAAGGAGCTCCTCGCCTTCGTCCACGCGCTCAAGCGATGGTGGCACTTCCTCTTGGGTCGAAGTCAATTCCGATGGGTAGCGGACACACGCTCATCGACCAGTTCGACTTCTTTCTCGATCACATTCCGGGGAAGTCGAACCATTTTGCGGATGCTCTTTCACAGCGTCCGGATCATTGTACCGCGGTCTATTCAACCTTCGAGATCGACAACTACCTGCGGGACAGCTTCATCCGCGGCTACCAAGCCGACCCCGAGTTTCACGACAAGTACGCGAATTGCTCCTCTCCTAATCCGGCACCTTCTCACTACCGGATCCAAGAGGGGTACTTGCTTGTTCACACACGGGGGAAGGACCTTCTTTGCGTACCAAGTGACCCTCACTTGCGTACATGGCTTCTTGGCAAGTTCCACGATGCTCCCGCCACCGGACACTTTGGAGTCAATAGCACGATTGGCCGACTTCGCGAGCGATTTTGGTGGCCCGGCCTCTCGGCGACGTCACACGCTATTGCGAGTCATGCGAGGTTTGCCGATGCTGCAAATCCCGCAACCATCGTCCATACGGCGAGTTGCGACCATTACCAGTCCCTTTGCGGTGAAGTGAAGCGATTGCCATGGACATTACCGGCCCGTTCCCCAAGCACAAGACCGGAGTGGATGGGATTCTCACGGTGGTCGACCGAGTCACCAAGTTCGCCATGGTTTTGCCTTGCCGCTATCATGCCAAGGCACCGAAGTTGGCCTCTCTACGCCGGTTGGATTCGAACCAAGGGTTACCCCAAGGAAATTGTCTGCGACCTCGACACTCGGTTCATGTCCGATTTTTGGTTGGCGCTCATCAAACGATGGGGCTCATCTCTCAAGCCAAGTTCGGCTCGCCACCCCCAAAACGATGGCCAAACGGAGAGGGCACATCAGACCGCACGGGTTCTCCTTTGCACTCTCACCCGTCCCGACCAAAAGGATTGGGTTGAACGGCTGCCGGGTGTCGAGTTGGCATACAACTCGTCCATCCACCCGACTATCGGGATGTTGTCCTTCGAGTTCGAGGACGGCTCGCCGGTCACTTCTCTGTTGGACACAATCATTCCACGAACGGTCGAGAGCGACGACCATCTTATTTTCTTGCGTCGGATGCAAGAGTTACTTGTCAAGGCACGCGATCAGATGGCTAAGACGCAGCAACGCATGAGCCAACAAGCCAATCGCCAGCGTCTTCCTTGCCCATTCCGCGCCGGCGATCTCGTTTGGGTTTCCGCCGCGGAATTCAGCCTTAAACAAGATATCTCTCGCAAGCTCCTCCCGAAAATGAATGGGGCCCTGGCCGATCGTGGCACCCGCTGGGGATGCACTCGAAGGACCTTCCTTCACCATTCAGGTGCCCGCCCACTTGCCCGTCTACCCAGTCTTTCATTGCTCCAAGTTGGCTCTTTACACGCCAGCGGAACATGACGATTTTCCCGGGCGACAATCGCAAGACCCACCCTCTATGGACGATTTTCAGGAGGTCGGCGACATCATCTCCCAATGACGTTACGGCAATAGGCCAACCGAGTACTTGGTACATTTTTTGCGTACTACACTCACAAAGCTGACTGTTGGTTGACCCGTTGTCAGGACTGGTGAGTCCCGAATAACTTCCCATCACTCGAGAAACTGAATATGGGCAAACTGTGCACAACAGAGAAATCTGGAGTGAGGAAGCAGGAGAGAGAAAAGATAAAGGATTAGGCCGCAGGAAGGAGTGATGGCCTGGGGTGAGAACCACAGGAGGAAAGAACTAGCAACGACAAGTCAGCGAGCGCAAAAAACAGGGGCACACAGAACATAGCATGAGGCCGGGAGGACCGTTGGAATGCAATAAGACTAAGGCCAAAGGGCCCTTGAACCAGCAAATGCAGCAGGACAGCGAGAAAGGAATGAGGGAGTCGAGGGATGGGCGGCCCAGAGGCCGCGGGAAGATAGAGAACGAGGGGTCAACATGGGGACCACCTACACGAGCCTCGGGGTAAAGGCCCACGACCAAAGGAACCGGCGTGCGCAAGGCGCAAGAAAAGACAAGGGAGAGGGGTCACCATGGGGTGGCAAAACCCCAAGGGACGTGGGACACCTCGGGGAAAGGAACCCGGGGCCACGTGGGACTAAGTAAAAATAATGGCATCCGGGGCGAAATGTGTCGGGGACCGCCGGCGGGACTAAGTGTTGGGGACCGCCGGCGGGACTAAGTGTCGGGGACCACCGGCGGGACTAAGTGYCGAGGACCACCGGCGGGACTAAATGTCGGGGATCATCGGTGGGACTAAGTGTCGGGGACCACCGACAGGACAAGTAGCGGGGACATGTGAAAGTCCCAAGAAGAAACGGCGACACCGCATGAGGGAAAATAATAAAGGGAAAGAGCACCGTCAAGATCGAGATCTTGACGACCAAGAATATTAACACCACTAGTGCAAGCACTAGCGGTAGCAAATGGGAAGGTCGAAAAGAAAAGAAAAGGTAAAGAAACTTGAGGTGGGAGGCATGGGAGCAATCCGAAAAATCTCGGATCAGCCTCCCTCAAGAAAATCGAGTTAAAAGAGACCCCATGTGAAAAATAGCCCTCCGGGAGAAAATCGGAGTAGGAGGGGCCACTATGGGAAAAAAATAGGAGTGAAGGGAAGCTCCCATGGGCATGAGAAGGCCATTATTGCAGTCCGAGATATAACGGACTGCACCATGGGCATAGGAAGGGCCGAAACTCAGAGGAAGAGGCTAGAAAAGGGCCTTAATGGCCACTTGACACTTAGCATGCTAGAAAAAAGAGAAAAAAAAAAAAAATGTGGGAGAACAAAACAAAAAGAGTGAGAGGGAGTGACTAAGTTGGCCATCAGGTCCCTACTGTCCAAGAAAGGAGGAAAAGAAAAGAAAAGAAAAGAAAAGAGAAAAGGAAAGAGAAAAAAACCTTAACGGTAAAAAACGACCACTTGGGGAGATTCATCCGTGACCAGATTCATTCTGGAATATGGCGGTTACAAGGGACTTTGATTTTCTTTGATTTTTGCAGAGAAAATCAAAGAAAACCAAGGCCCCTTGCAACCGGAATAAAACGGATTACATGCATGAGAAGAAACACATGTTTTAGGTGCATCCGGAGCCAAAATCAAGTCCGGATGCACTTGGGAATTGACCGTTTCTTTTTCTTTTGAGTAGGGGCTAGTTGTAGGGCATTGGGGCTGGGAAATTGACCCCTATGGCAGTCCGAGTTGTAACGGACTGCATGGGGGAGGGAAAACACATGTTGTGGGTGCATCCGGATCCAATAATGAGCCCGGATGCACTTAAAAATTTAACGCTCTATTTTCTTTTAGCATGGGGCAAGTTGTGGGACTGTGGGTGTAGAAAAATAGCCATGGCTGCAGTCCGAGAAATTACGGACTGCATGGGGATGCCAAGGCTAAAGGAAAATGGTCTACGGCAAACTCGGAAGACTAGAAAGGAGCGATTTCGGCATGGGGTAAGTAAAGACAGTAAAACGACAACCGCGAGATGAAATTTCACGGCCTAGAAAAATCGGCACACATGTAGAAAGGATGGGACCACCAAGGGCAAGGGGCCCTAAAAATAAAAATGGGACACCATCCGGAATGTTGTCGGGGACCAAGCGGGTCCAAATAATAAAAATCAGAAAACGGGACGCGCGCCGGCGGGACTGCCGGCGGGACAAGAAAATGAAACTAGTATGGAGGAAAAGTGGCGGGGACTTGGGATGTCCCAAGAGGACCATGAGCAAGCACAAGGAATATTTGTGCAAACAAACGGCACCGTCGAGATCAAGGATCTAGACGGTGGAAAATATTAGCACCACTAGTACAAGCACTAGTGGGGCCAAGTGGGAGAGTCATGGGTGAAAAGAAAGCAAAATAATAGTGTTGGGAGGGTTGCCCAGCAGTCCGAGATATCTTAGACTAGCTAGGCATGAGAAAATAGAGCCTCAAGAGACCCAACATGAGAAAAAGGCTGCCCTTAGAAAATCAGAGCAAAAGGGGCTCAAAATTGGACAAACGGGAGCAAAGTGGAGCCGTCTAGGAGCATGGGGGTGCCATTGTTGGAATCCGAGATGTAACGGCCAAGTAACAGCCATGAACCTGGCCTTGAATGAGGTCCTAGGGCCTAGAAAGAGGGTGCGCAACAATTTGACACTTGTCACAACTAAAATAAAAGAAAAAGAAAGAAAAATGAGAGAGAAATGAGGAAGAATGAGACAGAAAGGGAGAAAAGAGTGGAGGAGAGTGTGCCTGCCTATTGGGACCTGCACAGTAGGGACTGGCAGGTCCCAACTGTGACCTCATCCCTCCTAGAATAAGGGAGGGTAATCCGGAATGTAGAGATATGGCCCTTGGGGGCCATATCTCAATAAAATTTGAATTAAAAAGCAGAAAATGAGAGAAATTGCAAAAAGGAAGTGGCCGATTTTCTTTTGGACCATGGATCCGAAATCAGATCTCATGGTGGAGAGAAACTAGTCATTCTTTATGGGCCAACTCAAAACGGCTACCTCCGGAATGAGGTGGCAGCCCAAAATGGAAAGAAACAAAAGAAGGAAAAGGACGAAACTTTGCATTTGGCCCAAAAAGAGAGCCAGATGCACCAAAAATTGAAGAAGTGAACTTAGGGGTTCAAAATTGAAGCAAGGACTACTAGGGGGTAGCATGGATCATTGCTGGCCTTTGATCTCAGCCAGATCTAAGGCTGAAAATGTGCCGTCACATGGAAAAATGCTCCGGCCTACCCAAGGGAGGCCGAAATTTGAAAAAATTGAGAAAAAGGTCCACAAGGCCTTTTTCTTTCAAGTATTGTTGCCCCTTGGGCATTAGGACCCAAGGGGGTAGCATTTGAGCAATGGAAAAGAGACCGAAGTAGGCCAAGAGGCAGTCCGAGTTGGTACCAGCCACTCGGACTGCATGTACTTGGCCAAAATAAGGCCCAGGTACCTCCAGGAGGGCCTAGTAGGGGAATTTTGCCTTGGGGGTACCTCGGTTCACCCCAAGGCACTTGGAGAGGCTCATGGGCTGGCCGGATTGCTGGTTTCAGCCTACATAAGCTGAGGATGCAGTCCGCCACTCTCACATTTGCACGAGGAGTGCCCATGCTGCCCAAGTGAGCTCACAGGAGCACCTTTGCACTTGGAGTGAGGAGAGAGGAACCCATGCTAGTAGGAGAGCTTAGAGGAGACTAGGAGGCAGTGGGAAAAACGCTAGAGGATAGTGATGATGGGAGAGACACTTGGGAGGTGATCCGCCATATCCCCCCCTGGGGGTAGGAGATAGAAAGGCTAGGGGGAGCCCCATTAGCCCTCCTAGAGAGGAGGACTCCATAGCCTTGATGATGAGAGCTTGAGGCAACTTGGGAAGAGGTGAGAGAGGAAAAAGAGGGGCTTGGAGAAGAAGGAAATCATAGCCAAGAGGGGATTGTGCAAGGAGTGAAAGTTTCATCAAGGAGACACCATCATCAAGGAACCAACAAGGTGAGAGGAAGGAAGATACTTCTTCATCTTCTTCTTCTTCTTCTTCTTATCCTTCCTCTTCTTCTTCTTCCTCTTCTTCTTCTTCTTCTCCTCCTCCTTCTTCTTTTTCCTCTCTCCCCTTCATCTTCTACCTCTTCATCTTCACCTTCCTTCTCTTCACTTTCATTTCTCTTTGTTTTTTTCCTCTTCTTCTCCATCTCCATCTCCCTCATCTCTCTCCCTTTCTCCTCCATCTTCTTTTACTTCATCTTCTTCCTCCCATGGGCTACTCAAACTCTCGTCTTCCACTTGCACACTAGGGGGTAGTACTCCGATTCTTTTCTACATAATCCATGATGCAATCATAAAGATTTGGGCTCTCCAAACTTGTGTTTTTCACTCCCACATTAGTAGGTGGTATAGCGCTACACTCATGGATGCTTCTTGATGCAATCTTGATGATTTGGGCTCTCCAAACTTGTGTTTTTCAGTCTTACACTAGTAGCTAGTATAGGGCTACACCCATGAATGATCCATAATGCAATCATGGTGATTTGGGCTCTCCAAACTTGTGTTTTTCACTCCCACACTAGTAGGTAGTATAGCGCTACACTCATGGATGCTTCTTGATGC
>BFEA01000299.1:473549-485442 GCA_003427395.1 Chara braunii | reverse complement strand
CCCCAGGGGTAGATGCGCTGAGGATGCCCCAGCTATGGCAGGCTCAGACTGGGCTGGCTATGGCTGCTGTCAACGGCGAGGTCTCAGGATGCCGCTTGCAGACCAACTCCGCCACCAACTTGCTTGGCTTCTCCAACGCTGCTTCGCGAGAAATGAACTGCCAAAAGTCCTGAACCGATGGGCCTAACCTATCTATAGACTACACTAGACCTAGACCGGACTGACTGACCGACCGGTACCGTTTTTGTTTCTGCCTGTCGGCCTCTACCGGACCCGACTATAGGCTATAGGACCGTCTATCAGCATAGGCCACTTAGGGCCTGTCTGTCTTAGGGGTGGCCCGAGCCTACTCTACGCAGTTAGGGTAGCTGTAGGAATTCGAGTTAGTACTGGTCCAATATTTTCCCAGGTTTGCAGATATGTCTCTCACGAATTTCCTTACAGGTAGGTCTCTCGGTTAGCCCTCAGCCAAACAAAATTACGAATTTATCCTACCGCTGTACTATACAGCCTCGCAGTCAATCTCGGCAGTAGAAATCAGCAAGTCATTGCACCCTCATGTCCTCAATGATAAACAGGATGCACTGTTGGCAAGGCGTACATACCTCACTCCTAGGTAGAACACTAGCTCTCAACAAGTCAATTCTAGCAATGATGTGGTACATAACCACCATATGGTTCCCTTCCTCGGACTACCAAAAACTAATACGTAAAAGAGCAGCAGCGTTCCTTTGGACCGGTAACCCCGACAATCAGCACTTCATTCACAAAGTGGCCTGGTGCAATCAGACTCGCTCTCATTCACACTTCTCATGCATGCAAACAGGTGTGCAGCAAACTGGCGACGAGCGCCCACTTAAACTCAGAGATATGGCAACCAAAATGCAGCTCAGATACAAGTTCACTTCAGATGGCTATGGCGACACAGCACCCACACAACTCTCTGTTCGCACACACAGGATCACCCTGGATATCCCACACACGATACGCTGTACACACACACACACACACGCTGAACTCTATCTACAGCTATGGCGGCTATGGCCGCTGCTACCCTATTGCTATGGCTATGCTCCTTCTCTCTCGCCCACTTCGTCTTCGGGCTCACTGCAGACGACCTAGCACAGGTCGCTGTGGCAGCACTTCCGCATGGCTCATGCAGGAATGAATGAATGGCTGGGCGCGGCCTCTTGATTTGTACTTCTGCAGCTCGTTGGTCTGGCCCTTTCCCATGCCTGTAGTGCACACAGTCCCATGCGGTACTTGCTTGACTGGACTAGGACTGACTGGGACTGGGACTGTTGACTCAACACGGGTAGACTCCACCACTTGCCCACTTGCCTCAGTCTAAACTTGGGCAACTTCGAAAGGCCACCACTCGGACCTTCTGGAAGGCCGTAGGCTTGGCCTTTCGATACTGTAGCAGCTACGACCTTGGCCTTTCTGGACTGTAGCAGCTACGACCTTGACTCTTCGGGAAATCTACAGCTATGACTTCTAGACCTGACTAAGACTCCTACTCGACAGGTCTACAGATCGAACCCCTGCTACCTATGGACCCTACGACAGTCCACCACCTGTTACAAATACACAGGTCACGGGTTCAACTCTAGGGGTCGACAAAAATACTGTACACAGGTAAGTTGGGGACTAGGGATCGAGCCCTGGGATCTGCATCGGCTACTGCGAACTGGTGAATACCGTTTCACTCCCGCCGGCCTAAATTCGAGGTCCTCCGACAATAATTCAGTCCAAGGCAGGACCTTTACCTTTCTTATCTCTCTCGTAGGCTCTAACTATGTCGGGAGTTGTCTCTAGAAGTTCTGCTCTAGTGAACCAGTGTTCGTCCTCAGGTTCCTGATAAGCAAACCGGACCTTATGCTGCTTTTGCGGATGGCCTCTACCTCCTGTTCTGAACACATCTTCACCTACAATGCCGTCAATGTCGTATCTTTCGTCCATGTCTGGGGGGATCATGGATCTCCTAGATGGAAACTGTTGACTCGTGACACACAGCAGCAACTTTGATGCATGAAATACAGGGTAGGTGTGGAGGTGTGTTGGGATCTCTACCGTGTAGGACGTCCCATCCTCTCCGCCCTTAACTTCTAGAACTGGCCACGGTCCTCTATACGCGGGCAGTAACTTGTGCGAGATGTTTTCCTCAGGAGCAAACTCTTTAGACTTGACCCAGACCAGGTCGCCTACCTGAAACTGTGACGGGCGACGGTGCTTATTAGCCTGTTCTATCATTCGGTGTTGGGCCTTCCTGAGGTTCAACAACAGTGGCTATCTCTCTCTCATGCTGTATCGCAAACTCCCTGGTACCGGTCGGTAGCCTGTGAATCTGGTCCCGGTTAAGCCCCTCAAACGGTCTGCCCGGTCTAAAGGACTTGTGCAACTCGTTGGGAGTGCGACAAGTGGACAAGTGCACGCTGTTATTGTACGCACTGGCTACCTTGGGCAACATCTCGTCCCAACTGATCTGATCTGGTCTAATGTACATGCACAGAACTTCCTACAGGATCTTGTTCATCTGCTCAGTCTGACCGTTAGTCTCTGGATGGCGGCCAGACGACATCAGCAACTTGGATCCATAGACTCTCATCAGCTCCTGCCAGTTCTGGCTAGTGAAGCGACTATCTCTATCGCTAACTATAGACAATGGGACTCCATGCTCACTAACCCAAAAGTCAAAAAACTTCTGAATCACTAACTCTGTACGGGCCTTTGCAGGCAAAGGAACAAAAACGACATACTTGCTAAATCTATCGAGTATAACCATGACTTGGCTCCTGCCGTGCCTACTCTTGACCTGTGTATCCATAAAGTCAATGGACACAGAGTCTCCGGGCTGGTCAGGAATAGGCAAGGGTCTGAGAAGACCTAGAGGGGCACGAGTAGTGCTCTTGTTTCTCTGACAGACTTTACAACTGCGGACATACTCTATGCAGTTGTTCTGCATACCAGGCCATGTATACGCATGCATCAGGTTGGCTAGAGTCTTTTGCCAACCGAAGTGTCCCTCTGTGTCGTGGCATTCCCCTAGGATCAAACTACGGATCTCCTCGCTGTTAGTGATGCACAGGCGGTCTACTACATTAGTCTTTTCAAATAACAACCCCTCTGTAGTGCGGTAATCTGGCTCGGTCTCTGGGGCCTCCTTAACCCTCTCGAGGAGGTCACTATAGATAGGGTCTTGCGCATACGCCTATCTAACTTTCTCCTGCAGGTCTCTCCCTATGTCCAGATAGTGAACTATAGCTCCAAAGTAGTCTGATCTCCTACTCAGAGCATCCGCAACTACATTGTACTTGCCTTTAACAGGCTTGAGCTCAAAGTCGTACTAGTCTATCTCAGCGGCCCACCTAGTCAACTTAGGTGTCATCTTGGCCTGTGTCTTTAGCCATCGAAGAGTCTCATGGTCTGAATACACCTTGAAGTGCCTCCCAAGCAGGTAATGCTTCCAGTGCTCTAAGGCCTGCCTGAGAGCGTAGAGTTCCCTTTCATACGTGGAGGTAGCAACCTTCTCTGAGGGCATCCTCGCTGACATGAACTCTACGGGTCTGTAGCCATTGTCGTCGTCCTGCTGTAACACAACGCCTATTCCATACCGACTTCCGTCCGTGGAGACGACCAATGGCAAGGACGGATCTTCTACTCTGAGGACAGGGTATTCTATCAACGTGCGCTTCAACTTCTTTAGCGCAGACGTACAGTCCTTATCCCATTGCCAGATTGCCTCTTTCTTGAGCAACCTGCGAAGGGGGGCGGCGATAGTCGAGAAGTTCCTCACGAACTTTCTATAGTAGTTAGCTAGGCCCAGGAACGACCGCAACTCTGTCAACGCGCGGGGCGTCGGCCAATCTCTAATCGTCGCTATTTTGTTGTCCTCAGGCTTAATGCCATCTCCGTCTAACACATGGCCCAAGTACAGGACTTGTGTCTTGGCCCACTCACACTTCTTTGCATTGATCTTGAAGTTAGCTTCTCTCAGCTTCTCCAAGACCTTCCTCAAATGACCCTGGTGCTCTTGGAGGGTCCTACTGAATACTAGGATATTATCTAGATATACTACGACGAATCTATTTAACCAAGGCCTAAACAGATCGTTCATACAACGCTGACATGTAGCAGGCGCATTGGTCAGTCCAAAGGGCATCACTATGAACTCATAATGCCCATTATGAGTCCGGAACGCAGTCTTGTACTGGTCATCAGGATGGACCTTTATCTGATGGTACCCGGACTTCAAATCTATCTTTGAGAAATACTTGCAACCCTGCACCCAATCTAAGAGATCATCTATCCTGGGCAGTGGCTCAACATTCTTAACGGTAATCGCATTCAGACCCCTATAGTCTATGCACATGCGCAACTCTCCTTCCTCCTTGGGGACAAACAAAACTGATGCTCCAAAAGGAGTCGAACTTGGCCTAATCCAACCTTTCTCGAGGAGCTCGTCCAACTGCTTGCGCAACTCCTCTAACTCCCTAGGGGACATCCGTAAACTGTTCCCTTAGGAGTCTTACTGCAAGGCCCTATCTCTATCCTGTGTTGGATCGGCCGCGGTACTACTCCTGTCGGCGGCTCTGCCAAATCTTTGAACTCTTCCAGCAGCTTGGCAATGGTTGGATCCATGAAACTATCCTCTTCCTTAGGCTCAGTGACAGGTCTGACATACACTACGAAGACCTGATCCTCTAATTGCTCCTTTCTCACTAGTCGTGCAAACACGGGAGCATTGAGACAGCAATGTGCCAAGGAGTTATCTACTCCAGACACATGAAATAGGCGGGCCGTCTTTACGTCGCCTGACGGACTAGAGAGCCTACACTCATGCTCTCTTAAGTGGAGTGTAGCCCCTGCTGCCTCTCCCCAGTCCATACCTAGGACTATGTCAAAAGGAAGGTCATCCTGAACGAGGAGAGTTAGGGAATGGAGAACTTTCTCCACCTTCCCATCTTTCTCTAGGCGGAAATACGCCTGGACTCCCTCTACGTAGTCCTCCACACGCATAGTGCGGTTGTCTGCGAGGACACTAACTATGGGGTCTTCTAACTTTTGGACTTTCAATCCTAGCCCCAACTTCTTCAGTGCTTTACGGCTAATATAACTGCGGGTGGCCCTTGAATCTATAAGGGTCCCTACTCTACTTCTAAAAACCTCTACGGCAACTAACACTAGCTGCCCTTTACTGTCTTTCTCCATTTTGGCCCAGACGGGCATTCTCTCCTTCAACTCTTCTGCCACGCCTGTGAGGGAAGTGCCTAGAGAGACACTAACACAAGCAGTCTCTGGACAGCTAACTAGGCACGAGCCTGCAACCTCTGTCGAAGGCTCATGTGGTGTGGGAGTTTCCTGTACGCGTGCGCTCGCTTCCCCACATGGCCTAATAGTAGGGGCTGTTGCAACCCCTACCGGCGGCTGCCTTTTGACTCCTAGGCAGCCCACCGGGCCTGTCTATACTTAGGACAATATTTGATGATATGGGCAGGGTCACCGCAATAAATGCACTGCCCCTGCTCCATACGCTGTTGCCACACTTTCTGTTCCATGCCCAGATTTTCCCAAGGTCGTCCTTGTGGCCAACCTGGGTGCCAACCTCCTGACCTCTAAGCTGACCTGCCACCTCGTCGTTGTGGGGACCGACTGGGACCTTGACAATTCGGCGGGGGACCTTGACCCCTACCTCCCACTTGATGGTTCCCTTGACCGCCAACCCCCTGTGCGCCCGATCCTCGGCCTCCCATGACCTGGCCGCTTTGGCCCTGGCCTCCTCCTCTACCTTGCGGCCTCCCTCCAGCCGTGATAGCTGCATAGGACCTCCCCTGTCCTACGCTACTGTCCTCCTCCTCGAGTCCCCACTCAATTTGACTGTAGGGGACCTCGTTTATACCACCTTCGTCTAAAGTAAGGATCAAATGATCCTTGGCCTTGACCTGGCCAGAGATGGTACGACCCTTCCACTTTTTACCCTTATCCAAGTCCTTATGCCAGAAAGTGGTAACTGGCATGGACCTCGCCTCATGCAACACCACCTCTCTACGCAGCGCCTCGTACGTCATGGTGGGCTGTTGACTCTTGTCAAAGAAGTGCCCTCGCAAGGGCTCTGGCATGGCACGATAAAACAATTGGACGAATTGGGTCTCAGTGACCCCATGGTCCGGGACGGCTACCAAGCCGTCCATGACAGCTTCGAGTGCTCGCGCACTCTTCCACTGTCGTGAGTGGATGGTCTGAAGTTTATCTGAGGCCCCGACGCCTCTCGTGACAATAGCAAACCTCTCACGCAGGAGTTTGAGAAAAGTAGGGAGTGGGGTGAGCCGAGAGTACGCAATCATGTTGTGCTCGCAATCGGCGGCGTGCGCTAGGGACCTGACAAAACTTGTCACTTCGTCCTTTAACGCATGGAAGGTGACAAGGACTTGCTCCTCGGGGGCAATATGCTGCAAATACACATAAGTATTGACACTGGCTTCCAGTTGTCAAAACTTTGGTCCTTCTTCCCGCTATAAGCATCAGGGAATTTGAGCTTTACGGGCTCTTTGCGGGTTCGCGCTGCGGCCTCTGCAGTGGCCACCACTTTGGCGCTTTCGATGGCGCCTGCGCAGAATTTGTCTACGCCTTCCTTTAATCTTTTGATCTCGGACCCGACATGGGTCGCTACATCGCGCGCAAATTCTCTAAAACCAGACCGAATGGCATGTAGGGTCACATCTTGACCCTTGTTGGCCTGATGCCCCTCCAGCCAGGCCTCACTCAGGACTTCGAGGTACCCAAGATCTTATCTAATTTTGCGGGGACCTCTGTTTGTGCCTGCACCTCCTGTCTGTAGGCTTGAACCCTCTCCACTTCTCCGGCCACCCGGTTAGTCTCCTCTCTCCTCCTTTTCTTCTCCCTTATCATTCGTAGTTTCCATCCCACTTCTTCTCGTCCTCTGTTGTCTGCGTTCCAGGGGATGTTCTATTGTTTCCAACTCGCTGGCAAACGCTTCCCTCTCCTCCTGCGGCACGTACAACTGTGCCTCCTCGTCCTCCCCCAATGATAAATTAGCCACCCACTCCGTTATTTTCTTCTCCATCCACGCGTCCTCTCCCTTCGTGCCATTCGCCTCTCCTCTTTCTTCCCCATGCCTCCTCTCAAGGGGCTCTTCTTCTACCTCCTCCTCTTCTTCTGCTGCTTCTTCTTCCTCGACAACCTTCCTCTTCTCTTCCTCCTCCTGTAACAACATCATCATCTTCTCCTTCTGGAATCTCAACATCTCCTCTTCTAACTTCCTCTTCTTTGCCGCCTGCTCCTCTGCGATAGCTTTTAACGTCGCCTGCTTCAGGAGTTCTTTTTTCTCTCTTCTCTCTCTCAGTATGGCAGCGGTCCGGGCCTGTTCGGCCTCGGAATGGGGGGCAGTACTCTTCCCGCTACGGGTGTCAACCATGGTGTCTGGTGTACAACCGGTCAACGGTTCCACTCCTCACCACTTAGACTCTACTCCCCCTGACTGACAAACCTACTGACTCAACTGCGAGGCCAATGCCTCTATGAGCCCCTTATGGCCCCATTCTGAAGCAAGTCGGCCGCCCTAAGTGAAGGCAGGCTCGACGAGGCCCTCAGGGCCCTGTTTTGGTCACCACGCAACTCAAGGAAATTCAGGCAGTTGCGCAGCGCCAGTTGGTTGAGAGAACCCAGGCCCTGGGCCGCCTGTGTGAATGTATGGAAAGCAGGCCCTGGGCTGGATACAGGTACTGGGCCGAACACAGGCCAAAGGCAGCTGGGCGCATGCAAACACCTCAGGCCCAAGGCCTATTCTCGTTTGTGTTGGGCCTTAGGCTACCGGGGCCTACTGGAAGCTTCCTGGGACTGGACGCAGGCAGGCCACTTCGATATAGCAAAGGGCCTGCCTCCGCATTCGCGATTCGGATGCTGGCTACAGGTTGCGCAAGCGCTGCTGCTGCGCTAATTGCTGGCTGGCGCCTACGCGCTCACGGGCGAGCAGGGAAGGAGCAGGCAGCCATAGCCGAGCTGCGCTGCTGTAAGCTGGGTGTGGCGCAGGGTGGTCCTTGGGTGCAAGTGGCATCCGTGTGTTGGGGAACAAGGTTGTGAGTAAGGCGAGAGACATACCTGGTGCTGGAAGCGTGCGACATTGGTCGCTGTATGCTCGTACTTCGGGAGAGCTGTTGTCGTCAACTTCGACATTGTAGTATAGGCTAGATAGGATTTGCCACATGTAGTTTGGGCGTCGAGCGCCAGATAGGATATCAACTCTGGTTCTTCATTGATGATGATGGGACTATTTCAGCATTGTCAATTATGAACTCTTGGTGTGTTCTTATTTGATGAATCTCGTGATGCAATTCTGCTGTTGGTTCGAGGTCACGACTATCTGGACCCATATGTCTGATGCTGTTTGATTGTTGAGGTTCGCTATTGCTCATCTTCCTTGCAATTTGGTATCGGAGTTGTGGTACGATTGCGCTCATCTGGCGTTTGTCTTCTGCCTGGTACGGTACATACATGCGGTCTGCTTTGCGAGTTTGGCCATAAGTGGTGTGTGGTGAGGAGGGCGGAGACGAGTGGTTGGCGACCCAGGAGGTGAGGGGATCGCTAGGAAGGCTACGTGGTGTAATGTGGGTGTTGGACAGTGTGATGAGAACTATCTAATGTGTGATTGGTGCTGAGGTGGAACGGCGTGCAATGCTGGTTGTGCCGAAGCAATGACTCGTCATCACAATCGGCATCAGGTCATCTGGTGAGATTATCTCTGTGGTTGGGGGCAGCTATTTGAGGTATGTTGCTCTTAACCTTATCTACCCTCTTCGACACTTCTTACCGTGAGGTTGTGTGTTCCTTCTTGAGAGTCCTCTCATTGTGAGGTGTCGAGTGCGCTCAACCTTGAAAGTCGGCAATGTTCACGTGGAAGATGGGCGGAGCTTTTTGAAGGGCCCTGGACGAAGCACTGGGTCACGGAAACCATGCCAACCCACCGGGAGTAGAGCACGCATGCTTTGATGCTTGTCCTTTGTTTGGCTTGCTGCGCTGTTAGATGGGTACTGAAGGGCAGACCAGCCCTTAAGGGAGACGAGACCAAGCGTCTTTAAATAAGCACCGGAAGGGGAACCATTGGTTGTGATCGTTGTCCGGCTGCGACGTAAAATAATTCCTGGAGTCACTTGGGGGCGGGCGTTAAATTGCCTCTGGATCAGCCAATGGTTGTAAGGCTCGCTGCACGCGAGGATAATCCAGTGCAGGGCTGGCCAGCTCAGCAGATACTCGGGGCACAGGGGTGGGCCGAACACACACCTTTTAGACACGCGACGCTCTCCAGATTGCTCAGGGACGCTGACGTCAAGTGATACTCAGGGGAACTAAGGGAGGGGAAGATTTCAGGTGATAAGTTCGAGAAAATTCCATGCTGTCCTATCCACACAAATGATTCTATTTTTATGTTTTGATTAGTTAGGTGTACAGCCATTGACATCTGACAGACACCATTAGTTAGAACTGTTTCTTGTTCATGGTGCTTCTGTTTGCGGACTAGTCAAACTAAAAATAGTTTTATTTGTAGGAATCTAACTTACCTGTTGGGCCCGAATGTAAAGTCTCTGAAATAGCCACCAGTTAATTGGTCTGTGCACTACGCTGCGGTAGGCATTTAGAGTGCACTAGTGCAGATTGTGTACAGGGCTGTAGCTTATGAGTGACGAGGAGGACACTGGAGAGGACGACCGGAGGATCTTGCGATCGGCTAGACGCCCAATTGCCCACTTTGCAGAGGGCGACAAATATTTGTTCCGCCAGCTTAGGGAGAGGCAGCAGCAGCAGAGGAGGGCTAGAGCAGTAGAGGCTAGCAGGGCACTAGTGAGTGAGGCCGCCGCTTTGGAAGCCATTGCCACTTTTGTGCAGCAGACTACTCAGGCCGGTAGTTCAGGGTCTGTCAGATCAACGGTCACGCAGACCCAAAGTCAGTCTGCTGGCGTAATGGCAAGCCAGCCACTAGTGTTGACGTCCGATGAGATCGCCATACAACAAGCAGCATTGCAGGAGGCACAACTACAGAAGGCGTTAGGAGATATAAAAGCGGAGAAAAAAAGAATGATTAGAAGAAGAGCCAGGATGCAACGAAGACAAGCGGACGTTAGTGGGTTAGAGGAGATGGACCTGACGCTCGTGACTGATGAGGTGAGGATCGTACGCTGAATGTAGTTGAGATGCAGGACCATCAGACAACCATCCTTCAGGACATCCAACAAAGTCTGGCCCTGTTGGCTGGGCAAGCGCAGGCTACGTCGCCAATGTCCGGGCCTGGTGCCTAGTCCGTTGTACAGCCTCCTCCTTTTGTCCCACCGGTGATTGGGGTATCCCCATATGTAGTCCCATCATCGGTTGCTATCGTTTCCCTGGGCATGCCGCTATCAGGAGGGATCACAACAAGATCTAGTTTGCAGGTTCCGGTACAGACAATGTTCACCCAATCTTCGTTACAAGTTGTGGTTACCACGCAGCCTGCTGTCTCGCAGTCTGTACAGCCGTAGGGTACACAGCCCCAGCAGCTAGCACAACAACCTGTGTCACAGGGTCCACAACCCGGAGTGATGCAGGGACCGGGACAAACACAGTGGGTGCCAAAGACAGCCATCGCCGCTCCGAAACCCTTCACAGGGGATAAGAGAGGTGAAGACCTCGACACGTGGTTGAGGGCAGTGCCAGTCTATGTTAGGTGTAAACTTACCTTGCCGCACGAAGAAGTGCTTGTGGCTGCCTCCTACCTAGAGGGTAGTGCAACAAGATGGTTGAGTGGTTTAAGGGGTATGGTCATGACTTTCGCGCTTGGGCGGTCACCCAGAAATTGGATGACTTCCTTAAGCTGGTGGAGGAAAGGTGGCATGATCCTCAGGAGGCCCAAAGGGCTACTGACGCGATCCTGACACTGCACACGTGGCAGTTCAAGTCAGTAAGGGAAGCCACCGACGCTGTTGAGCGTCTGATCTGTGTCCCAGGGGTGCGCTATGACCCCCAGGTACTACTCACCTCCTACCTG
This sequence comes from Chara braunii, assembly GCA_003427395.1. Taxonomy (NCBI): domain Eukaryota; kingdom Viridiplantae; phylum Streptophyta; class Charophyceae; order Charales; family Characeae; genus Chara; species Chara braunii. Next base: position 474,407 of record BFEA01000299.1, on the reverse strand, counting down.
AGATGCTTCTCCTTGCCTCTCAGGAACCTGTTGGCAGGTGAGGCCAACATCAATATGCACAACTTTCCTTCGTTTAGCAAGAAGGCCCTAGACCTTGAGGCGAAGATAGGGCATGGACAAGCACCCACTACAGATAGAAGGAGGAAGACACTGCCTCCTAACTGGAAGGCGAAGGGGCGCATTATGTTTGTCGATAATGATGGTTCTACCATCGAACTAGACGACAACTTCCAGGAAGGAGTAGGTTCAGAGGCAGGCAGCGCAAAAGTTTCAGAGGGTGTAGTCGCTGCCGTAACTCAGAAAGGTAAGGCGACCGGTAAACGTCGTGGAGGTTCCCGGTCTAGGAGTCAAGTAGAACCCAATGCTCCTCCATGGGAGAAAGCGGGTCTCACCGAGGACATGTGGAGAGATCGGTACACACGACAGGCTTGCATTCGTTGTGGCCAATATGACCATAATCAGTTCAAGTGTCGTAACAAGAAGGTGACCAACAAGATCCCGCCTACAATGGGGCAGGCGGTAGGATCCTGCCATTCCGTCGGTAGCAACGTTGCCAGCACTTCAGGCACTGCTCCGGGAAACACGTCGGGCCAGTAGGAATAGTAGTTGTTCCTGCTAGGGTCGAGGTGGTGGAGACACCCTCACCATCTCGAGAGATGGCCCAAGCTACTGACTCCAGCGTCGCCCCGCAAACGCATTCAGACCCATCGAGCCTCTGTTCAATGAATGTGTTTGAGTCCTTAAAGGAGCTAGAGGAGGAGTGGTCTAGATCAGACCCGCTAGCTTCTTGGACGACCCTAGTCAAAGCCCCGAAGGGTGAGATGTTCGTCAGCGAGGTGGTCATTGGCGGCCGCAAGG
>BFEA01000299.1:399656-417497 GCA_003427395.1 Chara braunii | reverse complement strand
TGGAGGACCTCATTTCCAGCCCCAGTTCAATGTCTTAGGCAAAACGAGCAAGGCGACCGGATCAGTCTGGAGAACCTCATTTCCAGCCCCAGTTCAATATCTTACGCAAAACGAGCAAGGCAACCGGGAGGACCTCATTTCCAGCCCCAGTTCAAGGCAACCGGATCAGTTTGGAGGACCTCATTTCCAGCCCCAGTTCAATGTCTAAGGCAAAAGGAGCAAGGCGACCGGATCAGTCAAAAGGACCTCATTTCCAGCCCCAGTTCAAATCATCGCAAGCAGACATCGTGGATTCAATTTCAGGCAGAGACATTTAGACAAATATAGTAAATTCTCTCTGATTCAGTTAAAGTCCTGAATTAAAGTCAAGGAAATGTACAAAAAAACAAAACTCAGTCAAACTGAATGAAGGGTGGTATAGATAGGGGTATACGGGATTCTAAGGGAGATCGCGTTGGCCTACCTTAAAGTTCCTTGCCTCCAGGGTCCCGCCTGAACCCTGGTAGAGCTCCGGCAATCGGTGGGGCGGACGTCCTACAGTGGCCTTGGCATGGATTACGGGTTTCAATCCCGCCTGCCGCATTCCTCTCTGAACCAAAAGATTAGAGTGAGAGCAAGAAGGGCAGAATAAGGGAGATTGAGTCACTCAGATACAAGAGAGGTGCACTCAGACTCGCATGAGAGGGCCTCGATACCTTGAAGCGCCTGAGGGCCCCACAATGATGGGCAAATACGCTGTATGTCGGTCAACCCGCAGCCAAAACGCAGTACGGTCAGCAACTCCGACGAACCTCCAAGACGCAGTGGTAACCCCGTTGCAGACTCTGATTACTTCCCTCGATTGCAGCGTCGTTTCCCCTGGTCAAACTTGCTGCTACGTAGCTTGGAAAGGCGTTCAAATAGAACACATCCTTGTGCTCTATTCGAGTTGTAGGCAAAAGGCAGCAAACCCCGACAAGTATGCAGCGTGCTTAGTAGCTGTGTGCAACAGTGGGCATAACAACAATGCCCAACAACAGCTCAGGGAAGGACAAGGTGCAGTGCCAAATTGTAGTACCCAGCGTCACACAGCAAGGCACAACGTATGCAAAAAAAAACACAGTGGGTTCACAGCGCCTGCGCAAAAATGCACAGCATACGCACAGTAGCTCTTGGCTTGGAAGGGGATTGTGTCTTCCTCAACACGACAATAAAGATCGCCCAGCTCAACAACGATCCAGTGACCGCACAACAGTGGCGAACGGAAGGTCGAGGCAAGACTCAATCAGCAACAACTTCAAATAGGAAAAAGGCAACCGCCCTCGTTCTGTCCAACAGTACTTAGAGAAGAACTCACTGCCCCGCTGAAACAAGCGGCAACAGTCTTAGGCTTCGATAACAAAACCCAACAGTTGGGGACCAGCCCTCGCTGCAGCCTGTATAAAGTCAAACACAGGTCTCCAAAGAAAAGCTACAACAGCAGTCTTGAGCTTCAACACTGTCACACCCTGTCCCGGCACCAACACCACAACAACACCATTGTTGTGTAATTGCAGGCAGAACCAGATTGCCGACTGCAGCAGCAAACAACTTCCCGACCCTAGCGACCACGAGTCTGGCCTAGTGCAGAATGATCACAAATCTCCTGCTGAAGTATGGAAGGATACACCGTTAAACTTTACGTTGCTATCCCCCAACCCATCGCGACTTCCTGGTGTGTACTCTCGATCATTTCTCCTCCTGTCTCTTTTCTCTTCAAGGAGAACGGACGATAGCGGAATGACAAAACTCCTGGACGCAAATTCACATTGAAAAACCAGCAAAAGTGCCGCCTCACAAGTGGTTAACGGGGACCCCCACTTTTTGGCCCTGGGTAACAATGAATGATCCTGAAATTAGGGTTTCGGGGTCAAATTTTGTGTTATTTTTTATTTTTTATTTTTGCTTGTTTTTGTTTCAGGACAAGCTTGTTGTGTGTCAAATTTGGTGTCATTTGGGTTATTAGAATTTGTGTTGTTAATCATCCTGAAAATCCTGAAATTTGATGAAGTTGTTTTTTGGCCAAATTGCCTGAAAATGCACTTTTGAGTTGCTGTTTTATGTGTTTTTATTTTTATTTTTTTTGTATTTTTTTTAATAATATGTTAGTAAGAAGTGCACTCTATAGATTGGTGTCAAGTTTCATGTAGATCACTGCAGCCGGTCGTTGATTTCCGGCCACCTCCTAGTCCACGTTTGGACGAAGGTGAGTTGTCCTCTCTCACTCTCCTTCACCTTTACTCAGTCCTCTCCCTCTCTGAATGCCCTTAGCCCGAAGATCAGACCAGGCCCACTCCGCTTTGGCTTCCTGCAGCGTAAGCAGGCAGGAACGAATGCGGTTGGCTGGAGGTGATTGAGTCCTTAAATGCAGATTCGACTGTGCAGATCTTCGCTCTGGCTAGGTACGTGCCCCAAAGCTCACTTCTTCTCTCTCTCTCTCTCTCTCTCTCTCTCTCTCTCTCTCTCTCTCTCTCTCTCTCTCTCTCTCTCTCTCTCACGCACCTATCCCACGGTAGCGGCTTACTCTAACCCGTAGTCTGAGAAAACGGGCACAACCAGTCGAGGATGGTTATAGCAAAGAGCAGTCACACCGCGATAAAAAAAACGATGAGGCGTACGGGAGGGGCAACGACAGACTCTTTTCTCCTCTTTTCTCCTCCCCCCCCCCCTTCTCACTTCTCTCTCTTTGCTGCGCTCGTTCGACCCGCTGCTCAGCCCTCAGTTCACGAGCGCACTTGGCCGCTTTCCGTGCCAGGTTCGTTCAAGACTTTAGTAAACGAATCCGAGGTATGCACCATGATCGGGGTAAACCTTGATCAACATGATGACAATCGCGACCCCGATAGCAGCAAGAGGAGGGGAATATAACTTCGAAGTTGGAGCTAATTACACTCGAAGAAAAATGAGAATGAATATTCAGCTAGAACGCAGGTAGGTTCATTCCCTCCCCCCTTCTCATGCCTCCTCTCTCTCACTCTTGCCAACGCATTTCTCAAGATTGATCAATAACGGTGAGCAGCAAGGACATCAGTCGGGCCGGGGTCACGATGACGAACAGAAAATAACAAGTTAGAAAAAGAAAAATGAATCTTCTCCCGAAACACAAAAGTTACACTTTACCCGTGAGGTGTATTTTCTTCATGCGCAGCTCCTACCACTCATCCCGACCAGACTAACGACCCAGTGCAAAAACTAATGCTACCACTGCATTCGCCCCGCCTCAAAACCCCCGTTTCGCATCTTCACTCGCTCAATTCCATGGACAATTGAGTGAGTTACTTCGTTTTCCCTTTCGCCACACTCACTCTCCTCCATATCCCCGCGCACCTCTTTTCTTCTCTATCTCTCATTCTACAGACTTTCCACGGAAACTAATGTCAGATTCCGGTTCGTCCAGCCTAAAAACCCCTATCTAGCATTTGTTCTCGCCCGATTTCATTGAGAAGGACGAGTTACACTCTTTTCGCCCCGTTGCTTCATTCTTCTTGCCTCGGACGAGTTACACTCTTTGTGCACAACACCCAGAAGGCGAAGGAGGTTGTCGTCGACATCGGCGGCGAGGACGACGAGCCGTTGGAAAGCCGTAGGCAGCACAATGTCACACGGGGCGCCACGGCGACGGCAGTCAGGATACGCGCCGCGACTGAAGAAAGCCCACCTTAGGGTGGCCTGCCCTCCACGCTGTCCCAGCCGCGCCCGCGCAACACGGCTGCAGAGGGGGGCTCCATGGAACGCGGGGGAGGGGAGGGGGCCCAACAAGAAGCGTGCGTGGCGGGTGGGGGGGCGATCGCTGTTGCAGCCACGGGGTATTCGGGCAATGTTGGTGCCGTGGTGAGGGCGAGAGAAGAGGTCCCAGTTGTGGAGCGGGAGGCGACGCGCGGCGACAACAAGGGTGAAAGGGAGGATGAAGACCCCCTTCTAAGCCGGGTTCGGAGGGGAGGGATGGCGAGAGATCTGCTCGACCATGCCCGCCTGTAGGTCGATGACAAAGCATTCTGGACGACGGGGGAGGGGCGAAGGTTGTACAACATCGTCCACGAATCGCGGGAGTACTTTGTCGCCATCGCCAGTGGGCTGCAAACGCCCGTCGTGCCCAGGAGCGTCGTCATGCCGAAATTGTCGACGACCCTCACAAGGATTGCAGATCCCGCACAACTACAGCAGGTGATCGCCCGCGCGACGGCAGCGGAGAATATTGCTCTGCGCGTCTTGCATGGATGGGTCTTCAAGTCCGGGAACCGTCCCCGAGGATTCAATGTCGCTTTCCAGTACGCGCTGGAGTCGGTGGCGACGGACATTGCGGGCGTCATGTGGTACGGCGAGGAGTGGAGCAACGTCGTTAGCGCGGCAGTTTGCGCGCACACAATCGACCTGAACATGGACTTGCCATTGTGGTTTGCGGGCGCGAACATCGAGGACAGGCTGGAGGACGATGACATGGCGGCACACCAGCAGGCGACCTTTATATGCATCGCGCATGCATTTCGCGCCGCGGTACAAATGGGTGGCATCGTCGACGGCGGGTTCATCTCGCACGATCGTCTGTCTAGAATTGCAGATTGCTTCAGACGTTTCTTGGCTGCCTGCATGTGGTTGATGCGCATGGCGGGAGACGATCCGCGCAGCCACTTCGAAGCCTTTCACTTCGCGAAGCTGGTCGTGAAGCCCACGCTCGTCGCGTCCATGCATCGCGCCTTCGATCGTCGACGGTCCGTCATCCGAGCCACGAACGCCGTCACGGAGAGACTAGGGAAGGCGAACGCCACACTCGGAGAGTACCCGAAGTACATCCCCGACTGGGCTTCCTGCGACATCGTCTTCGGGCACGATGCGACCAAAACGGGGCCAGAGGACGCGAAGAGGAGGGATTAGTTGGGTTCGGGCCCCTTGGAGGACGACGACGACGACGATGGAAAAGAGGACACGTAGGGGGGAGGTTGGGTGGGAGAGGGTGTTGCTGGTGCTGACACGTGCAGCGTGGGAGAGGGTACGCGAACGGGTCTCGTGTTCCGGCGTGGGTAGGGGAAGCGGAGAGGGGGCAGCGCTTCGCGGCGTCGGAGACGCGCCGCGTTACGATAACGGATTGTTGATGGCCTCTCCTTTCGTTCCGCACGTGTACACCGTGTCGCTCGTACATGCAGACGCCCGACTTTTTCGGTCGTTCAGTTTGGTAGGGTGCGTGATGCAACTGCGGTTGTGGTTGCTTGTGGATGTGGATTGTGTTTGGCTGCCGATGCTGGAGAAGTGACGGTAAACGGCGGTCCCTTCAACAGATTGTAGGAGCGGAGTAGGTTTGTGCGATGTTCTTTTGTGTTGTTGTCGGCGCAGCTTATGGCGAGACAAGTTGATTGCGCTTGGAGCGCACCTTTTTTTTATTATTATTTCAATTCAGAACAAAATTTCGTCAGTTTTAAGATCATGTCTGATAACTCATCACACACCTGAACGGTCCTTACCTTCTTGGATGCACATTCAGACGTCTCTTCTCCATTTGCATGTGCCATTGTTGGTCGTTGCTTTGTTTGGTTTGTATTTCTTTTTTTCCTCCCCCACTTACTCCAAATGATGAACAAAACATGTGTTCGTGTTCCGGTCCAACACTCGCATGAAGACAAAGCGCAGCGCATCAAACAACATGAGATGTCCCACAAAACATATTGTGAACATGCAATGGCACACTGCATCAACGCAAAGAAATAGCAACACACAATATCAACGCAATGAGATACTCACACTCACACACCGCCAACACGTAATGGAAATGGACAATACAGACTTAGAAAGGGATTCGCGATGTCGTTACACAATTCATAGCGGAGAGTTCAAAATCGAAGGGAGGTGGGGGAGAAGTTCAAGGCCCACCCGAATGATCAACAGTGCTCTATCCTATGTGCCAAAAAATCGGCGCACTTCACACCCGCAGTGCGCCGTGTCCGCACTGCACAACTCCAACGACAACAACTATAATCAACAAAACGGACTGCGACGTACGTCCGCGAATCACGACGACAACCAAAGACGACCCTCGACGCAAACTACCAACCTGACGCAGGACAAAAGCTAGCAACCCAATCAAGGCTGGACGAAACAACTGATCTGCCCTCCGGCCATTGCTGCAATGAACGCGCTTCCACGCGCGACCGTCCACCAAGGGGAACACGACCCTCCACGCAAACCACCAACCCCGACGGGGTACAAACGATAGCGACCCAATGAAGGCAGGACGGAACAAGGAATCTGCCCTCCGCCCATTGCTGCAATGAATGTACTTCCACACGCTGCCGTCCACGAATGAAACACGACTCAATCGTGTTTCAATCGTTCCGCCAAAGCATCCCTCAGCGCCAACGCTTCGCCTGTCGACGTCATCATCAACACAGGCTAGAGGGGCTCTTCGATCCCCAGGTCCACACGTTGTCGCACACCATTGGCGTCGACCTCCCATAGCAGATTCTCGTCGAAGGGGATTCCTGCGCCGATCAGCATGTTGTGCAGTATGCACACGACGGTGAACTGCTGCGGGAGCGTGTCCAGGTTTGTCTTGTGTATCCGCAGAAACAGCCGCCACATGCCCTTCAGCCTGCCGAACGCCCTCTCCACCGCTCCCCTCGCCACCTTCTGTTTGTTGTCAAACCGCTCCTCGTCGACGTGCTGATTGATGCCTCCATACGGGACGACCATCCATTCGGAAGGGGGGTACCCATTGTCCGCCAGAACATACCCGTTCATCTTCACACCGAACGGCAGTGTCACGGGGGGACCACGGAACAACGACCCCTCCTCTGCGCGCAGCGACAGGCTGGACAACTGCAGCACCCTGATGTCGTGGCAGCTACCTGGGTATCCCATGAGCACGTCGAGCACACGCAAGTCCAGGTCGACGACAACCTGCGTGACGATGGAGAAACGCCGCTTCCTGTCGTAGTAGTTTTCGCTCGGAGCGTTCGCCGGCTTGTCGATGTAGACATGAGTACAATCAATGCAACCGTGGCAATTGGGGAACCCTTTATTAGCAAACGCCCGCAGAACGACGAGTTTACGAAGTCCTGTCGGCCACGCGATCTTCTCTCCGAACATCCTTAGCAGCGCGGCAGTAACATCGCGGACGGCAATCAGCCCAGAAGCTCGTCCAATCCCGAAGTTGCACGTGCTGCTCTCGTACGTCTCTCCTGAAGCCCACCTATGCAGCGCGTACACCACAATCTGGTCCGGCTGCAAAGGCTCCCTATAGAACGTGACCCGCTGCTGAAGATGAGGCGCACACGCCTCCGCGATTTCCCTGAACACTCGAGGCAACATTCGAAGCTTATCCCGGAAATAGTCGTCTGTCGCGTCGTCGCATGGCCTGAGGTTTTCCCACGTGCCTCCTGTCCTGCGCTTCACCCACCACCGCGGCGTCGCACGTGGTATCACTCCGCAACCCAACGCGTAGCACAACTGAACAACAGCCTCCGGCGTCGCCACGTATTCGGCCCCATCGCACGGATCTTGCGTCAATTTCCTCCGTCTACGTGCGCGCAACTGCTCCTTCAGTCGCCCCAGCGCCCTCTCCTGCTGACATCAAAGAACGATCATGGACACGGTCGTCGCCATGGCCTGCAGCTCACGATGAGTCAACGCATCACGTCTACCCTCCGCGCCGCCCTCCATAGCCACGACGTGGAAAAGGTCACGTCGTTCCGCTGCCGTCTGTGTCGTACTTCCGCACGCGACGAAGAAGTTGAAGACGTTCGTCGAAAGGCGGCCCCTTTTCTATGCTTACAGTCCCGCAAACGGCAAAGAGGAGCAACGCGCAGTCGATGTGTTCAAAGGTCCACGGCGATGGAAGCACCACACGGTGCCCGCGCGGTCGCAACGGTCTGGGGACGGAACCTTCGCCGCCGCTCAGCCCCTTTCCGCAGCACACGTCGTCGTCGTCGTGGCAGCAGTCGTTCGAATTTTGAATTTGAAATGCCCACGCCCTTGGGGTTAAATTTCTTTCTGCGTCGCCCGCCGTCTGCCGTTTCCCGCCTCGCGTCGCTGGACAACGCCGCCTCCACACGGACAAAAGAAGCTGGACCAAGGACGTCCGACCCCACGGCCGCTAATTTACGTACGAAAATGGCCACGGGGAAGCCACAAGGAAACATCCTCGGGGGACATCCCCAAGGATGAGTGGAACGGCGCCGCAAATTCCCCTAAAAATCCACAAGGACGTTTCCTTGTGGCTTAAGGAACCCGTAAGGAGTGTCTAACGAGGCCCTAAAGCAATGAAAAGAAAGAGGAGAGGAGAAGAGTTGGAAAAAAAAAAACAGTCAAGAATTCGTTCACGACCTCAATCCAGATGCAGGGCAGAGAAACATTTGGACCTTGAAGTGACAGTAGACTGTTGATTTCAACAATCTGCTGAAAATGGGTTTATACAGCCACTTCGAAGGTGCACCTGGCCGGGGGTGGCGGTCGGGTGCATTGCCAAAAGTTGGGACTTGATGTTCCTAGTGGAACATCAAGATTCCCAGCCCTCGATTGAAGTTCAGATCGAGGGTCAGTGTTGCATATTGTAACGGTGCAGACCAGAACAAGAACCGACCTCTCAATACAAAGTACAAGATATTGCAATGCAGCCCAGAACATACATCATCATCATCATCTCCATGGTGTGAAGGGGTCTGGCGCTCACACAGGAAGAATGCGCCAGCCCCAACCATACACAGACGAAGAAGAGGGGGGTTAGACGAAGAAGAGGGGAACAAGTCTTCGACACAGGCCCAAATAGTCCCTCGTCAAAATGTCTGAATCCCAATGTCGTGTCTGGATCCAATGTCGTCAAGTCTCAAGTCACAACTCTCTCTCTCTGTAGTAGTCCGCTGATACTGAGAAGTCAGGTGGTGAGAGGGGAAGAAGAGATGGTGGACTTAGAAGAGGAAGAAGAAGAACTCTCTCTCTCTCTCTCTCTCAGTCCGGTACTAACCTGTGAAGTTGGCGCCTTGATGCAGGTACCTCGAACATGGAGTTGGAGCCATGGCGCCACAGGTAAGTCCCACTGGCCGCCGCCAGCCATCTCTCCCAACTCTACTACTACCACCTACTAGCGCCCAACGCTGAAGACTACTGCTATGGCTACTAGCGCCCAGCGCTGAAGACTACTGCTATGGCTACTAGCGCCCAACGTTGAAGACTACTGCTAGCGCTAAGCTACTCCCTGCAGCGCTCCTCCTGAGTGCTGCGGCCGAATCCTGAAGAATACTCCTACCTACTGTCCAACTACCTACCCGTGAAGTGCATGGGAACTTCCTATGTACTACTCGGGTGCCTCCTGACTGCAGGGCGAGGCAGTCCAGGAGGCTGCTCTTGCCAATGCCGAAGGGAGTCAGAGGCAGCCGCTGCAGCTCCTGCTTGAGGCTGTCGTGGGGAACAGGCCAGAAATAGCCTGTTTTCAAAACCCTGTTTTTGTGCCTAAATCTTAGGGTAGGTCGATCTTATGAGGGCCCAAAAGTGGCCCTCCGTTTCACGCTGAAAAACCCTGTTTTAGGCTGAAACGACATAGGGCCTGCAGGCCCTCGTTTTTCAATCTTTCAGGCTGAAACGACAGGGGCCTGTAAGCCCTTATTTCTAGGCTTTTAGGCTGGAAATGCGGGACGGGCCCTGCAGGCCCGTGTGACTACGCAGTATGCCACACCCCCCCTCCTCGAAAGACCGAGCTTACCTGCGAGGGCGAAGCTGTCTGTCTGAGGGAGGGACCACAGTCCGGGTGGGAGGGGCAAGTCGTGAAGGTCCCTGAGCTAGCCTTTGTCGCTCGTACTGAGCGTAGATCAGCGGTGCGGATGCTTTCAAATCTGTTCCTGAAATCCACCGAGTGTCGTCGGGATCGCATGCTCTGAATGTAACTTTGTACTGTCGAGGCTTGTTGCCGTACTTGCGATCCGTGATGTCGTGGTCAACCTCCTGATGACCATTCATAGATGGAGGGTCCTGCGATCGTCAGCCTGGGAAGTCGTCGCTCTTAGCTGGTGTATATGTTGCCAGCTTCGAGGCGTGAAAGACTGGATGGACCGTCAGATACGTCGGGATGTTGATCACAAATGAAGGGTCATCAGGCTCATCGCCCGCGGCTGATGTTACGGGCCATGGTCCAAACCACTTGGGAAGCAGTTTGCGTGAAACATCATGTTCGAGTGCAAACTCTTCCGCGGAGACACAAACCAGATCACCGGCGCGGATGGGACATGGCAGGCGACGCCTGTTGGCTTGCTGCTGCATGCGGACTTGAACCTTTTGCATGTTCGCGCAGACTTCAGCCAGCAATTCCCTGTACTTCCGGACGGAAGCGGGAGAGCAAGCGGCGTTGATGTCGGCTGGTCGTGGGAGGAGAAGGTCGGCGAAGATACGGCCTTTCCGTCCACCGTGGTGCAACTCGAATGGAGTCACGCCGATCGCCGGGTGCACCGAAGTGTTGTAGGCGAACTCAATGTCGGGGAGGCGGTCAACCCAATCTTTCTGGTCTGGACGGATGAGTGTACGAAGCATCATTTGAGCGGTTTGATGTACCCGCTCCGTTTGCCCGTCCGTTTGTGGATACCGAGCCGAACTTGGTTTCATCTTCGTGCCGGACTCCTGCATGAGAACAGTCCAAAATGCCGACATAAAGCGAGTGTCGTGGTCGCCGACTATGTCTTCCGGTACACCGTGGCCACAAATCCAACCAGTGTGCAAGAGGCGTGCCAGCTCGGGATCCGTGAAGTAGTACTTGCAAGGGAGAAAACGCGCATACTTACTCAAACGGTCCCCAACCGTGAGGATGCCGTCGTGCCCGAGGCGATCGCGAGGAAATGGTCCGGTGACATCCATGGCAATGGAGAGGCCGGGTTCCCGTGGGATAGGCATCGGGCGCAACTTGCCGTAGGGGTTGCGATTGCGGGGCTTGCTTCGTCGACAAACTTCGCAAGAGTCGCAATACCGAGTGACATCGGTAATGAGGTCGGGCCATCGAAATCGTTGTCGAAGCCGTGCAATGGTGCGGTTGACTCCGAAATGGCCGGCGAGTCGCGAGTCATGATACTCACCAAGAAGGCGAGTCCGAAGACGACGGTCTCGTGGGACACACAATAAGTCCTTGCCTCTCGAGTGGATGAGCAAGTACCCGTCGACAATGCGATAGTGGCTGGCCGGCAGGTGATCCGAAGATAGCTGCGCATACAACATGGCGAAGTCTTGATCCGACTCATATCCCCGGATGAAGTGTCGCTGAAGTTCCTCGTCGAATGCGAAGGCATGATGTGTCATAGCGCAAAGATCAGGTCTTCGCGAGTGTGCATCTGCTGCGCGATTGGAGAGGCCGGGAAGATGTTTCGGTGTGAAGTCGAATTGGTCGATGAAGTACATCCATCGTCCGATCGTGCTGCTCACCGTATCCTGCGTCTTGTAGTAAGTCAGTGGGTTGTTGTCCGTAACCCATGTGAACCTACGACGCCCAAAGAGGAAGTGCTGCCATCGCTTGAGAGCCATCATGAACGCGAGCAGCTCCTTCTTCCTTGCATCATCAAGCGAGTTGATGGGAGGCACTTTGTGGCTGAAATACTCCACAGGGTGCCAGTCGTCGTTGTCGTGTTGTTCCAAGACTGCCCCAATGCCATAGCCGGAAGCGTCAGTTGTCACTCCCGTAGGCAGGGTGGGGTCATAGATGCTAAGGACGGGTGCCATGAGCATGGTCGTCTTAAGTGCTAAGAATGACCGACGTGCGTCGTCATCGAATACGAATGGCACCTTTGGCGATTGTAATCTCGTCATAGGTGCAACAATCCTTGAGTATTCGGTGATGAATCGCTGATAGTAGCCCGCCAACCCCATGAATGAACGAACATCCGTGGTGTTGGTGGGCTCGGGCCATACGCGGAGGGCCTCGATCTTGTCCGCAAGCGGACGGATGGCTTGTGGTGTCACATAATGTCCCAAGTACTCCAGCTCCTGCCGCGCGAATTCGCATTTGTCGTGGTTGGCTTTGTACTTGGTTTGTCGTAGCCGCTCCAAAACGGTGCGCAGGTATTCCACATGCTCGTCCAAACTCCGGCTGTACACCAGGATGTCGTCGAGGTAGATAAGTACGAATCGATCCTGCATGTGTCGGAACTCCGTTGTCATAGCCGCTTGGAAAAAGGCCGGGGCATTCGTAAGGCCAAATGGCATAACCAGCCATTCGAAATGCCCATATCGCGTCTTAAACGCGGTCTTGTAGCAGTCCTCCTTCCGAATCTCGAGTTGGTGATATCGCGACTTGAGATCCAGCTTGGAGAAGAACTTGGCGCCGCCCAATGGTTCGGGAAGGTCGTCGATGTGTGGGAGAGGGTCGGCGTTTCTGATTGTTTGCGCGTTGAGCTTGCGATAATCAATGCACAACCGCAAATCCTTGTTCTTCTTCCGGACGAAGAGAACAGGAGCACCGTATGGCGATGAGCTAGGCCGAATCCATCTTTTCTCCAGAAGGTCGTCGAGTTGTGCCCGAAGCACACTTAACTCTTCCTCGCTCATTCGGTAGATGCAACCGCGCGGAGGTACGGCCCCGTCCTCGAGGATGATCTCGTGGCGGATGGGCCGATCCGGTACTACTCCGTGCGGGCCTTTGAACACGTCGCCGTAGGCGTCGAGAAACTCGGTGATGCGTGGGTCCGAAGATGAGTCCGTCGGTGAAGCGTCATGGGGCGGGAGGGCGTGGAGAAAACACACCCCCATCTCCTCGATGTCGTCTCTGATGATGGAAGTTCGCATGCTTGCGGCGGACACCACGTGGCAGCTGATCGAAGGGTGAGGAGGAGCTACCGTGCATGGGACTAGCACTCTGTTCCGGTCACGAACGTGAACGGTGCGGCGGGAGAAGTTCATCGGGTGATCCTCGCTTCGCAGCCATGGCATGCCCAAGATCATGTCGAATTTGGTGTCCAAGATATCGAAGCACACCGCCTCGCTTGCATGCGGGGCAAAGTACACGGGGACGTCATCTATGCACAGGTGTCGGGACTGGTGAGTCCCGAATAACATCCCGTCACTCGAGAGACTGTATATGGCAAATTTGTGCACAATAGAGAAAACCGGAGGCAAGGAGGATGAAAGGATTGAAGGCGTAGGCACAAACACTTGGGATCTAGAGGCTGCCCGGAGTCGTTGGGGCCATGGAACCATGAGGAAATTAACGGAACAAGCGGCGGCAAAGGACCGCAAGAAAATGGCAAAGGCGACCCTTCCCCCGAAAAAGGAGAAGGACCGCCGAAAGAAGTAATGACGTGGGGCGCGCCCCGCAAGGAGAAAGGAAGGGAGAAGACGACAAGTGAGATACCGGCGCATGAAGACGTAGCCCGGACCAAAGGGGGCCACCGGGATGCGACGCCGAGAGGGCCAAGGGGGCCACAGGCCAAGTGAGGACCCGCACCCGGGGAGGACGGTGCGCGGGACGCGAGAAGACACAAGGGAAGGAGGCTGCCAGGAGGCAGAAAAACGGCAAGAGTGTCAACGCGACCGCACGGGACTAGGTAAAAATGTGGTACCGGTGGGACAAAGTGTCCGGGAGCACACGGGAATAGGCAAAAATGTGGTACTAGCGGGACAAAGTGTCGGGGACCACATGGGACTAGGCGGAAATGTGGTGCAAGCGGGACAAGTACCGGCAGGACTAGTGTCGGGAATTAATGCGGGATAAGTGTCGGGGACTTGTGACGTCCCAGGGAAAATTGTGGCACGGCATGTGGTGCAAAAAAAAAAAAAAACAAGTTGCACCGTCAAGTTCGGAGATCTTGACGGCCAAAATATTTGCACCATTAGTGCAAGCACTAGTGGGAGCAAGTGGGAAGGCCAAAAGAAAAATAAAAAGTAAAGAAAGCAAGTGCTAGAGGCATGGGAGCAATCCGAAAAATCTCGGTTTGGCCTCCTCCAAGAAAATGGGGCCAAAAGAGTCAATATGAGAAAAACAGGCTTCCCGGAGAAAATCAGTGCATAGGGGGCCTATCGTTTGGAAGAGTGAGGGGCAAACGGTAACTCCCAAGGGCATGGAAGGGCCACAACTGCAGTCCGAGAAATAACGGACTGGCCCTTGGACATACGAAGGGCCAAAACTAAGAGGAAGAGGCAAGGAAAGCGCCTTAACGGCTAGTTGACACTTGGCATGCACAAAGAAAAAGAAAAGAAAAAGAAAATGGGAGGTGAGAGAGGATGAGTGAGTTGGCCGTCAGTTGGGACTGCCGCAAGTAGGGACTGACAAGTCCCAACTGTCCACAAGTGGAGGAGAAGAAAAGAAAAGAAAAGAAAAGAAAAGAAAAAGAAAAGAAAAGGGGGAAAGTCAAAAGGGTACTAACGGACGAAAACGGTCACCTAGGGAGGGCATATTGGACCAGATTCATTTGGATATGTGGCGGTTACAAAGGACTTTGATTTTCTTTGATTTATGCAGAGAAAATCAAAGAAAATCAAGGCCCCTTGCAATCGAAAAATAACGGATTGCATGGGAGAGGCCAAACACATGTTTTAGGTGCACTGGGAGCCAAAATGGAGACCGGATGCACTTGGGAGTTGGCCGTTTTATTTTCTTTCAGTTGGGGGTTAGTTGTGAGGCACTAGGACAATGAAAACAGCCCCAACTGCAGTCCGAGTTGCAATGGACTGCATAGGGAGAGGCAAACACAAGTTTTTGGGGCTCCGAAAGCCAAAATTGAGCCCGGATGCCCTTGGAAAATTAACGCTTCGTTTTCCTTGGGCATGGGGTATGATGTGGGGCTGTGGGACTAGAACATTGGTTGTGGCTGCAGTTCGAGAGATAGCGGACTGCATGGGGATGGCTAGGCCTAGGGGAAATAAGCCACGGCACGCCCAAAAGACTATAACACGACGCCGTAGGCATAGGGGAGCATAACGGTAAATGGTGACGGCAAGGCGGGGGTCCTGCGGCCGGGAAAATAAACGGCGCACTTGAGGCACATGGGAACAATGAAATGGGACTGCCGGGGACATGGAAAGTCCCAAATAAAAACTGGGCATCGACCGGGATGACGTTGGGGGTCAAATGGACCCAAATAAAAATTGATGAAAATTGGGCGTTGTCGATGGCACCGCCAGCGGGACGGAAAAATGGAACTAGCGTGGGGAAATGGTGGGGACTTCGGGTGTCCCAATGAGAGACCACTAACCAAGGTAGGGAGTGGCCATGCAAGGCAAATAGCACCGCCGAGATCGAGGATCTCGACGGCAGAAAATATTATCACCGCTAGTGCAAGCACTAGTGGGGCTCAAACGGGCGAAATGGGAGTGAGGAGACAAAGAAAAATAAATAAGGGGAGAGCTGCCCAGCAGTCCCGGATATTTCGGACAAGCTAGGCATGACAAAACAAGAGCCCAAGGGGGCTCCAAGCAAGAAATAGGCTGGCCATGAAAAATCGAAGTCAAAGGGGCTCAAAATGGAGGCTAACGGGAGCAAAATGAGCCCCGTAGAAGCATGGGGGTGGCATTATTGTAATCCGGAGTATAACGGCCAACAGCAGGCCATGAACCTGGCCTTGAATGAGGTTCTAGAGCCTAGAAAGAGAGGGCACCACAATTTGACAATTGTGACAACAAAAAAAAAAAGAAAAAAAAAAGAAAAAGGAGAGAAAATGGAGGAAGAATGAGACAAAAGGGGAGAAATGGGCGGAGGAAAATGTGTCGACCCATTGGGACTGCTGCAGTAGGGACTGCCAGGTCCCAATGATGACCTCACCCGTCTTAGATTCAAGGAGGGTAGGCCGGAAGGGCCATATCTCCACAAAATCTGAATTAAAGAGGGCAAAAAGAAAGAAAATGCAAAAAGGAGAAAACCCGTTTTCTTTTGAGCCATGGATCTGAGATCATATTTCATGGTGGAGAGAAAACATCCGTTTTTGTGGGCCAGCCCAAAACGGCTAGCTCCGGAATGAGGTCGCAACCCAAAATGGAAAGAAACAAAAAAAGAAAAAGACGAAACTGTGCATTTGGCCCAAAAAGAGAGCCAGATGCACCAAAAATTGAAAATTTGAGCTTATGAGCTCAAATTTGAAGCAAGGACCACCATGGGGTAACTCGGAATAATAGGGGCCTTGGATTTCAGCCTGATCCAAGGCTGAAAATGTGCCGCCACTTGGAAAAATGCTCCGGCCTACCCAAGGGTGGCCGAAACTTGAAAAAATCGAGAAAAAGACCCACTAGGCCTTTTTCTCTCAAGTAAGTTACCCCTTGGACCTTGAACTCAAGTAGGCAGCATTTTCCAAGGGGTAGGAGGTTGGAAAGAGGCCCAAGGGGAAGTCTGTGTTGGTACCAACCACTCGGACTGCATGAATCTGGCCAAAATGAGGCCCAGGTGCCCCCGGAGAGGCCTCGAGTTGAAAATTGACCATCGGGGTACCTCAGTTCACTATGGGCCACTTCGAGAGGCCCATGGGCTGGCCGGACTGCTGTTCCCAGCCTATATAAGTTGGGGATTCAGTCCGCCACACTCACACTTGCATGAGGAGTGCCCATGCTGCCCAAATGTGCTCGTAGGAGCTCTAGACTCACTTGGAGTGAAGTGAGGGGAACCCCTGCCAGTCTGAGAGTGTAGAGGAGGTTGTGAGCTACTGTGGAGGACTCTACAAGCTAGTGGTAGTGAGGGAGGTGATCCGCCATAGCTCCCAGTCTAGTGAGGAAGAAGGCAAGGCTAAGAGGGGTCCCATTAGCCCTCCTAGAGGAGAGGACTCCCTAGCCTTAGTGATAGGAGTCTGTGGCAACTTGGGGAGAGAGGAGAAAGGAAGGAGAAGGGCTTGGAGGGGAAGGAAACCATAGCCAAGTGAGAGGAAGTTCATCAAGAGTGAAGGCCTCCATCCCAAGGCTGCCAAGGGGGTGAGTGGAGAAATGCCTCCCCTTCCTCTCCCTTCTCTTCTTCCTCTTCTCCCTCTCCTTCACCTCCCTCTCCTCCGTCCCCCTTCTTCTTCTTCCTCCTTCTTTTTCTTCTTCTTCTTCTTCTTTTTCCTCTTCTTCTTCTTCCTCTTCTACTTCTCCTTCTTCTTCTCCCTCTTTTTTCTACTCATTCCTCCTTGTGTATGTGAGCTCAAGTGAGTGATTTTCTCTCTCATTCTCCATCTTTCACTTGTTCTTTCACTTGGGTGTGAATCGCAACTTATATCTTGGTGTAGTGTAGTGTTCGGGTAGTGTAATGTGTTTGTTTCGTCTATTCTACCTCTCCCATGTAAATTGCAACTTTCCCCCTTGTGTATGTGAGCTCATGTGAGTGATTTTCTCTCTCATTCGCCATCTTTCACTTGTTCTTTCACTTGGGTGTGAATCGCAACTTATATCTTGGTGTAGTGTAGTGTTTTGGGGGTGTTATGTGCTTGTTTTGTCCATTCTACCTCTCCCATGAGAATCGCAACTTTCCCCCTTGTGTATGTGAGCTCATGTGAGTGATTTTCTCTCCCATTCTTCATCTTTCAATTGTTCTTTCACTTGGGTGTGAATCGCAACTTCTATCTTCATGTATTCTAGTGTTTGAGTAGTGTAATGTGCTTGTTTTGTCCATTCTACCTCTCCCATGTGAATCGCAACTTTCCCCTTTGTGTATGTGAGCTCATGTGATTGATTTTCTCTCTCATTCTTCATCATTCACTTGTTCTCTCACTTGGGTGTGAATCGCAACTTCCATCTTCATATATTCTAGTGTTTTGAGTAGTGTAGTGTGCTTGTTTTGTCCATTCTACCTCTCCCATGTGAATCGCAACTTTCCCCCTTGTGTATGTGAGCTCATGTGAGTGATTTTCTCTCTCATTCTTCATCTTTCACTTGTTCTTTCACTTGGGTGTGAATCGCAACTTCTATCTTCAT
>BFEA01000299.1:379716-396707 GCA_003427395.1 Chara braunii | reverse complement strand
CCATCCACCATAGCCAACCACCTTGCACCTTCCTCCTCCACCTCCACCTACACCCATCCACCATAGCCAACCACCTTGCACCTTCCTCCTCCACCCCCACCTACACCCATCCACCATAGCGAAAAGGTGTGTGGCCCAATGGATGACGCTTGGCCTGCACATGAAAGAAGACGAATTCTCAACGAACTCCTTGGACTGCTTGTGTATTGGAAGGAGCAATTGCCTGGTCACACCTAAGTGAATCGAGAAAATGCCACGAGTAATCAAAGAGCTACCATCTAACGCGAGAGCGGAGCTACATCCCCCAATGTCAAGCCCTCTCGCAAAAGGCCCATCCCCATCCATCTTATAGCACTAGGTGGGGATGCCCCTGGGACGAACGACCCGCGCCCTGAGCGTGAGCGTGGGCGGGTCGAGCGAAATGGGACCCGCAGTGGGGTCGACTCAGGCTCGAAAGTCCTTCAGGGTACGGCCCCTACAAAATGGTGGAGGTGCCGGGTATGGGTTAAACTGACCCATGCGATCTCGAGGGGGGCGCCCGACGCATGACCGTGTACATAACCGAAGACAAAGGGACGAGGACTTGTGTATGCTCTATCCCTTGAGAGAATCAGATTTGAGGGCAGCTGGGCGCATAGCAAGGTCAGGCCTGGAGGAATAACATGCATGCTACACACTTGGTTAGTCGTCTCCCTTGTGGGGCAACTCTAGTCCTCCGTCCTTCGGGCTGATGTTCGTCGGACCGGGGAAGCCTTGGGCAAGCCGCAGGTCGACCATTCCTCTTCGTGTGAAAGAAGGGCTCCGGTTACCTGGCAGGCGGTTGGAATTCCGGGCTAGTCCGGGTTCCGATGAAAATCCCGCGGCGGAGTGATCCGACCGACATGGGTGCCTTCTCCTCTCTTTTTCGGAGCCCAGCGGGCTCCTTGCACCGCACTTAAAATGCTTGAAGGAACCTCATATGAACATAATGGGTAATCGAGAAGGAACAATCCTGCCCTATGAACGGACACACAAGCGAAGATAAGGGAATGAAGGGAGCTGCTAGACTCCAAAGAAAACTAGCTCACCTTTGAAGATGCTCACGAAAAGGAACTGGACACTGTGTATGGAAATTAGGGGTGAGTGGCATACACAGTCCCGAGAGAGAAGTTGTGAGGTATGGGTAGGAAGCGCTGGGTGCACCAAGGGAAATACACTTGCATTATGTGTGTCCCAGTTGGGACTTGTGATTGTTTGAAAGGGGAATTGAGCGTCCTGCAACTTCGGAAGGAAAGGATGGGTCTGCACCGGCTGGTGTGGGTTGCAAAACGTCGCTCTCTTTTTGTAGGTTGCCGTGTGTTTGTGTGTGGAGGTCCGGCCACCGAGCTGTCGGACGGGAGTTTGTCACGCCGGGCGATTAGTAGCATCCTCGTTTGAGCGGTGACAGGGCTTTGGCCCAATGATCTACCGGGCGGGGTGTGAAACGTCTCCTTAGGTGGGGCTTAGCCTGTTGACTGGCGCGGGGAGTACCACTGCATACGGACAAAGACGGAGCCTCGGAGACGATTAGTAGTTTCTCATAGCATGGTTTGGGAAAGGCTGATTCTTATCGGACCGATGGATGTGAATGCCCGGACAGCCGATTTCTGTCCCCACCGAGTACACGGGGTGATTCCCTTTGCCAACGGGGGTGTACAAGAGCGGCAAGACGGGATGGGGTATTCTGGGCAAGAACCCCCCCACTGGAGTTTGGGTACCGCGCTCGCGACGGTTGAGCTGTGCTTGAGGTACGGGATAAAACTCTGCCGATAGTAACAGTGGAGAGACCACTTTTGGGGAAAAAGGCCGGTGAGGAGATGATCGGCATGTGTGCGAGGCTTGCCTGATTTTCTTCTTTTATGTCTCCCTCTGTAAAGTTTGCTTGAGATTGTTGGGATGGGACCAAGCTTTCTAAGTCTATTCCCGTCCCCTCCTAAGTCCGCAAGAGTGAGAGAAGATGGAAAGGAGCCAGGATAGGAGTTGAAAGGAAATGGAACCAAGAAAAGGAACGCCGGTTGGGGATGGCCAATTGGGAGTACGACGGGGACAATGGTGCTCGAGAAATGGGTAGGAAAAATTAGGGAGACCCGGATGAGGGGTCTGGAATAATGCTCATCTAGAGTTAAGCGGGGACTAGCCTGACCAAGAGGGGGCCGTGTGGTGCTCTCTTATGAAAACAGAACCGGAGCCGGAAAACGGAATGGCGCGGTGGTTCTCGTCTCTTGCTTATTCTAGTGGTCCGGAAATGCCAACAGACGTAAAGGAGGGGGTATTTGTCGTCCTCCCGGAAGAAGGAACGTGGACAGACCTGGAGCCAGCCTACCAAACTGTGATGCTGGACGAAAAGGACGCGTTCCTCTGGATTGAGACAATCTGGACTAAGGTCAGCCTAATGAGACTGTCGCCGAGCTTGATGGACTTAGAATTCCGGGGTACGGTGGAAACCCGTGGGTGTGGAAACCCGTGGGTGGGTCTACCTATCCCAGGAGATGGAAAATGCGATGGTAATAGGATTAGTACTGGGCACGACACCGAACCAGTTGTTTAGACAACCAGAACGAGAAGTGGTATGGGCGGCATGTCAGCGGGCGAAAATGGAAATGGACAAAGTAGAGGTGCAAGTGGAGCTCGGGGACAGGGGGAACATGAGACGACCCCTTAGGACGATGAGGTGCGTACTACCCCCGTTTCTGGTGGATGCGGTCTTCAGGACCAGGGATAGGTTGGAGCAAATATGCCGGTCAATGACGCGCTTGAGGCTGTACCAGTGCGCTCGGCATGACTTCTTTAGGCTGTCAGTAGAAATGGGGTCGTTTTAGAGGGAACTGGGCGGAGGAATTAGCAGAGGTATTGAACCTCCTCAGCGCGGATGATGTCTTTGTACCTAGTTCAGTGCACTGGCAGATAATCTATCGAAGTGTGGCAGTAGGGGAGACCTTCCTAGAAGGGCTGAAAGAGTTTCTCGTTGATGGGGAGGAGGATTTCAGTGATGATGAGGACGAGGACGAGATGGAAGATTGGGACTTCTGAAAGGGGGGGGACTTACCCGGGGAATGGGTTGTCGGCTATGTGCAGGTAGGGAACGATGGCCCGGGTGTGGGACTGCACGTTCAAAGGGTGGGAACCGAGGCGAATTAGAGGTGGAGTAGAAATGCCCCTGCCGACGGAATGTGAGTGGAGAGGAGCGACGTGTGACTGGGTCGGGCTTGAGATCGCACCGGAACTGTCGTATTTGTGGATAGAACGCATCTAGAACCCCATTAGGGAGGAAGATGGATGGGAAGATATCGCAGAAGGAAAAGGTGGAATCAGTTGGGACGGTCGTCTTGTCGGAACAGGGGTGGCATCTGTTCTGCACCACACTAGCGGCAGGGCAAAATCCGATGTGGCATCTGGAGGGAGCAGAGGCGAGGACTCGGAAGGCGGGGGAGAGGTTTGCCAATAAGGGATGGGATGAAGTCCACAGTAGGGTCGTAATGGGGGGATGGAAATAATTCAGGCCGCCCTGCCTGCGAAAGAGGATTTGTGTCCCCGAGTTCATAGTGGACTGGTTTGGGGGTTTTTACCATGTTGAGGAAGTGGCTGGCATTATAGAACGGATACACATAGACTATACATGGTTGTCAGAGAAATTTTATAAAACATCACTGAAGTACGGGCCTTTCCATGGCGATAGAGCTTGGGAGGTCCTCATCATTTTGAATATGGATAGGTACGACCAATTAGAGGTAGCTCCGGAAATTATGGAGGCTATAATCCGCCGGGAGGTAGCAGCGACACCTTGCTATGTGGATGATGTGTTTAAGCTGTTCGAGGTACTGTGGTTCGACTAGGAGCAGGGAAAGCCGCAGGCCACGCAAGAGTGGAATACTATTGAGATAAGGGAGTGGGATGTCTGGCCATTGTAGGGTTCATTACAGACTGCGGGATAAGGAGACCAAGGACAGGCGCGGAATGACACGAAGAAGGACGTTCCTTGAGGACCGTCTGCTGGGCATTGAGCCGCCAAGGGATGTGGCTGGTGGAGTAAAAATTAGTCTGCCTGCTGCGAGCGAGGGCTGGCACCCGGTGGTGGACTGGGTCGGGTTCGAGTTCATGGAAGGCACGGTTTACTTGGTGACAAGGGTTGAATGGCGCGGGTGAAAATGGCGAGTGGAGCCCGGACCCGCGAGAACATGTGCGTGCGGAAGGATGGCTGTATATGTCCGATGATGGGTGGCGAGCGTTCGGAGTTTTGTTGGCGTCAGGGGAAGATCCGTTAAGTACGTTCGAGGGGGCATGGCAGCTAGTGTGGCAGGCAGGGTTCAAATTCGCGGACCCGGAAGTTGATGACGTGACGGTGAACCTTAGAGTAGCCATGGCCGGGAGTTTCCAATTGCCTAGTGAGAACATTCGGATGAGATTGTCGCCCTTTTTACTAAAAAGGCTAGGCGGGTTGGAGCTTGTCAAGCGGGCAGTAGCCGACCTCGCCAACCTGACGTTTGAAGACGCGGTGGTCCACCGAGAGTATTACCGGGCCATCCTGGAGATGGGGCCTTTCAGCGGTGAGCAGAAGTACGAGGTACTGCGAATCCTGCGCGCCGTATTTACCACCAGACCAAGGGCTCCGGTTGTTAGCGACGAGGTCCTATGGGGCGTTGTTCGGCAAGAGGTAAGCCGGGGAATGACTTACGTAGACGACCTGTACCGCCTGTATGAACCAATGGAAGTAGGGACGGACCAATAAAAGTGGTAAGAAAAGAGGGAGGAAACAAAAGGGGGAAAAGGATATCGGGTTAGGGACCAGGAAGTTGCCCGGGTAAGGGCCGAAGAATGGATGAAATAAGTAAGCTCGCTTGTTGTTTAAACTGTGCAGGGGACCGCTAATCAACGATGGCAATGAGACGCGGCCGGATGTCACGACGGCCCACGCACCCTCCGCCGCCCATGGAAAGTGGAGGCGGATGGTAGGTATCGCTCCCGGCAAGCTACATGGTCCGAGGGATTGATACTGAATCGAGAGTTGTGACCTTGGGAAGGGACCAGGCGTTCATGATGTTAGAGTGCTTATGGAGTGGGATGAGGTTCGATAGGGGACCAGGGGACGACCTGTATACCGATCTGAAGGTGACAGGAACCTTATACCTGTCGGAGGTCGGAT
Source organism: Chara braunii (assembly GCA_003427395.1). NCBI lineage: Eukaryota > Viridiplantae > Streptophyta > Charophyceae > Charales > Characeae > Chara > Chara braunii. The sequence continues at coordinate 391,549 of BFEA01000299.1, read as the reverse complement.
GGCACATGCTAGGAACGGAGTTGGCACTAGGGCATGGGCTGTTACCAATCTTCCAAAGAGCTACTAGGATAGTGGACCGGATAGGCCAGGAGGTGCGAGGAAGAAGGAACGTGGGACTGAGAACCCGGGTGGAGGTAGGAGGATGGAGAGAGTTTAGGGCCCCGATGACGGGATTGCGGTGCCGAGTGCCTCGTTTCATGGTGGACTTGGTATTTGGCAACCTCTCGAGGGCAAGAAGCCTGGTGGAGTCGACTTTAGTCTGGAACCACTACTTTCGTCCGCAGTCGACGGGAATGTTTTACAATGTGTAAGTTAGGCACGGGCCGTTTTGGGGAAACTAGGCCCGTGAACTACTCGAACTCATCGAAATCCTGATATTCGGGTTACCACGCATGGCGTTTGAGGAATATGAACCAATAATTATTAGGGAGATAGAAATGGGATAAAACTATCTTGCAGAGGTAGCCGATTTGTTTGAAGAACCAGATGAGCGAGACAGACCTGAGGGACCGGCGTGAGAAAAAAGTACCGGGAAAAAGTAAAAGGCGGAAAAACGGAATGAGAAGCTAGTTGTCAGCAAGGGAGTAGTGGTCGAAGTTCCGCCCTACCTGAGGTCGTGGCAAGAGGGAACTGGGAAGACCATCCGCGCTGAAGGACGCTGGGGCATCCGGGTGTCAGGAAGTCAAAAGGGCTACCCTCGAGTGGAGAGCCACTAGCCTCAGACACCGCCCTAAGGAACCGGGGCACGGCGGTGACGAAACGCCAAACCTCGGCAGCGAGCCTTCCGGCAGAAGAAAGACAGAACGGCGCCCTGTAAGACGGCAAAACATGGAAATAAGTAAGAATAAGGGGACCTTAGGGCCCGGAAACTGGGGAAGCCATGAACAACCGGTCGTTTCGCAAAAAAAAAAATTCCATGTGCAGGGTAGGTAAAGAGATGGAGTCAGAAGAGGAGGCCGAAGGGTTGCGGAACAAGGGGAGTCAGGGCACGGATAGAGACGGGGAACGAAACGAAGGGTCGTTAAGGGATCGAGAGTCGGCAAAACCAGAGGGGACCAGGGAAGACGAGAAGGACCTTTCGACAGGGGAAAGTTCGGGGAAAGCCGGGGGAAGCAAAAGAGGACCCCAGCAAAGCAGGGGAAAAGGGGACAACGGCAGGACGAGTCCTCGAAATTCTGACGGAACCACACCCAAGAAAACGAAAGTCTCGGACGCACGTCGTAAGCTGGCAGAAATAGAAAAACGGACCGCAGAATATAAGGCAAGGCTTATCGAGGAGATGATGGCTGGAAACGAAGGAGACCTTTTGGGAGAAGGGTCACGAGAAGAGCGCAGGGTCAGTCAGGGCGAAGTCAGGCTCGGAGGGAAGGACGATAGCCATAGGGGCACGCCCAGTAAGAAGGGTAAGGAAAAAGGGGACTCCCCAGCCGTAGAGGCGGAAAAGGCAACGACCCCACCTGCCATAGACAGTGGCACCAACCGTTTGCCCGCCACGTCGAAAGCAACCAAGGCGTGCGACGGACTTTGGAGTCTCAAGGAAAGGGTGTTAGGATGGTTTGATCCGGAGGGTACGCCAAAGGCTGGGGAAAAGCAGAGGGATACCAAGGAAGGAGAAGGGACCAGTACGGTCGGTGAAGCGGGGAGCTCCGGAGGGTGTCTCAAGAGGATAGTAGCCACCCTCACCCGAGCTCTGAATAAGAATCAGGGGTATCTTGCGGATGCCAAGAAAAAACTTACCTTCTATGGGGCAAACATTACGGAGTTCCTGATAGACTACGAGAACATGGCAGCCTTGCAGAAATGGACTGAGGAAGAAAAGATGGATCACTTAGGACAGCACGTGTCGCTGAGCTTAGGAAGGGACATTATGGCTATTGTCGCTTCTAGTGGATCCTGGAAAGAAACCCGGAACGAGATGATGAGGAAGTACCTGAAGGCAGAGAAAATGGCAACAGAAGCCGAATTGGCGGCGGTCCAGAGGAAGAACTATGCGACTTACAATGACTTCCTGAGGGCGTTTACCCTAGTGGCGCTACGAATTCCCGGGGTAACAGACCGTATAATGAGTAAGTATTTCCTCAGGCAGTTCTCCGAGTTCGACAAGGGTAAGATTTTGTCCGCCTACCAGCAGACTAGTAAGTTCGAGTACACAAGGGATGTGGATTTCAGCACGGTAACAGACCTCGCAGAAAAGACAGTAGTGACCGAGACACTAGCCCTGCTCAAGGAAGGCGAGGTTATCGACTTGACTGGGAAGACGGGGGACAAGGTCAAGAAGGGGATAGAGAGCCTGCACGAACGGGTGCATGGGGTTGATAACAAGATAGAAAGAGTAGAAAATGTGCTATTAGTAATGCAGGCGCAGGTGTCCCGACCCGCCCTCCCGCCTCAAGAAACCGTAGTTTCGACGGCAGTAGCAAATCGAGGGTACGGAAGGGATCCGACCAATGAGCAATGCAAGCATTGCACAATGGTCGGACATTTCGTACGGACCTGCCAAAGACTCAACCATGATATCATGAGGCAGAGATGCAGCGGGTCCCTCAAAGGTGAAATTTTCGGGCCTCAAGGAGAGCGCATAAACTGGAATTCGCCAGGAGGGATGCGGCGTGTCGTCATCATCCTAAATAATCTGGATATAGCTGCCATAGAAGCCGAGCCGGTAGCTGACATTGTTTGGGACCAACCGAGGGGACGCGGACCACAGGTCAATTTCATCATAGAAGGCAATGGGCAGGATAGGGTGAATATCACCACCCGGCGGACAGGCGCGGAGAAGAAACTTATTCAAGATACAGTAATGGAAGAGGTCGCGGGGACCAGTGCAGATCAAGGCGAAACTGAGACCAGGGAACAGGAGAAGGTCTATAGAAAGACAAGGGAAGAGGAGCCGATAGACAAAGCAGTGGCGGTTAAGAAGAAATTCAGGTATCAAATCCCGATCTTGACCTCGCCAGAAATCGACAACACCCTGAGCAAATTGCTAGGTATCATGGTATCTGTATCTTTCCAGACCATGTTGCAAGCAAGCCCGAGACTGCTTAAGGGACTCAGATAATTACTAACGCGCCGACGCGTAGAGGTAGAGGAGGCCCCGGAAACAAAGGAGCAGGAAACGGAAGAGGTTGAGGCACCATAAGGGGTCTCCAACCTCCAGAGGGTTCCAGGGGATCTAGAGGACCTAGAAAAAGCCTTTGCAGATATCTGTCTAAGCCTACCGGACCGAGAGGGCGGTGAAGTCATGAGGGCACCACCCGGGACGAAGCTTAGCTTCCATGCATTGCCCGTACGAAAGTTGAAAGTCCAGATCGGAACCCACTATACAGATGCATTAGTGGACGGTGGTGCGGAAATTACCCTCATACGACGAGACTTCATAACAATTACGGGTTGTACGGTAAACAAGGAAGTGACGGGGAGTATCCGGGGAGCCGGCAGGGAAATTCCCTTTGCAGGATATGTCACGAAATGCGCAGTCAAGGCAGGAGTCAGTAAATCAATATGTTTTTTTCAGCGAATGACCGTAATGGAATAAATGGACCATGACATAATTCTTGGGAGACCATGGTGTGCCAGCGTAGAAATGATAGGCATGCACCTACATGATGGCACGTACATGGTGGATATAGAGGACCCCGTGACCGGCCGCGGAGAACTCCTCCGGCTCCTTGGGACCGGAGGGGATCCTCCGAAGGGTAAGTTGGCAACCTGGTCGCCAACGTTCGAGGAGAGTGCGCGAAAGAGGGCATTCGCACGGATGGAAGGTATGAGGGAAAGAGTAGGCTTTTAGCAAGAAGGAGTGGATCAAGATGGGCCTATCTCTGAAGAAAAGAAGGCAAGAGGATGAGGTGCTAGGGGTTATGGTGGCAGAGAAGGAGGCGGAAGTCGAGCTTGGGGCCAGCCTGCCCAAATCAAAGGAAGACCGGAAGGAAACGTCGGAGGTAGTACTTGAAATTCCAGACTTGTTACAACTCGTTAAGGCTATCAAGTACCACAAAGTAGGAGTGGACACGGCAGCGCTTGCCAAATTCGAAGAGGAGGTCCGAAAGGGCTACTGTCTGAATGGGAAGTTAGTCAGTATCCAGCCCCGCATAGCAAGGTCGGTCCCGACCGTTCATTTTTTAGGAAAACGATCCCGGAAGGGAGTGTGCGAAAGTACAAACCCGTAGGGAAGAAAGCCAAGCCGATCTCGATCCTAGTGGAAACATCAAGGGAAGAGGCCATGGAAAAAGAGGAAGAAATCCTGCGGGTAATAAGGGAAAGGCGAGCAACGGAAGGGCATCGGATACCTGATGAGGTAGCGGACACCATGAAGATAGGGGTAGACGGGTTCCTAGCGGTGGAGGAAACCCAACTGATAAGGAAAGCGTGTCAGGAATTTCATTTAGCCTTCGCCTTCAATGACCACCAGAAAGGTCGATTGGATGCGAAGCTAATTTCCCCCGTTAGGATCCACACGGTGGAACACGAATGCTGGAATGACAAGGGGCCCACCTACGAGTTCGGAATAGCCGCGGAAGTCACTGAATTGCTAAGAGCCAAGATAGATTCGTTCGTGGCCGAACCCACCGCATCCCCCTACGCGAACAAGTGGTTCGGTTTTCGGAAGCCCAACAAATCGCTCAGATGGATCCAGGACTTGCAGAAGTTGAATGCGATTACGATCCGGGATGCGGGATCACTTCCACAGGCCGACCTACTGGCAGAGTCTCGCGCCGGACGAGGCATCTACTCCTTGATAGACCTATATTTAGGATATGACCAACTACCGCTCGACGCGAGGGATAGACCATACACCGTCATGCACACCCCTGTAGGTCAGCTGCAAATGCAAGTGACTTCTATGGGCTTCACAAATGCTGTGGCGGAGGCACAGAGGAGGATGCTTGCGATCACAGGGGACATGTTCCCGGAAAAATGCGAGCCCTACATAGACGATAATCCCATAAAAGGCGCGCAGAACAAGGATGAGACAGAGGTCCAACCGGGCATACAAAAGTTCGTTTGGGATCACCTACAGGATATCAAGGACCTACTTCAGCGGTTCCTGGTATATAATATTACCGCAAGCGGACCTAAAGGCATCCCGACAGTCCCAGAAGTGACCATACTGGGGTTTCGTTGTGGGGCCTATGGAAGGAAACTTGACCCGGCAAAAATGGATAAGATCTCTCAATGGCCAACACCGCTGCACACCACGACGGAAGTACGAGCCTTCCTAAGGGTGGTTGGATTCTGGAGAATTTTTATCAAAGGTTTTGCCAAGATAGTTGAACCTATCCGCACAATGATTAGGGAAGGAGGGACCATGGAGTGGACTGAGGATAGGGAGGCGGCAGTCCAGACCCTCAAAGACGTCTTGTCTTCCGGCCAAGTCACCTTGGCCTCACCCTGCTTCAATGATGAAGTAGGACGACCCTTTATCTTGGAAACAGACGGAAGACCTTTGGCAGTAGGTGGAGTCCTGATACAGAGGAGCGAGGAAGGTAAGGAGAGGCCTATCAGATTTGAGAGCAGGACCCTAAATTCGGCAGAGCGGCGGTACTCACAATTCAAGAAAGAGGTCTTAGCCATTCTACATTGCCTTAAGACTTTTCAGGCATACCTATTCGGCAGACGGTTTATCCTGAGAATCGATCCGACCAATGTCGCCGGGGCATTAAAGAACTACAAGCCTATAGACCCGACCGTTGGGAGATGGATAAGCTTCATATAGCAATTCGACTACAAGGTCGAGCGAATTGCGCGGCTCCGAAATAGGGCAGACGGGCTAAGTCGGGTTTGCATTATGCCAGAGGGAGTAGAGGATGCGGAACCGATCGACGCCTTCTTAGAATACTAAGGGGGGACCCTTGTCGTAGATAATGAGATGGCAGGCACCGCTCCTACAATGGACCAACTGCTGATTCAGACCCTAGAAAAGGGCGCGCCCGCCATAGTTGCGGAACTCAGGGAAGGACCAGCCGTCACGTTTAGACGCAAGGATGAGAAGGATTTGTGGGGAGCAACGATGGGGCCAAAGGAAGAGCTGATGGCAATGGTCGTTGAAAGGGGTCAGGATGTTGTGATGAATCTAGTAGAAACTTGGACGCGAAGAGAGCGGCAGTATCTAGTGAATTAGGCTCAGGAGGAGCAAGACACCGATCAGAAGGAACGAGAATTCTTCCTTATACAGATGTATGATGGCATCTTTAGAGAAATCGGTCTGCTGCTTATAGGAAACAGGCAGCCTATGGAAGTCAGCCTCAAGGCAAGGGAGGAAGCCGAGAAGTATGTTTTGAGGAGCGGTCACCTGTTCAAGAAAGAAGACGGAATGATGCCTAGGCGAGTCGTGTGCGGGAGGTCTAGGCAGTTGGACATAATCCAGGCGATGCATGATGGGCTAGCCGGACGGCACCGTTCGTCCAAAGGGACACTTGCGAAAATTGCGCCTCTTTATTTTTGGCCGGGTATGGAAGGCATGGTGGCGACGTACTGTCAAACGTGTCTGATATGCCAGGAAAGGAGTTCCGCACGTATCTTCGAGCCCCTTAGACCTACCCGGGTACTGGGGCCGGGGCACCTGGTCCACCTTGACCTTGCGGTCATGCCTGTATCAACGGATGGATATAGGTACATCTTGGATGCAACGGATAACCTCAGTGGTTATGTGGAGGCAGTAGCTCTTAAGAGAAAGATGGGGAAGGGAGTGGCCGACTGGATAGAGGACTTCTAAATAAGGCACCCCTTTGTGCGGAGGTTCATAGCGGATAATGGGACGAAATTTGTAACTCACGAAGTGCTAAGCAGGCTCAAAACGTTGTGCGTGCCTATCAAGATCGTTGAACCATATCACCCTGAGGCCAATGCACCAGTAGAAAGGGGGCACCGGACCTTGAAAAACACAATCGCTAAGTTGGCGGTCGATGACCTGGGGAACTGGCCTCGGTCCCTTACGCAAGCCGCCTTCTTAGAGAACATGATGCCAAAGAGGACAACGAAATGCATTCCGACAGAACTCTGGTATGGGAGAGAGATCGATTTCCCGGTGGAATCTTTGGTTCCTTCTTGGAACAGGATAGATGACAATCCGCACATGTCCACGGAGGAACTGATCGTTGCACGTTGCCAACACGTCGTTAGAAACGAGGAAGCTTTGAAGGATGTGGTTAAGCGTGTGATGGACAACCGAATGAGGGACAACGCAAAATGGGACCAGGTCAAGAATATCCGGAAGGAGCCGCTCCAGGTGGGGGAAATGGTACTACTTAGGAACTCGACACTTGAAAGCACGTGGTCCGGACAGCTGGGGAAAAGGTTGAAAGGCCCCTACAGGATCGCAAAGCGGGTGGGGTTGGTACCAACTCGGACTGCCTCTTGGCCTACCCCGGCATCTTTTTCATTGCTCAAATGCTAGCCCTTAGGGTCCTAATGCCCAAGGGGCAGCAATACTTGAAAGAAAAAGGCCTTGCGAACCTTTTTCTCGATTTTTTCAAATTTCGGGCTCTTTTGAGTAGGCCAGAGCATTTTTACACATGGCGGCATATTTTCAGCCTTGGATCTGGCTGAGATCCTACCCCCTAGTAGCCCTTGCTTCAATTTTGAGCCCCTAAATCCAGTTTTTCAATTTTTTGTGCATCTGACTCTCTTTTTGGGCCAAATGCACAGTTTTGGCATTTTTTCCTCTTTTGTTTCTTTCCATTTTAGGCTGCCAACTCATTCCGGAGCTAGCCGTTTTGAGCTGGCCCACAAAAAACAGCTAGTTCCTCTCTACCATGAGATTTAATCTCAGATCCATGGCCCAAAAGAAAACCGGGCACTTCCTTTTTGCATTTTCTCTCATTTTCAACTTTTTGATTCAAATTTTATTGAGATATCTGCAATCCGGATTGCCCTCCCTCATTTTAGGAGGGATGAGGTCACTGTTGGGACCTGCCAGTCCCTACTGTGCAGGTCCCAATAAGCTGGCACACTCTCCTCCACTCTTTTCTTCCTTTTTGTCTCATTCTCCCTCATTTTTCTCTCATTTTTCTTTCTTTTTCTTTTATTTCTGTTGTGACAAGTGTCAAACTGCAGTGCACCCTCTTTCTAGGCCCTAGGGCCTCATTCAAGGCCAGGTTCATGGCTGTTACATGACCGTTACATCTTGGATTCCAATAATGGCACCCCCATGCTCTTAGGGGGCTCCATTTTGCTCCCGTTTGCCCAATTTTGAGCCCCTCTTGCTCCGATTTTCTAACGGCAGCCTTTTTCACATGTTGAGCTTCTCAAGGCTCTATCTTCTTATGCCTTGCTAGTCCGAGATATTCCGGATCGCTGGGCAGTCTTCCCAACGTCCTTATTTCACTTTTCTTTCTCCCATGACTCTCTCACTTGCTCCCACTAGTGCTTGCACTAGTGGTGCTAATATTTTCCACCGTCTAGATCCTCGATCTCGACGGTGCCGCTTGCTTGTACAATTATTCCTTGTGTTTGCTCATGGTGGCCTTGGAACATCCCAAGTCCCCGCCATTTTCCTACACGCTAGCTCCATTTCTTTGTCCCGCCGGCGGTCCCGCCGGCTCGTGTCCCGTTTTCCGACTTTTATTATTTGGACCCATTAGGTCCCCGACAAAATTCCGGACGGCGTCCCATTTTTATTTTTTTGGGGCCTATTGCCCTTGGTGGTTCCATCATTTCTCCATTTGTGCCGATTTTTCTAGGCCGTGGGATCTCATCTTACGGTTGCCGTTTACCGTCTTTACTTGCCCCTTGCCGAAATTGCTCCTTTCTAGCCTTCCAGGCTTGTCGTAGCCCATTCCCGTTTGGCCTTAGCATCCCTATGCCGTCCGTAATTTCTCGGACTGCAGTCATGGTTGTTTTCTACACCCACAGCCCCTCCTCATCTTGCCCCATGTTAAAAGAAAATGCAGCGTTAAATTTTCTAGTGCATTCGAGCTCAATATTGGCTCTGGATGCACCAAGAACATGTGTTTTCTCTCCCCCATGCAGTCCGTTGCAACTCGGACTGCAATGGGGGTCAATTCCTTAGCCCCAATGCCCCACAACTAGCCCCTANCCCATGCAGTCCGTTGCAACTCGGACTGCAATGGGGGTCAATTCCTTAGCCCCAATGCCCCACAACTAGCCCCTACTCAAAAGAAAAAGAAACGGGCAATTCCCAAGTGCATCCGGCCTTGATTTTGGCTCCGGATGCACCTAAAACATGTGTTTCTCCTCATGCATGTATTCCATTTTATTTCAGTTGCAAGAGGCCTTGATTTTCTGTGATTTTCTCTGCAAAAATCAAAGAAAATCAAAGTCCTTTGTAACCGCCATATTCCAGAATGAATGTGGTCACGGATGAATCTGCCCAAGTGACCGTTTTTTACCGTTAAGGTCTTTTTTCTCTTTTCTTTTCTTTTCTTTTCTTTTCTCCTCCTTTCTTGGACAATAGGGACCTGCCAGTCCCTACCTATGGCAGGCCCTACTGACGGCCAACTCAATCACTCCCTCTCTCTTTTTGTCTTATTATCCCCCATTTTCTTTTCTTTTCTCTCTTTTTTCTATCATGCCAAGTGTCAAGTGGCCGTTAAGGCCCTTTTTTAGCCTCTTCCTCTTAGTTTTGGCCCTCCCTATGCCCAAGGTGCAGTCCGTTATTTCTCGAGCTGCAATACTGGCCTTCCTATGCCCATGGGAGCCTCCTTTTACTCCTACATTTCTCCGACAATGGTCCCTCCTACTCCGATTTTCTCCCGGAGGGCTATTTTTCACATCGGGTCTTATTTGACTCTATTTTCTTGAAGGAGGCTGATCCGAGATTTTTCGGATTGCTCCCAAGTCTCCCTCTTCAGTTTTCTTTACTTTTCCTTTTCCTTTTGACTTTCCCATTTATCACCACTAGTACTTGCACTAGTGGTGCTAATATTCTTGGCCGTCAAGATGTTGATCTTGACGGTGCACCTTGCATTTATTATTTTTCCCTCATGCGGTGCCGCCATTTTTTCTTAGGACTTTCACATGTCCCCGCCACTTGTCCCGTCGGTGGTCCCCGACACTTAGTCCCATCGGTGGTCCCTGATACTTAGTCCCGCCGGTGGTCCCCGACACATTTCGCCCCGGATGTCATTATTTTTACTTAGTCTCATATTGCCCCGGGGTGTCCCATGCCCCTTGGGCGTCTTGTCGCCCCATAGCGACCCCTCTCCTTAGTCTTTCCTCGCGCCTTGTGCGTGCCGATCTCTTTGGTCGTGGGCCTCCGCTCCGAGGCTCCGGTAGGTGGCCCCACGTTGACCCCTCATTTCCTGGATTACCGCGGCTTCTGGTCGCCCGTCTCTCGACTTCCTCATTCCCTTATTGCTGTCGCGCTGCAATTGCTAGTTCAAAGGGTCCTTTGGCTTTAGTCTTGTTGCATTTCGATGGCCCTCCCGGCCTCCTGCTATGTTCTATATGCCCCTGTTCTTGCGCTCGCTTTCTTGTCGTCACTAGTTCTTTCCTCCTGTGGTTCTCTCCTCAGGGCATCACTCCCTTCTGCGGCCTAATCCTTCGTCTTTTCTCTCTCCTGCTTCCTCACTCCACATTTCTCTGTTGTGCACAAATTGTTTGTATTCAATCTCTCGAGTGATGGGAAGTTATTCGGGACCCACCAGTCTCAACACATTCCCCCCACTCATTCGCAATGTCCTCATCGCGCACCAATCTCTTGTTAGTGGATTTTGGAAGGATAGACGGGAGAGGAGGATGAGATGTTATGGGTGGTTAGTTTGCCAGGGTCCGTTTTGTTCTTTTCCCATTCCTTTCTCAAAGTTTTCCTTAGCTTCCGTCCCTTGGGGTGAAGGAGGGTATGGGGGAGTCGAAGGTTCTACAGCTTAGACCAGGTTGCTCATTTCCGTCATAGCTCTCCCTCTTTTATCTTTCCCTCAATTGAGATGCAAACTTCCTCTTGAGTCAACTCTGTATACCCAGCAGGGCAGCCCATAATTCTTTCAACTTCAGTAACATGAAGCAGGCGGGACTCTCCTCGCTTTATGCACTTAACTACTGGTATGCTGGCTGTATTCCCAAGATGCCAATTTGTTGTCATAACACAATTGGTTTTCTCATTTTATGCTTTGGCTTTGTTGATAACAAATTGTAGGCAAGTTTTCGGATGCGACTTAATGTCAGGCATTTGCTCCGGAAGGGAGATGCTCGTCCAGTACAACCGCCAGCTTTGCTGTGGTGATACCCACTTCGAATTAGTGAGCTCAGGCACAACTCCCCCTAAGTGCTTCGTAATCTCAAATCTATCTTCCCATTTCATTGATAAAACATTTTGGATTTGTCTCATTCATTACTCTTAGAGTCATCAAAAAAAATAATCTACTTTTCGGCCCGTGCAATCCATGTTTTCCCTTTACCCTTCCCCGACGCTCAGGCCTTGCCAAATCCACATGCATCTCCCCCGGGTCCTTTCGCCCGACTCTCCTCAGGTCTTGCCAATTTTGCATTCATATCACTCTTTGTCCTTTCTTGTTCCTTGCTTATTTTTAACTTTTTCATGCATGCTGCCCAATTCATCCCTTGTGCATCTTTCTTTCAGACACCTTGTCAGACCTTTTTCTCAGACTCATGCAAACCAAATACTGATCTGTTTCCCAGCCTTCCAGTCTTTCTCTCAGATCCATACATAGTCCATCATACGAGTTTTTTCTTTTCCAGACGTCTGGCTCGACCCATTTTCAAGCTTATGCCAAATCAATCACACAAATCGCTTGCCACGCCTTTTCTCAAGCTCATGCAACGTCAATTTCTCACCCGTTTCTCTTCTGGACATCTTGCCAGGCTTTTTCTCAAGCCTGCGCAAAGTCAATTACTCATCCATTCTTCTCTTCTG
>BFEA01000299.1:221787-252170 GCA_003427395.1 Chara braunii | reverse complement strand
CAAGTTCATGTTCCGGATCTTTACCTTGTTGATCTCTACTCGTTGTGCATGTGTTTTCCACTAGTCTAGTCTCTCATTGTCAAGTTCATGTTCCGGATCTTTACCTTGTTAATCTCTACGCATTGTGCATGTGCTTTCCACTAGTCTGGTTTCCCATTGTCAAGTTCATGTTCCGGAACTTTTACTTAGTTGAACTCCTCTCCTTTGTGCATGTGCTTCCACTAGTCTAATCCTTCCTTGTCAAGTTCATGTTCCGAATCCTTACCTTGTTGATCTCTTCTCTTGGTGCATGTGTTTTCCATTGATCTAGCTTCTCATTGTCATGTTCGTGCATAATACTCCACGATTTACTTCGTCAACCTTTTTCTATGGGACGGATGATCGATGTTTGGTTGCTACTACGGGGAACTGATTTGATTAGAAGGTCTTCTTTTCTCTTTCTCTCTCTCTCTTCCTCTCCCCCTCCACATCTCTCTCTCTCCCTCTCCGTCTCTTTCTCCCACTGTCCCCCCCTCCTTCTCTAGTCCTCTCTTTCCCCTCCCCCCTCTTTCACCTCGCCTTCACTCTACCTCTCTCCCGTCCCCTCACTTGGCATATGACTAACCCCTCTCCCCTCACCTGGAAAACATTGCCAGGGTACGGACGGTGATCGAAATCAGACCTCACTTAGTGGAGAAAGAGGACAAGGGGAGGATAGCCGGTCCCTTGTGCCACCAAGAAGGCAAAAGAAAGAACGTTTGAAAAAGTGGGAGAAAAGGCGGGATCCGGAAGGAAACATAAGTTGAGAGAGAGGTCAGTTTGACTTGACCATTTCCCCGACTGCATGACTATGAGAAGAGAATGGGCTGATTGAGCATCGAGAGGGAACAAAGAGCAGCCAAAGGATTTGAAAAGATAGGCATGTGGGAAGGGCTATGTGTTGACCCCCAACGGGGGATTGTATGGATACTCTTGCTTGTGTGGGATTGTGCAGGTGAGTGGTGGCTAGAAATGCCTTGAGCGGGATAGGGGCGAGAGAAACTGGGCACCAAGAGTGAAAGGGAAGAGGGACAAAGGGGCTATGGGACCCTTGACATAGAGCCAACCCATGGGAATGACTTTTGCGCTTGAAGACTTCGAGTGGAAATGAGAGTGCAATCATACCAAGGAAATTGTGATGTTATGTGTGCATGCATATGAGGACCCCGAAAGGACTAAGGGGCCTACTTCAATGAGGAAAACAACAAATTGTGAGACCGAAGGATGCATAGAGGCGAGGGGGAGGACGGCTCCGCCACACCCCGATGACGCCATATAGTCACATTGCTTAGGGAAATGGTGCGTGGCCTAAGGATGACGCTTAGCCTACGCACAAGAGAAGAGAAACACTCAAAGAATCCTTGGGCTGCCTCCGTATTGGAAGGAGCAATTGCATGAGAACACAACAAAGAATCAGAAAAAATCAGCGTTGCGGAACGACCAGCGAGACTACCACCCGGCGTGAGGGTTGAGCTACATCCCCAATGTCAAAGCTCTCTCGCGCGATGGCCCACCCCCATCCATCTCAAAGCACTAGGTGGGGGTGACCTCGGGACGAACGGCCCGCGCCCCGAGCATGAGCGTGGGCGGGCCGAGCCAACTGGGACCCGCAGTGGGGTCGACTAAGGCTCGAAAGTCTACCGGGGCTTGGCCCTACACCGTAACCCGAGCAACTATGCCAGTGGCAATCCCCATGGGCCCACCTGTGGAGGGCATATGCCACCTTCTTCGCAGGTGGATGCGGCAGTCTAAATTTCATAACCTGCTTCTCAAGCAGTGGTTCCAACTTTCGGACAAGACAGTTTAAAGTGGAACGCCGCATCCGCAGAAGAGCAATGTAATAGTCGTTCTGTGCGTTGTCACAGGGAATGAGATCGTTCCACAAGCCCGCAGAGCGCCGCAACACCCACCACCTTGGGGGAGGCCTTGCAATGACATTCGTCAACTCCACAATGGTGGGCAACAGCCACAGGAGACTACGGCCGCCACACCCATCGCCATCGTCATCGACAAATCCAAATTTATGTGACTGCTGTGCAGACCCTAGAATGAAAGATGGTCTCCTTGTCCGGAATCCCATGATGAGATCCATCATTTCGAAGGCATCATCTGCCATTTTCCCCGCGGTGGCCATCAAAGCCAACATGATATCCTCACGCTCCTTCCTCCGTAAGCGAGGCATTCCCAGACGATCAAAGCACTCGCTGCTATGTTGTGACCGTGGCCGTCCACAAACCCCCACCCCCTCAAACACCCCCGGATGGACTAAAACCCTCACCCCCTCAAAAGTTGGTTGTGGAAGCAGCAATGGGAAACTCGCTCAACCTCAACGGAGGTGCTTCCCGTACGAATGGCCAAGGCGCACCGGAGGTTGATCAAAGAACACAGTTTCACAATGACAGTTACTGGGACATGAATGCTAGTAACGGGCGAAGAAGCGCACCGCCATTTTTCCAAATATGCGGCCCACCCGCAGCTACTCTCCGCGAATGGCCAAGGCCTCGATAACGCAGCGCCGACAGCAAGCGTTTCCCAAAAGGGAAACCACAACAAGTTTCCACTCGGAGCAATGTCGGTATTCTGCCTCCCGAAAGCGGACCGTAAGTTGCGGAGCTACGCCGATACAGACCCGTCAGGACTACGATTTTGCATTCCTGAAAAAGACCCGAAAACTATTTTTTCCTATTTTTTAAATGGCCACAAACATGCCACACACGACGCGAATCGATGCTAGTCGGCCCGCGCCCTAGGGGCCATGCTAATCCAATTTGAACGGATGTCCCGAAGGACATTTGATAATAATTTGTAAATTATCTGCAAGGTTTTTTTTTTTTTTTTTTAACTACAAGTGGACGCGCCACGGCGCAGGAAGGGAACGGGGAGCGGAGCAGGGCATATGATGAGAGAAAGGAAAGGAAGAGGAAGGGGGGGAGGGGAAGGAGGTATGCGACATTATTTGTGGAGAGACGCACAGATTCAGGGCAAGGTAAGTAGGATGCACAAAGGGGCAAATTCAGCAGGTGGACAGACCATCAGAGATGCACAGAGAACAGATTCGGGGGATGGAGAAATGGTTGAAAAGATTCAAATGTACAAAAAAGTTTGCAGTTTGTAGCAAAGACTGTGTATGCGGTTCTGTCTCTCTGTGTTTTCTCTAGGTGACATATTTGCCATTTTGGTTTGTCGTACACAGAATAGGCAAGATATGTAGAACAAAAAAGTTTGCAGTTCGCAGCAAAGACTGTTTTTGTCTCCGTTTCTCTAGGTCACATATTTGCAAGGAAATGTCTATCGCCATTTTGGTTTGTTGTATACAGAATAGGCAAGACATGTCGATCAGCATGTTTGTGGTTCAGTGGCTCTTCGTGTGTCCATTCCACTTTGTCTCATGCGCTGGTGGCACTTGTTCGCAGTTGTTTTCTCCGCATGTAGTCTTGTCCATCTCTCTTTGTCTGGCTTTGTCCACCTCTGTTGTAGGAGGCTCAGGCAACTTGAAAGGTCGTCATTCTGATAGTGTTGGAGAGGGCTTAGCGTGGCGGGGAGGGATTCTGGGCGCGGAGGTATGTAACGGCTCGGTGCACAATGTCGGCTCTATAGGTAGGGAGGGGTGGGAGCGGTTGCTGCGTATCACGGTGGTGCAAACGAATGACGTCGTTGAGGTAATCCCAGGTACGCGGCGGGTGGGTAATATTATAGATGGCCAGCGTGTGACGGGAGGCAAGGATGTCATGGATGAGAGCCGTTGCATGTGTGGCGCCCCAAGGTTCGAGCGGAAGCCACCAGGGCAGGTTGGGTTCATACACATTGTGAGGATGGAGGAATGGTTGTTGGGGCGGCGACTCAGAACGAATGAAGGAATGTTTGTGGTGGGCATTGGTAATGCGTTCGTATTGGTATTGGGGCCGTGGTGTGCGGGGGGAAGGTGTCCGATTGTAATCGTCGTTGATGATTTTGAGCAAGAAAGTTCTCGTTCGTGCATAATGGATGTTGGGGTTAGGCGATGGATCCGAACGTCGAAGAGAACGGGTGCGGTTATCTTTGTAAATGGCAAAGAAGTCGTATATGTGTGTTGAGAAAGCAACGTGGTCAGTTAGGAGGAAGTCCTCCCAAAGAATTTGTTCAATAATGTGTTCAATATTATCTCTATTAATGAAAGTTAGCCAGGACTCCCATCTAGTGTGTCGGGAGGTTGTGGTGGTGGAAGTAGTCATTTGTGATGAGGATGGGCACGAGGACGGGAGAGGGATCTGGCTCAGCATAATGTCATCCAGTCCGAAGTGTGAGAGATTAGAGGTTGCAACAGGTGATGTAGACAGGGGAAGCGGAATTGAGGATGTTGTAGATATTGTGCTAGAAGCAGATGCAGTGAAGTTGAAGTGTCGGATGTTGCAGCAGCTGAAACTTGGATGCCTGTAGCAGCAGTAGATGGTGAGGTCTTCGACTTTTTGTTTGTCGACAGATTTTTTGGAGAACCTGCAGGGAAAAAAAAAGGAAGCAGGAGGGCAGTTAGAAGTTAAGCGAGGAAGCGACTGCAAAGTTTATGATAGAATTTTTTGTACACAATTTTTGTTGTTTGGTTATTTGTCGCATGAAGTGTGAAGCGGATGTCACCAACTCTCGATGCAACGACATAGAGTTGTCCATGTGCAAAGCATTGTTGCTGGAGATCTATGTCTACGTGTTTAATGGATTGTCCTTGGGATTTTGTTTATAGTCATGGCAAACACAGGGCGGATAGGGAATCGACGGATTCGACGCGTTTGCCAAGAAAAGGGCTTGTTTGGTTGGTAACTGTGAGGAGAATGCGTGGGAGAAGGATCGACTCGAGGGATGGAATAATTCGTGCGTGCAGGAGTCTGTTATTAGTAATGGAGTCGAAAATGAGTCGTGTTCCATTACATAATCCTTTTCTCATTGCGATGTTTCGCAACAGCATAACGGGTGCATTTTTTTTTTTATACGATGGACGTGAGGAGGCAGCGATGGGATGTCAATTGAATTGAGCGCGTCGATAGGTACGTCGGGGTATTGTTCATTGGGGAGGAGCGAGTCGAAGCTGAGACATGTTATAAAAGGTCCCGGAAGTTGGTCGAGCGGTTTTGTTTTTGGGTGATAGAATCAAGCGTTCGGCAAGCCATTACGGGTTCTGGGAGATTGTTTGAAGTTGTGGGAATGTCCAAGTAATAAGTTGTTGAGTTCCTTCATGTAGGCAAAGATGAGGAGGGAGGTTAATTATAGGGATGTCCACATTTGTGGGGGGGGGGGGGGGGGGGGGGGGGAGAGAGAGAGAGAGAGAGAGAGAGCTCTCTCTCTCTCTCTAGCCACCTTGTTCTTGACGATTGTTTATGATGCAAGCTCGATTATGTGTGTGTGTTGGGGGGAGAGAGGTGGGGGGGTGGTGGGGGGGGGGGGGGGGGGGGGGGGGGGGTAATTCACCATCTCTAAGCGCAAGTAACCATCGAGCGTATTGGCGACCTTCGGGGGTGTTGATCTGAGTGAGCACACACATATTTTCGGAGAGATGCATGGTGTCAAAGTATCGCCATTACACGGATGATTTGATACACGCATCAACTGTTTGTGCACGTGTTCCTTTTGTTATCACGGGAAAAATTTGACGAAAGTCACCGCCAAGAACAATAATTTTGCCGCCGAAAGGCAAATTTGAGGAGCAAATGTCTTGGAAAGTGTTGTCAAACACTTCAATATGGAATCTATGTATCATTAGTGCTTTATCCCAAAGAATGACAATAGTCATTCGAATGAGTTCAACAAGTGCAGATTGTTTCAGAATATCAAGTGTTGATATTGAGGTCGGAGTGAGAGGAGATTTGAATCATGAGTGGATTGTGCGACCGCCATGTAAGAAAGTGGTTGCAATACCGCTTGAAGCAACAGCTAATGCGACGCGATCCTGATTTCGAATGTGCACAAGGATTGTGTTGAAGCAGAAGGTCTTGTCCGTGCTTGCTAATGCATCAGCAAAAAGACAGAGCGGTTTGTTATTTTCGGTCGGGGCGATGATGCGTTGGAAGATGGCGTGTTGCGAGGGTCGAAGGAGCGACAAATTTGCAGCTAGTGTGTTCCGAAGACTTTCTTTGTCGTAGGAAATTTCATCGTGAATTATTTGGGGAACATCTCATTGATCAGGTCGTTCAGCGAGATTATTGGCTTTGTTTCGTTCAGCGGTAGAAGGCGGAGTCATACCAACATCTTGAAGTTGCTTACCCTCTTTTTGAAGACGGTTTTCTATGTCGATAAGAAGCATAGTTCTGATGGTTCTAGAGGTAACGTTCGCAGCACGGAGATTTGTATGGAAATTGTCATCCATTTGTTCCTAGTGCGTTTTTAAGTAGTTCGTCGAGATCAACGGGTGCACAATGTAGGACAATATGGAGATAGAGGTCACAGACCATCGATGGAGAAACTCTGAAGATAGCATCGCGTAACAGAACATCAAATTGAGTGTTATCGTTCAGTGGGCCAAGTGCACGACATGCTGATTGGAACGATGGGTGAACCTCATTGCCAGCAGTTCGAAGGTGCTCAAATGATGTTGCGTCACGAGAATGTGGTGATTGAAGGAGCATTATGAGATAGAAGGTATCACCAACACTGGGGTGGATTGTATGCATTCAACCAATTGTGTTTGCTGAGCGACGACATAATATCCATTCTTTTTTTGTCTTGTCAAATCGGAAGCGTCGAATCATATCTTTAAAGAGAGGTTTCATTTCATCAGGGAAGTCAATGTGTTCAAGGTTTCATTTGAACCATGTAACGAGCTCGATTTCTGGTGGTGGTCCTTGTGCGATACGCGTAGCTTGCTGCCAGCGGAAATATACACGTTGTCAATTTTCTGCATGGACAGGTAATCCAGAAACGACAGGATATTGTTCGGAAAGAGCAAATTCCAATATGCGCCAACATAGTTCAGTTGCACCAATTGTGCGCATATCTTGGAATGTTTGAATCTCGTCATTTGCGGTTGTCATTTTGGCAACCATGGCTTGATCAGGACCTTTCATAATGTATTCAAACATATATCGGTGGGCCGCAGTAGATGCTCAAATTTCAACATTCAAATGGCAGCGATAACGTAAGAGAAGGAAAGGGTTGTATGGGACAACCCAAAATTTGTCAAGTTGGTTGTTTTCTCGGACAACTATCGCGCCTCCTTCACCCGGAGCACGTCTGCAGTAGATTGGATATCCGGTTTCTTCATTCCATGTTGTACAGTCTGAAAAATCTTTTGGGGAAGTGATGTGAACAACGGTCATTGTGCATGCAAGGAGCTTGCGGATTGTGGATTCCGCAAGGGTTATGACTCATATGCGCAAGCACGAGTTCGCGAAGTGCAGGATTTGTGGGAATCTCGACGCGAACAATGGAGCCAATTTGTTCCGGTGTTGATATTTTATGGTCGTTTGTAAATGTGATGACCAAATGAGCATGCGGGAGGAAATTCTACAACGTATATGTAGGCAGTTGTCGGTCCAAATATATGTTAAAAGTGAATGTCATGACTGAGTTGTTGCAAATATCCTTTGAAGACACATGTAAGTAAATCCGGTCTATCCGGGGGTTGTTGATTGTGAAGAAGCTCGTTTTGAATTTCAGGTCAGTGCAAGTTGCAAGTGATTGTAATGAAAAGATCGGGAGGCTCGTAATTTTGAACAGTTGTCATTGAATCTTGGTAACGACGGTGCATATCTCGTGTGCCACCAATAAAAGTTTCGGGCAAGATAATACGTTGTCCAACATTTTCGGTGTTGTCGTATTGCATCAAGTGATCGTGCAAGTTTTGGTAAAGGTCAACACAAATCTCAATTTTGTGCAACTTGCTGTATAAAAGGCGTCCATTTTCTATTTTTGCAAATGCCATGCACGTATATTCTTGGAAGAGTCGCGAGACACAACGTCAATCGTTCAGTGACACGTGTGTTAAGGTGGAAAGCATAAACGCGAGCAGTGATTCGAATAATATCAGGATCATTTTCGTCATCTGTGTCCGGCGTCCAACCGTTTTCTCCAGAGGGAAAAAGGAGGACATAATGTATCGAGTTGAAAGCACGGTTTGTTTCGGCAATGGGCAATACGTCGCCATGGCGACGATGTATGACTATTTCACGATTCATAGGTCCGATCATGCATCAGGAGACATACTTCTTTTAGACCTTGAGGTTTGTTGTATCTTCGATCGTGTTCATGTAGGGGTTGAGCATCGGGGTTAATAACAATGTGGCGGTCTAATATCCTATCAACACGGAGCTGGGAAACAGTGATGAAATCATGCACCCAAACATTACATACTAAGAGAAGGCGATGGAGTTTACGCAAAAGTTGTTTGATTTGTTGAACTGTGGCAAGTGGCATATTGGGGGGTAAATCGAATCGATTTAAACGCACAATTATTGTATCACGATCATCTTGCGGATCATATATATATACAGTTGTGCAAATGCGGGTTGATGATCAGGGTTTGGGAGAAGAGGCCCCAAATTATGATGCAATTGACCGACGATCCTGACCATGCCTGGCCAAGGGCCCGAGGGCGGTTGCGGTTCTCGGACGATTTGGGAAGCAAGTGCAAGAGCATTGTTGAATTGTCGTGCACGTGATCGCAATGATCTTCCCTGCGGAGTATCGGCTTCCCATAAGCGAAAAATTTGGTCAGCGGCTGTGTTAGGAGAGGGGTACTCCCAAAGCATTGGCCGAACATTGCCTCGGCGACAACAAAGTGTGGTCCACGTGCGTTCGTGGAACCATTTTTCTGCACCACAATGGCCGCACGGTGTTTTGTTCCCGAGATTGACAGTGTCAACCAAAGTGTGTGCGGTAATGAGGGTTGCAATATGAAGTCATCCACTGTTGTTGTGCGGCGAAATACGTGGAATATGTGCCTCCCTGTAACGTCGTTGTCGTTCTGTATGTGTTGCTCTTGTCTTTTGAGCAGCAGTCCATGATGATTTGGCTGCGCGTAATACAAACGGTAGAAGAAAAGAGAGGAGACATAAGAAATTGAAGTCAGGTTTGGAGGGAAGAGACAGCGGGGAAAAACATGAATGATTATTGTGGGACATTCCGTGCAGCGCTCACAAAACACAGGGAGCTCATATCCGCAGAGAGTGATTTTCAGAAGACTCAGGGCAAGTCGGACTTACAGATTTAGAGTTGGGAGAATTCAGACATTGGAAAGTTCGAGTCTGTGGACGTTCGAGTTGGCTAGGTGTTCTTTTTTGCACGGAATTGTTTTTTTTTTCTTTTTTCAGTGGGTGTAAGTTTGAGTTCCTAAGTGCGCCAAGTGCGGGGGTGCATATGTCTGACATACATTGTGATTATCAGGAGTCTAATATTGTTTTTGCATTCTCGATTACGAAGTGCAACGAATGTTCTGTTTCCTTCTTTTTTTTTAAAACTAATCAATCTAATGAATGACGCACGGGCTTTCTCGCACTGTAGGAGTCTGCACCCCCTTGCCCCGTATGAGAGAACCCACTATACTCCAGTCTTCGGTCGGTGAATCAGGGACCACTCCTCGATTTCCGGAGCGTGCGGTCATTGATTTGGATAATATTAAAAAGAAGTGCTTCATTTTGTTTTTTGAAAAACGATTCACGCACACTTATAATTGGTCGAACTCGAGCAATCGATTAATTTTGTAAATTCGAAAATTGTAAGCATATAATTCTGAAAACCAACTGCATATGATCTGAGAATCATCAAGCCTTAGCTATTTGAAAAAAAGGAAAAGAGGAAAAAGTAGGAAAATAAAACATGTGTGCAAAATTATGTAGACGGTCGAGCCAACTTTCTATACAGTCCTGGAAAGTTGTCATCTGCCTCGTCCGTCGTATAGCCATCCAGCCACCGTCTTTACTTGAACAGAATGGCCGGTCATTATAGCCGTATTTGGTATACGTTTCAGTGTAGATACAGTCACAATGATTCACAGACACCAATAATTGCCAGGATTGGAGCAATTGATTAATTTCGTAAATTCAAAATTTGTAATCATATAATGCCGAAAACCAACTGTATGTGATATGAGAATCATCAAGGCTTAGTTATTTGAAAAAAAGGGAAAACGAAAAAAGAAGGAAAATAAAACATGTGTGAGGAATTACGCAGATGATCGAGATATGCACTCCTGGAAAGTCGCCGTCCGCCTCCTTCATCATATACCCATGCAGCGACCGTCTTCACCCGAACAGAACGGCCAATAATTATAGTCGTATTTGTTGTACCTTTCACTTTAGATATAGTCATAATGACCGGGCGTTTCATTCGGGTGAAGACGACAGGTTTCCATGTACTCACGAATAGTTGTCGTCTTCGTCACTCCTCTCTGCCTTTCGATGCACCAAGCACCTTCTTCCCCTGAACACAACGCACAGTCATTGTAGGTGTACATAGACCGAAAGATATCCCAAATACATGCAGCTATAATGGCCGTAGTATGTTGTATTCCGGGGAAGAAGGTAGCGGTTTACTAAGAACCCCATTTTTCGCTTCCGGGGTTAACCCCCTGCACATCCTCCTTCTCCTCCTCTCTCCTGCCGCCTTGCCCCTTCCTCCAACTGGGGGGGGAGAGAGAAAGAGAGAATTGCAAGGATTTTTTTATTTTTATTTTTTTTCCCCTCTAGCTCTCAAAGTTGAAAGAGTTGTATGTACGTTCCGTATCCGACTCTTCTCCAATGATCACCACGAACAGAAAAAAAATGCACAAATGATCATGTGAGCAGAAAACCGCAAGCAGGCATACCCATGCAGGTATACGAATATAATGTGCGATTTTTGTTGGGGGGGAAAGAGAGAATTGCATGGAATTTTTTTCTTTTGTTTTTTCTCCTCGGCCTTAGAGTTGAAAGAATTGTACGTATGTTGTGTATCCGATTCTTGTCCAATCAGTACAACGAACAAAAAAAATTGCACAAACGATCATCTCGGCGGAAAGCTGCAAGCACTGCAAGCAGCCATAGTCGTCCAGCTATAAGCTTTTCATACGAATATAACGCCCGGTCTTTACCGCATTCACCCGAACAGAACGCCCCCCGTTCCTTGTTGACGCACATAAAATAGTCACTCTTTTTTTTATAATTGTATATCGAATGACAGTTTGTCTAGACACAACAGCTATATAACCTTGGTGTTGTGGTCGGGTAAACTCGGGCAAATATGGGGAACACCATTCTTGAGCTGTCCTCTTGCTTCTCGCTTGTCTACCATCATTCTTCTTCCGAATAGAATGCACGGTCACCATTGTTGCATCAGGATCGAATCTTTCCCCTCCCCGGCTTAAACCACCAGTACCCAATGACTTCAAAAAACATCATGGCGGAAGATGGTGGTTGGGAGTTACAGACGGGGAAAAAAAAAGAAAAAAAAAGCGCCATCGCTCGTAGTAGTGGAGCGGATCACCAACAGCTGCGATACCATACTCAAGCTAGCTTTTGCCAGATTGTTCTTTCTTTTCTTTTTGCTTTCCATTCATTCTCTGTGGCCTTTTTCTTAGGCTTTTAGTGCATCGGAATACACCTGCAGTGACACTCGTGAGCGTGCGCAAGATTCGCTGCGACTTTATGCCACATCTTGATGCTCATTTCGCGCCAAATTTTATCATCAGTCGGGCTAGTCTTCCTTCTTGGTGACGGTGACATCTGCTTCTCCTCGTCAGCTTCATCCTTCATCAAATTCCTCCTCTCACCCACGAGGGCGACGATCCTCCTCCCCTCTTCCCCTCTTCTCCAGAAGGGAAGAAAAAAGAAAAGGACACGCGGTGTTGTGTCTCTAGCCACTCTCCCCCATCATCCACCTCTGAATACACCGCAAAACCATCGTCCAACGTAGACGGTATTTATCTGGCACGAGGCAGATCGAGCAACTTGCCTCTCCGCCTACTCCCTCGTACTATCTTCCCGCAAATACAGGGCACGATCATCGCCGTCATCGTTAGTGCATATCCATTCGAGTCCAATTCGTGATTCCAACACTTAATCACCAGTACTAAATACAAATGCAATCAGACTCGCTATCTTTCACACTTCATATGCATGCAAACAGGTGCGCAGCAAACTGGCGACAAGCGTCCACTCAAAACTCAGAGATATGGTAGTCGAGAACACAGTTCAGATACAAGTTCACTTCAATGGCTATGGCGACTCAGCGCCCACACATCTCTCTGTTCGCACACACAGGACCACCCTGGATATCCCACACACAATACTTTGTTCACACACACACATTTACGCTGAACTCGATCTACAGCTATGGCGGCTATGACCGCTGCTACCCTATCGCTATGGCTACACTCCTTCTCTCTCGCCCACTTCGTCTTCGGGCTCACTGCAGACCACCTAGCACAAGTCGTTGTGGCAGCGCTTCCGCATGGCTCACGCAGGGGAATGAATGAATGGTTGGGCGCTGCCTCTCGATTTATACCTCTGCAGCTCGTTGGTCTGGCCCTTTCCCATGCCCGTAGTGCACACAGTCCCATGCGGTACTTGCTCGACTGGACTAGGACTGACTGGGATTGGGACTGCTGACTCAGCACGGGCAGACTCCACCACTTGCCCACTTGCCTCAGCCTAAACATGGGCAACTTCGAAAGGCCACTACTCAGATCTTCCAGAAGGCCGTAGACTTGGCCTTTCGATACTGTAGCAGCTACGACCTTGACCGTTCTGGACTATAGCAGGTACGACTTCTAGACCTGGCTAAGACACCAACTCGACAGGTCTACAGCTCGACCCCTGCTACCTATGGACCCTACGATAGTCTACCAACTGTTACAAATACACAGGTCACGGGTTCAACTCTCGGGGTCGACATAAATAATGTACACAAGTAAGGTGGGGACTAGGGATCGAGCCCTGGGATCTGCATCGGCTACTGCGAACTGGTGAATACCGTTTTACTCCCACCGGCCTAAATTTGAGGTTCTCCGAGAATAACTCAGTCCAAGGCAGGACCTCTACCTTTCTTATCTCTCTCGTAGGCTCTAACTATGTCGGGAGTTGTTTCTAGAAGTTCTGCTCTAGTAAACCAGCGGTCGTCCTCCGGTTCCTGATAAGCAAACCGAACCTTATACTGCTTCTGCGGACGGCCTCTACCTCCTGTTCTGAACACGTCTTCACCTACAATGCCGTCAATGTTGTATCTCCCATCCATGTCTGGGGGGATCATAGATCTCCTAGATGGAAACACACGGCAGCAACTTTGATGCATGAAATACAGGGTAGGTGTGGAGGTGTGTTGGGATCTCTATGGTGTAGGATGGTCCATCCTCTCCACCCTTAACTTCTAGAACTGGCCATGGTCCTCTATACGCAAGCAGTAACTTCTGCGAGATGTTTTCCTCAGGAGCAAACTCTTTGGACTTGACCCAGACTAAGTCGCTTACTTGGAACTGTGACGGGCGACGGTGCTTATTAGCCTGTTCTATCATCCGGTGCTGGGCCTTCCTGAGGTTCTCAACAACAGTGGCTATCTCTCTTTCGTGCTGTATCGCGAACTCCCTAGTACCAGGTGGTAGCCTATGAATCTTATCCCGGTTAAGTCCTTCAAACCGTCTGCGCGGTCTAAAGGACTTGTGCAACTCATTGGGAGTGCGACAGGTGGACAAGTGCACGCTGTTATTGTACGCACTGGCTACCTTGGGTAACATCTCGTCCCAGTTGATCTGGTCGGGTCTAATGTACATACGCAGAACTTGCTGCAAGATCTTGTTCATCTGCTCAGTCTGACCGTTAGTCTCTGGATGGCGGCCAAACGACATCAACAACTTAGATCCATAGACTTTCATCAGCTCCTGCCAGTTCCGGCTAGTGAAGCGACTATCTCTATTGCTGACTATAGACAACGGGACTCCATGCTCACTAACCCAAAAATAAAAAAAACTTATGAATCACTAACTATGTACGGGCCTCTGCAGGCAAAGGAACAAAAACAACATTCTTGCTAAATCTATCGACTATAACCATTACTTGGCTCTTGCCGTGCCTACTCTTGACCTGAGTATCCATAAAGTCAATGGACACAGAGTCTCCAGGCTGGTCAGGAATAGGCAAGGGTCTGAGAAGGCCTAGAGGGGCACGCGTAGTGCTCTTGTTTCTCTGGCAGACTTTACAACTGCGGACATACTCTATGCAGTCGTTCTTCATTCCTGGCCATGTATACACGTGCATTAGATTGGCTAGAGTCTTTGCCAACCGAAGTGTCCCTCTGTGTCGTGACATTCCCCTAGGATCAAACTACGGATCTCCTCGCTGTTAGGGATGCACAAATGGTCTACTACATTGGTCTTCTCAAATAACATCCCTCTGTAGTGCGCTAATATGGCTTGGTTTCGGGGGCCTCCTTAACTCTCTTGAGGAGGTCGCTATAGATAGAGTCTTGTGCATACGCCTATCTAACTTTCTCCTTCAGGTCACTCCCTATATCCAGATAGTGAACTATAGCTCCAAAGTAATCTGATCGCCTACTCAGAGCATCCGCAACTACATTTTACTTGCCTTTAACAGGCCTGAGCTCGAAGTCATACTGATCTATCTCAGCGGCCCACCTAATCAACTTAGGTGTCATTTTGGCCTGTTTCTTCATCCATCTAAGCGTCTCATGGTCTGAATACACCTTGAAGTGCCTCCCAAGCAGGTAATGCTTCCAGTGCTCTAAGGCCTGCCTGAGAGCGTAGATTTCTCTCTCATGCGTCGAGGTAGCAAACTTCTCTGAGGGCATCCTTGCTGACATGAGCTCTACGGGTCTATAACCATTGTCGTCATCCTGCTGGAACACGGCGCCTATCCCATATTGACTCGCGCCCGTGGTGACGACAAATGGCAAAGATGGATCTGCTACTTTGAGGACAGGGTACTCGATCAACGCGCGCTTTAACTTCTTTAGCGCAGACGTGCAGTCCTTATCCCACTGCCAGATTGCCTCTTTGTTGAGCAACCTGCGAAGGGGAGCGGCGATAGTCGAGAAGTTCCTCACAAACTTCCTATAGTAGTTAGCTAGGCCTAGGAACGACCGCAACTCTATCAACGTGTGGGGCGTCGGCCAATCTCTAATCGCCGCTATCTTGCTGTCCTCAGGCTTAATGCCATCTCCGTCTAACACGTGGCCCAAGTACAGGACTTGGGTCTTGGCCCACTCGCACTTTTTCGCATTGATCTTGAAGTTAGCCTCTCTCAGCTTCTCCAAGACCTGGCCTCTCTCAGCTTCTCCAAGACCTGCCTCAAATGACCCTGACGCTCTTGGAGGGTCCTACTGAACACTAGGATATCGTCTAAATAAACTACGACGAATCTATCTAACCAAGACCTAAACAGATCATTCATACATCGCTGAAACGTAGCTGGCGCATTGGTCAGTCCAAAGGGCATCACTATGAACTCATAATGCCCATAACTAGTCCGGAACGCAGTCTTGTATTGGTCATCAGGATAGCCTCTATCTGATGATATCCGGACTTTAAATCTATTTTTGAAAACTACTTGCAACCCTGCACCCGATCTAAGAGATCGTCTATCCTGGGCAGTGGTTCAACATTCTTAACCATGATAGCATTCAGACCCCTTAGTCTATACCCATACGCAAGTCTCCTTCCTTCTTGGGGACAAATAAAACTGGTGCTCCAAAAGGAGACGAACTGGGCCTAATCCAACCTTTCTCTAGGAGCTCGTCCAACTACTTGCGCAACTCCTCTAACTCTCTAGGGGACATCTTGTAGACTGCTCCCTTAGGAGTTTTACTGCCAGGCTCTATTTCTATTATGTGCTGGATCGGCTGCGACACTACTCCTGTTGGCGGCTCTCCCAAATCTTTAAACTCTTCCAGTAGCTTGGCAATGGTTGGATCCATGGAACTATCCTCTTCCTTAGGCTCAGTGACAGGTCTGACAAATACTACAAAGACCTGGTCCTCTAACTGCTCCTTTCTCACTAATCGCGCGAACGCGGGAGCACTGAGGCAACAATGTGCCAGAGACTTACCTAGTCCTGACACATGGAACAAACGGGCTATCTTGACCTCGCCCGACGGACTAGGGAGCCTACACTCATGCTCTCTCAAGTGGAGTGTGGCCCCTGCTGCCTCTCCCCAGTCCATACCTAGGACTATGTCGAAAGGAAGGTCATCATGTACGAGGAGAGTCAGGGAATGGAGAACCTTTTCCACCTTCCCATCTTTCTCTAGGTGGAAATATGCCTGGACTCCTTCTACGTCGTCCTCAACACGCATAGTGCGGTTGTCTGCGAGGACACTAACTATGGGGTCTTCCAACTTTTGGACCATCAATCCTAGCCTTAGCTTCTTCAGCGCTCTATGGCTAATATAATTGCGGGTAGCCCCTGAGTCTATAAGGGGCCCTACTCTACTCCTGAAAACTTCCACATCAACTAACACTAGTTGTCCTTTACTGTCTTTCTTCATTTTGGCCCAGACGGGCATCCTCTCCTTTAACTCTTCTGCCACGCCTGTGAGGGAAGTGCCTAGAGAGACGCTAATACAAGCAGTCTTTGGAAAGCTAACTAGGCACGGACCTGCAACCTCTGCCGAAGGCACATGTGGTGTGGGAGTTTCCTGTACGCGCGCTCTCGCTTTCCCACATGGCCTAATAGTAGGGGCAGTTGCGACTCCTACCAGCGGCTGCCTTTTGACTCCTGGGCAGCGCATCGGGCCTGTCTATGCTTAGGACAACATTTGATAATATGGGCAGGGTCACTGCAGTAAATGCACTGCCCCTGCTCCATGCGTTGTTGCCACACTTTCTGGTCCAGGCCCAGATCTTCCCACGACCGGCCTTGCGGCCAACCTGGGTGCCAACCTCCTGACCTTTGAGGTGACCTACCACCTCGTCGTTGTGGGGACCGACTGGGACCTTGACGATTCGGCGGGGGACCTTGACCCCTACCTCCCACTTGACGGTTCCCTTGACCGCCAACCCCCTGTGCGCCCGATCCTCGGCCTCCCGTGGCCTGGCCCTTTTGGCCATGGCCTCCTTCCCTACCTTGCGGCCTCCCTCCGACCGCGACAGCAGCATAGGTCCTCCCCTGACCTACGCTACTGTCCTCCTCCTCGAGTCCCCACTCAATCTGACGGTAGGGGACCTTGTCTGTACCACCCTCATCTAAAGTAAGGATCAAGTGATCCTTGGCCCTGACTTGGCCAGAGATGGTACGACCCTTCCACTTTTTGCCTTTATCTAAGTCCTTATGCCAGAAAGTGGTAACTGGCATGGACCTCGCCTCATACAAGACCACCTCCCTACTCAACGCGTCATACGTAATGTTTGGCTGTTGGGTCTTGTCAAAGAAGTGCCTTCGCAAGGGCTCTGGCATGGTACGATAAAACAACTGGACCAACTGGGTCTCAGTGACCCCATGGTCCGGGACGGCTACTAAGTCGTCCATGAAAGCTTTGAGTGCTCGCGCACTCTTCCACTGTCGCGAGTGGATGGTCTGGAGTTTGTCAGAGGCCCTGAAGCCTCTCGTGACGTCAGCGAACCTCTCACGCAGGAGTTTCAGGATCATGGAGAGAGGAGTGAGCCGAGAATAAGCAATCATGTTGTGCTCGCAATCGGCGGTGCGTGCAAGGGACCTGGCGAAGCTGGCTGCTTCGTCCTTTAACGCATGGAAGGCGACGAGGACCTGCTCTATGCTGCAGATACACATAGGTATTGACACTGGCCTCCCAGTTGTCAAAGCTATCGTCCTTCTTCCCGCTATAGGCAACAGGGAATTTGAGCTTCACGGGCTCTTTGCGGGAACGCGCTGCGGCCTCTGCCGTGGCCACCACTTTGGCGCTTTCAATGGCGCCTGCGCATAACTTATCTACGGCTTCCTTCAGTCTTTTAACCTTGGTCCCGACGTCACCACGTCGCGCGGAAACTCCCTAAAACCAGATCGGATGGCATGAAGGGTCACATCTTGACCCTTGTTGGCCTGATGCTCCTCCAGCCAGGCCTCGCTCAGGACCTCGAGGTACCCCGGAATTGTCTAATTTCGCGGGGACCTCTGCCTGTGCTTGCACCTCTTGTCTGCAAGCGCGAACTCTCTCCACCTCTCTGGCCACCCGATTGGTTTCCTCCCTGCTTCTCTTCTTTTCCCTCATCATTCGTAACTTCCACTCCAACTTCTTCCTGTCCTCTGTTATCTGGCGTTCCAGGGGATCTTCTATCGTTTCCGACTCCCTGGCAAACGCTTCTCTCTCCTCCTGCGGCACGTACAGCTGTGCCTCCTCATCCTTAGCTACCCACTCAATTATTTCTTTTCCATCCACGCGTCTTCTCCCTTCGTGCCACTTGTCTCCCCTCTTTCTTCCCCACGCCTCCTTTCAAGGGGTCCTTTTCTTCTACCTCCTCCTCTTCTTCTGCTGCTGCTTCTTTCTCGACAGCCTTCCTCTTCCCTTCCTCCTCCTGTAATAACATCATCATCTTCTCCTTCTGAAATCTCAACATCTCTTCTTTTAACTGCTTCTTCTTCGCCGCCTGCTCCTCTGCTATAGCCCTTAGCTTCGCTTGCTTGAGGAGCTCTTTCTTTTCTTTTCTCTCTCTCAGTATGGCATCGATCCGGACCTGTTCGGCCTCGGATTGGAGGGCAGTACTCTTCCCACTACGGGTGTCAACCATGGTGCCTGGTGTACAACCGGTCAACGGTTCCACTCCTCGCCACTTAGACTTAGACTCTACTCCCCCTGACTGACAAACCTACTGACTCGATCTAAGGACTTACCGAATCCGGACAAGATCCTGTCAACTAGGGTCTCTAGCCTAGACCTACTCTAAGGCTGTCACTACAGGACATGTTGCTGATCAGGAAACATTTAAGGAGATCCCCCGTAACTCCTCAGGAATTGTTTAACGTCGCAGACAGGACGACGCGATCAGCAGGTCCTCTCAAGACTTAGACGGCCTGTTGTGCAGCCCACAACTCGGATTTTGGGCCTACCGTGCCACACCGAGCAGCCCGCTGGTCAGTACCGGTCCTTGGGAGGGTTCGTGTCCTCCGGGACAGTCGAGTCGTCAGACACAGTCTTTAGCCCTACTCAGCCTGTGTGGGTTTGGTCAACAAGGCCCTATCCTTCATTCACAAAGTTCCTAACACCTGGACAGAAGAGACTCAATGCAGAAAGCAGAGACAGACAGACTTGACTCAGCAAGTACCACAGGGTGTGTGCACATCCATAGGGCGAGGGGATAGGCTGAAGGCTTGGCGAGATTATACCGGCTCCAACTTGGTCAAATTCGTGGTCAACGGTCTTGGTCAACGGTCTTGGTGAACGGTCTTGGTCAACGGTCTTGGTCAACGCCTTGGTCAATGCTTGGTCAATGCTGCAATCAACCCCCGGTCAACTCCCAGTCAACTCCAGTCAATGCTCGGTCAAGTCCAGCTATGGCGTCCGGCTCCTCCTTCCTCACCACCCTTCTCCTTCCTTCTCTCCACCTCGCCTCTTTCTTCTTCACCCTGTCTGTCTTTTCTTTTTTTTTTTTCTTTTTTTTTGTTCGTCTCTCTTTTCACCTCCTCGGCTATGGCTTCCTTCACCCTTCTCGGTCTCCTCCTCTGTCCTCTCTTTCACCCTCTTCGTTACTCTGTGGTCGAGCTCGCGCGGCTATGGCCGCCTAGTCACTTCGTGGGACTGCACGGCACACTTCACAGGTATGTGACAACCAAACTTGTATCGCTCATCTCTCCCTCTCCCTCTCTCTCTCTCTCTCTCGCCGTAGCGATGTCTTCAACCCAGGTACGTGGTAATCCGATCTTGTATCGCTCAACCTCTCTCTCTCTCTCTCTCTCTCTCTCTCTCTCTCTCTCTCTCTCTCTCTCTCTCTCTCTCTCTCTCTCTCTCTCTCTCTTTGTCGTGGTCTTCTTTGCATGTGTGCGCGGCGGCTTCTTCAACCTCCGGGTCCGCTATGGCGGACTTCTTCTCCGACAGCCACGTTGGCTATGGCGCGTAGCTCTCCCTGCGGCACACGACGACACGCGTGGAATATCGGGTACCAGCTCTGGTACCAATGCAATCAAACTCGCTATCTTTCACACGTCATATGCATGCAAACAGGTGTGCAGCAAACTGGCGACAAGCGCCCACTCAAAACTCAGGGATATGGTAGTCGAGAACACAGTTCAGATACAAGTTCACTTCAATGGCTATGGCGACTCAGCGCCCACACAGCTCTCTGTTCGCAGACACAGGATCACCCTGGATATCCCACGCACGATACTCTGTTCAGACACACAAGTACAGTAGTTAACCCCTTCAACCCTGAAAAGTGCATTGGAGATCAATTTTTTTAGTTTTTTCTGATTTGTTTTTTTTGCCCTGTTTGATTTTTGGTCAAGGTCTGTGTGTGTCAAGTTTGGTGTTTGTTGGGGTCTTGGAGTTGACTGTTATGGCTAGCCCTGAAAATCCTGAAAATCCTGAAAACTGAAATGAGCGAATTTTGCATAAAAACACATTTTTGCCTTGCTGTTTTATAGGTTTGTAAAGTTTTTTTTTCGATTTCTTTTTTTTTAAGTAGTTAGTGTTGCGAGGATCCGTTTCCTCAGAAGGCCTACGGGGCCCCACTTGCGTCTGCGCCCGCCCTAAGTGAAGGCGGGCCTAACATTTTACAAAAGGCCCTTATCTGTCAAATTCATATTGGGGGTTCAGACAGTTACCACGCGCCAGTTGGTTGAAAGGAACTCAGGCCGTGCCTCAAAGACATTTTCGCGGCCTTCTGGACATTTCGAAAGAATGCAGACCCTGGACGAGATTCGCAGCCTCATTCGGATACAGTTGGGGTGCAACCCTCAAGGCACAGGGCCTACGTCTAGGTCTGCGCCCTACTGGGCCTTCCGGAAGCAACCGGACGAGGCCCAGCGGGCCAGCAGTCTGGCATATAGGAACGAGGCAGGGCCTGGCGAAGGGATTCGGGCAGCATGCAAGTGCGGCAGCGCTGCTGGACGACGCGCTGGCTGGTAGAGCGCTGCGCTGCGCTAGTAAGCTCCGGGCAAGCACGTGCGGTAGTGCATAGAGGGCGCTGCTTCAGGCAGCGCCATAGCTGACCTCCATAGCGGGCTGGCTTGGATGTGAGTGGGCGCATGGGGTTGGTCTTGGTGTATGGGCACAGGACTGAAGTAGAGAGTGGAAGAGGGATTAGGAGAAAGAAGGGTGATGATGATGATGTTGGAGTACGTACCTGGTATTGGTGGTGGTGATCATCTTCAAGTACTGTGGGCGCTGCTGACGTTAACGAGTTGCATCGCATGTGTAGTATAGGAGTAGTTGAGTAGGCTGCATTTGGGCGCTGGGCGCCATTGGGGAGAGAACCTGGATACTATTGTGATGTTTTGCATGTACGAGCTTTCATTGACATTTGGTCCGGTGTTGAGACTCTCTATTGGTGTATTACTGGCGCATTGCTGTTGTACAGACTCAATGTGACTCCATGCTTTCAATGTGGGAATGTGATTTGGATTTTGTCATCTTGCGATCGCTCAAATCTCTTGCAATTTGGTATCCGAGCTGGTTCGATTGGCGCTCATTCACCTCTCGCGCCGCTGATTGGTGCTCCGCTGTTGTGTGGGGCAGTAAGGAAGGTGGTGGCGAGGGGAGTTGTAGGCGGCCCAGTGAGGTGGGCGCGCCGGTAATGCTATGTGGTGATATTGGGGATGTACGAGGTTGATGAGAACTGCTGACGTGGCTATTTATAGCCGAGGTGGAACTGAACTGCGTTGTGTGTTGTGCCGAGGCAACGACCGGTCATCAGAAATACCCGTCAGATTGCTGGTGAGATAATCTGTGGTTGGGGGCAGCATTAAGAGGTATGTTGCTCCTTACTTTATCTACCCTCCTTATCTCTTCTTACCGTGAGGAAGCGAGTTCTGTCTTGAGAGTCCTCTCAATGTGAGGTGTCGCGAGCGCTCAACCTTGAGAGTCGACATTCTTCCTGGGCAGCAAGCTGGTGGGAGACGGGTGATGCTCTTGAAGGGCCCTGGACGAAGCACTCGGGTCACGGTCACCATGCCAACCCGCTGGGACTAGTACACGCATGCTTCGCTGCAAGTCTTTGGTTCTGCTGCTTGCGCATGATAGAGGTTAACTCGGGTGTGGCAGCCTCTTGAGACGCTTACCAGACCGTCTATAAACATTTCTGGTTGGGGACTCGGATCTGAATCTGGCTGTGATCGTCGTCCTGACTGCGACGTTAAATAATTCCTGAAGGGATGGGGGTGCTCTATAAATTCCTCCTGATCAGCCAGATCAACCGAGTGTAAGGCTCGTCGGTGTACGAGGGTAAATAAGAATGTTGTGGCTGCCTTGCTCGACAATAACCTGTGGCACAGGGGTGGGACCGGATTGCACACCTTTAGACACGCTGTTCAACCAGATGCTCAGGGCGTTGACACAAAGTGATGACTCAAGAAGAATGAAGGGGGAGGGTGGGTTCCAGCAATAGTTTTTCGCCGTTGGATTTACTGTATCTGTTTCCATCCAACGAGCATTCTCACTGGCTGATTTAATTTTTAATTTTGATTATTTAGTTGTTGACGGATCTGCTAACAACTGACAGACAGCTGCAGATAGGTAGTATTATCCTTGCTGCATTGCAAATCTGTTTTAGAATAGTTAAAATTAGATATTGAGTTGCCAGCAAGATCTGACACTGATTATTTGGTTACCGCTTGGTCTGTTCTCTCAATACTTATTGTAGAAATAAAATAAATAATATTTTACACATTTGTATGACCCGTTGAGGTAGGATTCAGTGTGGGTCCTAGTTCAGACTTCATGCACTTTAGCCCATGAGTGGTTCCGATAGTGGTGAGGAGGGGGAACRGCTAGTCAGTCACTTGASGATAACCCRGAGAACTGCACGCAGCCTACCGTTAACCTTCATTAGCTTAGGCACAGGGGAGGAACGGAGGCAACGTAGGGAAGCCAGAGAACGGCAGGCAGCGAGGAGGGCAGCAGACGCAGCTGCTAGTGCGGCATTTGCACAGGAGATAGCACAAGCTAGAGACCGTGCAGCCGTAGAGGTCGCAATGTCTGCCCCAGCTGCTGCTGGAGGTCAGGCCACCTCGTCAGGGCAACCCCAGGGTAGTCCTCAGAGTTTTGTTAGCCCGTCTGTGGGACAGCAGATCGTCCCGCAACAACCACTTTCACCAGAGGATCTTGAGATCCGAGAAGCGGACGCTCTTCCCACGAGGTTAGAGAATGAATTGAGAGATGCAGCGGAGAGAAGACAAAGAGCTAGAGATAGAAAGACCAGACTAGAGACTAGAGCTAGGGAGTTAAGTGAGCTAGAGGGATTGGATGAAGCACAGTGGGATCCTACCTTGAAGTCGTTGCGTTGCTCGCTGCTGTACGTAGCAGAAGCGCAACAATCTCAACAGGATGTGTTGCAAGATCTGATGGCAGGCCAGCAGCAGATACTGGATGCCTTGGGGGGTCTTCGTATGAGGCCTCAGCAACCCCGACCCTTTGTTTCTCCACCTCGAGGTGCAGGACCATCGGTGTCGCTGCCACCCGCGGGGCAGTTCTTTTCTCCAATGTTTGGCATACCCTCCACAGGCGGTGTACCAGTAGTTAGTGGTCAGGCTCCTAGAGTTTCTTCTGTACCATCGACGACAGTGGTGACTGCAGTACCACTGTCCGGACCGCAGGTTAGTGTTTAGCCGCCTGTGTCTCAGCAGGTTCCTGTAGTCCAGCAAATGCAATGGATCCCAAAGATTCCCATGTTGCGTCCCAAGCCTTTCTCAGGCGACAAGAAGAAGGAGGAGGACATCGACGTGTGGGTGAGGACGGTGCCTACATATGTCCGGCACAAGCTCACAAGGAAGGAAGAGGAAGTCATTGTTGCTGCATCCTTTTTAGAGGGATCAGCAGCAAAGTGGTTAGGAGGATTAGTACAGCAAGCAGGCTACAATCAGGACTTCGATGGCTGGGCTCAGTCTCTGTCATTGGAAGAATTCGTGCGGACTGTACACAACAGGTGGCGAGACCCGCAAGGGGCTCAGAAGGCCACATACGCGATCAACAACCTGACAACTAAACGCTACAGGAATGTTCGCGAAGTTACAGACCTCGTGGAGAAACTGATTGTGATACCTGGCGTGCAGAATAATCCCCAGGTACTCCTCACAGACTATCTGAGATGTCTGCCTACAGACGTCCAGAACAAACTGGTGGACGAGGCCTACATAGACCAACATGACTTTGCCTCTTTCAGCAAGAAGGCCTTAGACTTAGAGGCTAAATTGGGATCTGCTCAGCAAACGCCAACAAATGGTAGGAAAAAGAAACTTCCCCAGGATTGGAAGAAGAAAGGTCAACTCATGTTTGTTGACCATGACGGTCAAGCAACTGAGATTGATGACTTCCCAGATCTTGGGGAGGACACAGAGCACGATGGGGTTAGTGAGACTTCGGATGGGGGAGTCGTAGCCCCGATCAAGGAAAAGACTAAGGGGACCGGGAAGAAGAAGGTAGGCCGGTCCACGGGTCAAGGCGACCAAGGGACCCCTGCATGGGTCAAACTYGGTTTAGATTATGAGGTGTGGARGGACCGAGTGGCACGAGGCACGTGTATGAACTGTGGCAAYTTTGGCCACACTAATAGAACGTGTAGAGGCAAGAAGGTTACTGCGAAGGTGGCCAACCCAACTGTGGTGGGCTTGTCTTCGAACCTTGGGAGTACGTCTGCGAGTAGCTCTCAGGGAAACACCTCAGGCCAGTAGGAGTTTTAGCCGCTCTTACTYGCGCCGAAGTGGGTACGTTACCTTCTCCCCTTCGGGCGACGGCCCAGGCTATTGACCCAGATATCGCCCTGCAGACACATTCAGACCCACCGATGCTCTGTTCGAGAGATGTGTCTGAGTCCTTAGGAGAGTTAGAGGCGGAATGGTCAGGGACAGACCCTCGAGACTCTTGGGCGATGATTAGTAGAGGTCCTAGGGGTGAACATTTCGTGGTAGAAGTAGATGTAGGTGGCCGTAAAGTTGGCGCCTTCGTAGACATAGGCTCTACACGGAATTTCATCAGTCGTGCTTGTGTGGAAAGTTTGCGCTTAGAGGACCAAGTGCAGCGGCTTAGCAAGGCTGTAGCTTCTACGCTAGCCAACAAGCACAAAATGGTAGTAAAGGACTATGTCAAGGACCTAGTCTGTACATTCTCCTACCCAGGAGGGGAGATGAGACACAAAATCTCATTCCTAGTTAGCGATGAGCTGCCATTCGATATGCTACTAGGCATGTACTATCTCGAGGCTGCGCAACCACAATTTGATTGGGATAGGAAGGTGTTGTTGCACAGATTGCCAAGTGGTAGGACCGTAAGACTGCAAAAGCATAAGGCAAGCAGACTAGTGGAGAACTACGGCTGTATGTGCGCTACCTCTTTCTATAACTACTACAAGCAGAATCGGGAGGAGGGCATGTACCTAGTCTTTATCTCTGAGAAAGGGGAGGCCGTTAAATCACCCCCAGAGATAGAAGCAGTCGTCGCAAAGTATCCAGACCTTTTTGAGGAGCCCAATGGCTTGGTAGAAAGGGAGGTTGTCCACGCTATAGAAGTCATCCCAGGTAGTAAGGTACCTAGAGGAAGAATCTATAGGATGTCTCCTGCGGAGTTAGATGAGCTCCGCTGCCAGCTCAAAGAGCTCACAGAGAAGGGCTGGATTCGGCCTAGTACATCCCCCTATGGCGCACCAGTGCTATTTGTACCAAAGAAGGGGGGTACCCTTAGGATGTGCATTGATTATACGGGCCTCAATGCCATCACCGTTAAGAACGCGGAGCCCCTACCCCGCATTGACGACCTCTTGGATAGAGTGCAGGGATGTCGATACTTCACAAAGATAGATCTGAAGTCCGGATACCATCAAATTGAGATTAGACCTGAGGATCAACACAAAACCGCTTTTCATACCAGGTACGGTCTGTACGAGTTTGTAGTGATGCCTTTTGGTCTATGCAATGCCCCTGGTACATTCCAGCACGCGATAAACCGGATTTTCATGAGTACTTAGATAAGTTTATTGTCGTGTACCTAGACGATATACTTATCTTTAGTAAGACTGTTGAGGAGCATGCGGAGCACGTATGAACCGTGCTAGATCTCCTAAGACAGCACCAGTATAAGATCAATCTGGAGAAATGCGAGTTTGGTCACACCAGAATCTTGTACTTGGGTCATGAAATCTCCTCGGAAGGGTTGAGGCCTGATGATGCCAATGTGGCCAGCATACGTGACTGGCCCAGACCTCGGACAGTGACTGAGGTCAGATCGTTTTTGGGGATGACGGGATACTATCGTCTGTTCGTTAAAAACTATGGTACTATAGCTTCCCCATTAACAGATCTAACTCGACTTGACACCCCTTGGGAATGGACTGAGGAGTGCGGGGCAGCCTTCAAACGATTGAAGTATGCCCTCACGCATTACTAAAACTTCCCGATCCTGACAAGCCGTTTATTGTGACCACCGACGCCAGCCAATATGGCATTGACGCGGTCCTTGCGCAAAAGGAAGGGAACACGTTGAGACCGGTCGAGTATATGAGCAAAAAGATGCCATCTCAGAAGCTAGCGAGATCCACATATGAGCAAGAGCTCTACGCCCTCTATAGAGCGCTGGTCCATTGGAGGCGCTACCTCCTAGGCAGATTCTTCTATGTGAGATCTGACCATGAGACTCTCCACTGGATCAAGACGCAGCCCGTACTCTCCGACGCTCTCAAGCGTTGGATCCAAGTGATAGACATGTACGACTATCAACTTGATCCCATCAAGGGAGAGTACAATAAAGTGGCTGACGCACTGTCACGAAGGGCAGATTACTTGGGCGCGTTGGTAACTGAATTTGACATATCTGATGACTTGACTCGATCAATGGTGGAGGCCTACGCTCAAGATCCCGTAATGTCGGAAATCATCCGTAGATTCAAACCCAAGGACAAGAAAACCTTGGATGAGTTTACAATGGTAGACGACTTGCTGTTTCTTGACAAGGCAGGGAATAAAAGGTTGTGTGTACCTAGTAGTGAGTCTTTACGTAGTTTATTCTTAGGAGAGTGTCATGATGCAACCGGTCATTTCGGGTACCGAAAGACATCAGCTAACTTAGTGCAGAAGTTTTGGTGGCCATCCATGATGGAAGACGCGAAAAAGTACGTAGAGACCTGCCAGGTTTGTCAACGAGACAAACCCAAGACTCAGGCTCCGCTTGGGCTTATCAAGCCCTTGCCGATTCCTGAAGGACCCGGCCAGAGTGTGTCTATGGACTTCATGGACACCCTCGTGACCAGCAAGTCAGGGAAACGACATCATCTTTGTCATAGTTGACCGCTTCACTAAGTACGCTAGACTGATTGCTATGCCTGAGACCGCTAAGACCAACTTAGTCATCAAACTCTTTATGGATAACTGGGTCAGGGATTTTGGACTTCCCAAGTCTATAGTAAGTGATAGGGACGTTAGATTCACCAGTGAGCTGTGGCAGAGCACAGCCCAACAGATGGGAACCAGACTCCAAATGACATCAGGGAATCACCCTGAGTCAAATGGACAGGCGGAACAGATGAATAGAATAGTACAGCATTTGCTAAGACACTACATCAAGCCAAGTCAGGACGACTGGGACGAGAAACTTCCTCTCGTCGCCAGCCTGTACAATAATGCTGTACATAGCGCCACAGGCATGACTCCCAACCAACTACATCTTGGTTGGAAGCCACGATCCGCACTGGATTTCCTACTACCTGATCAGCAGATTACTGCAGTCCCTGGAAGCATTGAATACGCTATTAACTACGAGAAGATGCTGCAGCAGGCCACCGAACATATACAGAAAGCACGAGAAGCTATGATCACTTCTGAGAACAAGCACCGGCGACCTGCTAACTTTCAGGTAGGTGAACGGGTCTGGGTGAAGGCATCTGAGTTAGGACAGGAACTGGGTATCTCTAGAAAACTGAGGCCACAGTATTTTGGTCCCTGGGAAGTCTTAGATATCATAGGAGATCAGGAAGGTGGACCCTCTTACGTGGTTCGTGTCCCACCTCACCTGCGCACACACCTAGTGTTTCACTCATCCAAACTGGCACCTTTTGCAGAAACTGCACAGTTTCCCTCCAGACGGTCAATGCTGCCCCCAACCATGGACGGAGAGGTCGACATCGATCAGATTGTGGAACATCGCATCATGCCTGTTCCTCGACCATCAGGCATGGGCCGACCTCCTAAACCGAGAATGCAGTACCGGGTGAGTTTCAGGCATCATCTGGATCCAAAAGAAGATCGGTGGTTCACACGAGAAGAGCTCATGAGAACAGCACCTCAAGTTATTGCAGGCTACGAAAGAGAACGGAAAGGAAAGGGGCCTGCAGATCAATGAACTTCTCAGAGGACTATCGAAGTAAAGGAGGAGGGAATGCGAGGATCCGTTTCCTCAGAAGGCCTACGGGGCCCCACTTGCGTCTGTGCCCGCCCTAAGTGAAGGCGGGCCTAACATTTTACAAAAGGCCCTTATCTGTCAAATTCATATTGGG
The DNA here is from genome assembly GCA_003427395.1 of Chara braunii. Classification (NCBI taxonomy): domain Eukaryota; kingdom Viridiplantae; phylum Streptophyta; class Charophyceae; order Charales; family Characeae; genus Chara; species Chara braunii. The sequence continues at coordinate 223,624 of BFEA01000299.1, read as the reverse complement.
GGTTCAGACAGTTACCACACGCCAGTTGGTTGAAAGGAACTCAGGCCGTGCCTCAAAGACATTTTCACGGCCTTCTGGACATTTCGAAAGAATGCAGACCCTGGACGAGATTCACAGCCGCATTCAGATACAGTTGGGGTGCAACCCTCAAGGCACAGGGCCTACGTCTAGGTCTGCGCCCTACTGGGCCTTCCGGAAGCAACCGGACGAGGCCCAGAGGGCCAGCAGTCTGGCATATAGGAACGAGGCAGGGCCTGGCGAAGGGATTCGGGCAGCATGCAAGTGCGGCAGCGCTGCTAGACGACGCGCTGGCTGGTAGAGCGCTGCGCTGCGCTAGTAAGCCCCGGGCAAGCACGTGCGGTAGTGCATAGAGGGCGCTGCTTCAGGCAGCGCCATAGCTGACCTCCATAGCGGGCTGGCTTGGATGTGAGTGGGGGCATGGGGTTGGTCTTGGTGTATGGGCACAGGACTGAAGTAGAGAGTGGAAGAGGGATTAGGAGAAAGAAGGGTGATGATGATGATGTTGGAGTACGTACCTGGTATTGGTGGTGGTGATCATCTTCAAGTACTGTGGGCGCTGCTGACGTYAACGAGTTGCATCGCATGTGTAGTATAGGAGTAGTTGAGTAGGCTGCATTTGGGCGCTGGGCGCCATTGGGGAGAGAACCTGGATACTATTGTGATGTTTTGCATGTACGAGCTTTCATTGACATTTGGTCCGGTGTTGAGACTCTCTATTGGTGTATTACTGGCGCATTGCTGCTGTACAGACTCAATGTGACTCCATGCTTTCAATGTGGGAATGTGATTTGGATTTTGTCATCTCACTATTGCTCAAATCTCTTGCAGTATGATCTCCACTGCAAGGTAAAAATGTGTTTTTATGCAAAATTCGCTCATTTCAGTTTTCAGGATTTTCAGGATTTTCAGGGCTAGCCAAAACAGTCAACTCCAAGACCCCAACAAAAACCAAACTTGACACACACAGACCTTGACCAAAAATAAAACAGGGCAAAAAAAACAAATCATTAAAAACTAAAACCAATGCACTTTTCAGGGTTGAAGGGGTTAACTACTGTACACAGGTAAGGTGGGGACTAGGGATCGAGCCCTGGGATCTGCATCGGCTACTGCGAACTGGTGAATACCGTTTCACAAACTGCGAACAAAAAGAAAAAGGGGGGGTGGAAAAAACGACGTGCGGCTACAACGACCGTGCATGCGTTCCACGGTGGTGGAGACTGTGTCCCACCGTGTGCCTCGTGTTGCGTCTCCACCCATTCTCCCCTACCACCTTCCCCCGAATAGACCACACAACCATCGTGGCACCTAACCGGCATTTATCTGCCACGTGGCAGATCAAGCAGCTTGCCTCTTCGCCGACTCCCCACTATAATCCTCCCCCGAATCCCTGGTCAGTATATCCCTCTCCTTTCGTTCTGTGTATTGGGGCAATTCGGAATGGTCATCGGATAGATGCCCACACCGAGCTGACAGACACACTACTACAACGACCGTGCATGCGTTCCACGGTGGTGAAGACTGTGTCCCGCTGTGTGCCTCGTGTTGCGTCTCCACCCATTCTGCCCTACCACCTTCCCCCGAATAGACCACACAACCGTCGTGGCACCTACACGACATTTATCTGCCACGTGGCAGATCAAGCAGCTTGCCTGTGGCATACTGCGCAGCCACACGGGCCCTGCAGGGCCCGTCCCGGACATTCAGCCTAAAAGCCTAAAACCTAGGGCTTACAGGCCCCGGTCGTGTCAGCCTGAAAGCTGAAAAACGAGGGCCTGCAGGCCCTACTCCGTTTCAGCCTATTTCTGGGTCTTTC